>JBAMAX010004050.1:0-158754 GCA_037043745.1 Chymomyza amoena
TCCGAAATAATTTAAACTAATTTCTGCTTCTCTGTCCATGCAAAATTCGGATTGATAACTAAAATTCATTTATTAGTTTGAGTCTTTACGATAATTGTATCTTTCGTGTTTAATGGAACTACCCACATTTAACTTCATAATGTTTTGACATTTACATAGTTAGTTTGTATCAAATATTCGAAATATTGTGATTTAGTGCTATTTTCTCTTAAATTAAGCGATATAGAAGTGTTAAAAGTAAAAAGTATAATACTATTTTATAGCAAAATGTCTCGAAAATGTGTTAATAATCCCGACAATTTTTGTTATATCTGCGGTGAGGTAATATTTAATAAACAAAGGTGTTGTATATCGCCTATAATAAAAAAAGCCTATTTTTACTACTTTAACGAGAACATCAAACACCAGGATAAAAGCTGGGTTCCACATTTCTGCTGTAATCCATGTGCTACAGGTTTGAGAAATTGGCTGAATGGCAAAAAAACATCATTTCGTTTTGCAGTGCCAATGCAGTGGCGAGAATCGACAAATCACGTAAGTGATTGTTATTTCTGCCTGACGACTCATGTATTTGGAAAAGGCAAGGGTGTTTCTAAAAAAAAGAAGAGTGCCATAACATATCCAAATATACCATCAGCTACTGGTCCTCTACCACACAGCGATCTTCATCCGATCCCGAAGCGTCCTCACATCGGTGACGACGAAGATGAAATCAAGGGAAGTTCACCATCAATTTCGTCAATGTCAGAATACGAGGTACCTAGTACATCAACACAGCCACACAGGATAACACAAGCTGAATTAAATGATCTCGTAAGGGACTTAGAATTGCCAAAGAACAAAGCAGAACTTTTAGGTTCAAGATTGCAACAATGGAACCATTTACAAAGTGGTGTAGTTATAACATCTTTCCGTAACAGACAAAAACATTTGATGCAATATTTTGAAATGGCTGAAAGTTTAGTTTTTTGTAAAGATGTCCAGGGTTTGATGGGATCTCTTAACATTACATATAAACGGGAAGAATGGAGACTTTTTATAGACAGCTCTAAATTAAGTTTAAAAGCATTATTGTTACATAACCAAAATATTTTACCATCTATCCCTATTGGTCATGCAGTCCATATGAAAGAATCTTATGATAACATGAAAACCCTTTTGCTGCAGATAAAATATAATGATCACCAATGGCAAATTTGCGGAGATTTAAAAGTCGTAGCTATTCTACTTGGACTACAATTAGGCTATACGAAATTTTGTTGCTTTCTTTGCGAATGGGACAGTCGTGACAGAAAGCAGTATTATACAAAAAAAGTGTGGCCTCATCGTCAGTCACTTCAGCCTGGGATGAAAAATGTTCAAAATAACCCTTTAGTTGACCCACAAAAAGTGTTACTTCCACCACTGCACATAAAACTAGGGCTTATGAAAAATTTCGTAAAAGCAATGAACAAAAATGGAACTGCTTTCCAAGAAATTTCCAAGATTAAGTGAGGCTAAAATCAAAGAAGGTATATTCGTTGGTCCCCAAATAAGAAATTTATTAAAAGACGAACACTTCGACACTATTTTGGAAGGCAAAGAAAAAAAAGCCTGGGACAATTTTCGCCTCGTGACAAAAAACTTCTTGGGAAATAAGAAGAGCGACAACTACGCTGAACTTATTGAAAATATGTTGTCATCTTACCAAGAACTGGGTTGTAACATGTCCCTGAAAATCCACTTTTTACATTCTCATTTGGACTTCTTTCCGGATAACTGTGGGGCCTTTAGCGATGAACATGGGGAGCGCTTCCACCAGGACATCGCTAACATGGAAAAACGATATCAGGGCAAGTGGAATGTTTCAATGTTAGCGGATTACTGCTGGACTATTCATCGAGATACTCCAGAAGAAGAGTCCAAAGGGCAGCGAAGAAACCACGTCGCAATTCTACTAATGAATAAAATAACGGTATAATTTCTGTTATTTTTTCAAAAAACTTAAAAATTTTTTTTTTAAGAAATGGAAACTAATTAAAAAAATATAATTGTAATTTCGTATGCAGTATGTCAACATAAATAAAAAAAGCTACTTACACTAGAAAATACTTTTTCAAAATCAAAATTTGTATACTAGTGTTATTAAATGCTATATTAGGCCAGGTCATTATTGGGTTAAGCTTATTTAAATTACCTTCCATTTTATTTATAAAATGAGCTATAAATTCGTATTTTCTGACTGTTTCGAATCCGATTAAAGATTTGGGACGCAATTTTGGATTTTTTTTCCTAATGCTTGTTTTAAGCTTGAGATTTATATTTTTGTATTTTTTTAGCTTTAGCCAAGACCAAAATTCTTAAATAGACAAAACAATAAAATGGGATATTTTTGTTGCTTTTGCTCAGGATTTTGCAAGCAAAAATCATTTTTAGATCGGTAGCTCGAATAACTACGCCAAAGATTGTGAGTCCTTCTCAAAAATGAATGGAATTCATATTCGTTCTTATTTTTAAACTATTCTGATGTTAAGCTTTCGTCGAAAGAGTAGAGTGCCGCCCCAATAGATCTTGATTCCCAACAATTAAAAATTTAACTTGTAAGTTCTGTAAATTTAATTAAAAGAGAGCTGAATGCCAGCTTACATTGAGCTTTTATAAGCTTATGTTACTAACATTTTGTGCATTCTATGTTAACATGATTTTTGCTCTGTTCAAATATGTCTATTAACATTGATGAAGCTGACTAACATTTATGCTTTAGTTTAGTACTGAGGCTTAACAGTGATGCCTGGTTTACACTGTTATGCTATGTTTACATATATGTAGCTTACATATATTCGATTATAGAGTTTAACTTATATTATTATACATCCCAACAGACATGAAGTTAAGAATCCCTTAAAATTTAAATCCATTAGTATTTGAAACTTTGATTAAGAAATTTTCCTAGATAATACACCCGTTCGCTTATGCCCCCTCTTACATTTCAAACATTTTGTGACATATTTCAACTGATGCAATTATACTAGATACATCCACATAACATGTTGTATATTATATACAACACTCGAGATACAAAATAAAAAAAAATACAACATGTAATGCTTGTAACATGTTCCGGACACTCTTACCACTCTTACTTTCTTTCAAATAGGCCAAAACTCAATTATTTATGATCTTACACTGACGCCCGGTTCACACGCATAATAAAAAATAATAAAAAAAAGAGTTAAATTATAACGAATTATTATGCGTCCCCGTTCGCATGTGAATGATGCAGGGGGGAGGGGGACAAACGACAGACATACCAACACCTGACCAACTCTGAACACTTGTTAGACCAATAGAGTAGGAATCGGACGACCCATGACGATGTCATGGGTTATGCAACAACGACTGCTTGGTTTGAAGTTGTCATGGTTCATGCAACATTTTGAGGTAGCTAAATGGCACGCTCGTAAACACTAATAAACAGATTCGGATGCGGATTCCCATTCAATATCAAATTAGTTCATGCAAATGCCTGCAGACAAATATTTCAGCTGAACTATTATCCAGGGGGCATGTCCCCACGCCCCCATCAACGGCTCAGCCATCAATGATCGAACACATTAGTTGGCTTAATTTCTCAGTGCCCATAAAGTTCAATGCCATCGGCGCTACGGATTGAAGCAAAATAGCAAAAACCCAGTGTCAAGCTGTCGGAGCACATAATTTCTTGGTCATACGACACACATGGTATGGAAAGCATTAATCACAGATATTTAATTACATATCAAAGCTGTAAAGTTATTTAGGCAAAAAAAAAATAATTGGAATCTATCGTATCGGAGATCGACAGTGGCATGCTCTACACTTCTTTCGTTCAGTTCTGGTTCTCCTGCGTAGAAATGTATTAGTCTCATTAGAAATAAAAATCACATGTTTAACTTTTGTATAGCAGCTGTATGAAAAAGTGAACCAATTTTGATCAAACAGCACAAAAATGTGTAGTCTAAGAAAGAATACAGCTGACGTAAATTAGGTCACGATAATCTTAAAAATAAAACCATAAAATGCGTTCCATATACATAAGTCTGCACAATTATGTGAACTTTGATCAAAATTGGTCGACTATTTTATATGGCTACCATAGAAATTTAAATCAGAGCTGCCTATTTTTGAGAGCACCTGCTTGTTGATCCAATAATGTTACTAATCTAGGAAGACAAAACCAACATTTTTGGTAATTTTTTCGTAATCAAATGCGCCAAGTATAAGTTGTTTAATGTACTATTAATTTTTTTTGTTTAAAGGTATTCCTGGGACAACGGGATAACTATACCCGATTTCAGATCAAGCAGGCTTTGCTAAACAGATGATATTTATTCAATTTTAAAAGTGCAATCTTATTACGCAATATTCTCCGCTTAATTACTAAACTAAAAAGACAATCAAAAATATACTCAACAATTGTATGGATCGAATTGGCTACTACCAAGTTTGTCTTGGTGGCGATTTAACGAACTGGTAATTTCCAAATATAAAGTTGCGAATTAGAACTTTAATAAAAATATCGAGATGTAAAAAATTTATGATAAATAAATTATAAAAAATAACTGAAATAAAAGTTTAAATGATAACAATTCAGCTTGCATTAAGGTACAATTACTGTGTGAACTAATTGTGAATTACAAGCGCTTTCTTAAAAAATCGCCTTCTTTGATGTGAGAATCAAAGGTGTAAGTAGGACAGTAAAAAAATAATTGTGACGTAATGCAGCTTATAAGTCACAATTAGTTCACGCAGTAGTTTTCTTAATACAAGCACAGATGCTTCACTTGTTATATTCTTATTTAATTCTAAGATTGCAATCTAATTACGCAATATTCTCCGTTTAGTTACAAAACTAAACTTTATCGGTAAATTAGAATTTAAAAAAAAAAAAAAGGATTGTAATTTTTTGTAATCAATAGCGTCAAGTATTAGTTGTTCGATGTACTATTATTTTTTTTAATCTTTTATTTAAAGGCATTCCTTGGCCAACGGGATAACTAAAACCGATCTCAGATCAATAATAACCCGAACTGTGAATAATTAATTATCTAATATATAAAATTTCCCTGTCACAATGTTATTTACCGTACTCCTCCGAAACGGCTTGACCGAATCTCATGAAATTTAGTAAGAATATTGATTAGGTCTGAGAATCGGCAAACATCTATTTTTCATACCCAGGGTTGCCACCCCTAACACTTTTTTTTTTGATTTTTATCAAATCGGCTGTACCGATTGTCATGAAATTTTGTGTGCCTATTGGGTAGACCTGAGAATCAGGCAACATCTATTTTTCATACCCCTAAGTGATAAGCGTTGCCACCCCTTTATATTTTTTTTTACAATGTGACATTGTGTACTTTGTCAGATTAACTATTAAGCTCATCATTAGACACAGTTTAAACATTTTATTATTTTATTCTTTTCTAATTGCTAAATTATTTATTTAAGTTATTTGGTCAAGTCATTTAATAAAGAGGAAACAAAAAATATACTTATAAACAGGGATGTTGAAAAATGTGATCTAAAATCAACCTAAACATTTCCGTTTTATATTTTAATTCTAAACTAATCTATATACATAAAAGAAACTTATGGTTTACGTGTTACGGATGTACTCAGGAACGCGTCGATGAATTTCAAATCTGATTTTTGCGTGTTTTAGAAGTTGTCAATACGGAGGTTTTGTATTGGTTAGTGAGTTATACGCATTTTTGTGAATATCGTGAATATAGCATAGTAGAAAATTGCTTAACACCGGATATTGGATATTAAGTGCAGACAGAAGCGTAGTCGCAAAGGGGTTGAATTGTAGTTTCTGTGGGGCAAGAATTTATTAGAGATGCGAGCTCTTTTATGAATACTTAATTTCGTTCATACGGCTTTTTAGAGAGTCTTGAAAGTCAACTCATCCAAAAATCTAATGATTGTCTAGATAAGCTAACTAGAGAATCTTACGATGTTTATACACTTTAAGACTATTCAAAAAGTTTGGGCAGCGCAACGCCTTCCGGGCCCACTAATTTATTTATATTTTTATTTCTTATTTGAATCTCTTGAACCTATTCTGTTGAGCCAAAATAAACAGTCAAAATTTGTTGTTTCTGGAAAAAAAAAAAAATTATTTGTACTTAATGTTAGAGAGTGCTAACTGCTATTTATTATTAACAAAATTTTCAATAAAAAAAAATATATTTCACCATAATCTAATTGGTTGAAAGAAATGATCCATTAACTTTGATAGAAATCGTGAACCTATTCAGTTGAGCGGCAGTGTAATTTTCGGAGAAGCAAGTTTTATTTTAATAATATTTAAATTAATATGCTATGCTATAATGTCAATTTAAAAATATATATATTTTTTTTAGATTTTAACTAAAATTATTAAAAAGATTTTTGGCCTAATTTTGAGAGTTTTTATTTTAAGAATATTTAAATTAATAAGCTGCACTATAATCTCAGTTTAAAAATATTTTATTTATTTTTTTTTTAATGTTTGCTTAATTTCAAAAGTATTAAATAAATGTTAGACCTAACTTTGAGAATTTTTCTCTTGTTTTATTTTTATAATGTTTAAATTAATTTGCTACGATGCAATGTCAATTTAAAAATATTTTATTTTTAATATTTACTCAATTTTAAAATTTTTAAAAATATTTTTGGCCTAATTTTGAGAGTTTTTATTTAAGAATATTTAAATTAATAAGCTGTACTATAATCTCAATTTTAAAATATTGTAATTCTTTACCTACTTCATTTCAAAAGTATTAAATACATTTTAGAGCTAATTTTGAGAATTTGTATCTTGTTTTATTTTAATATTTAAATTAAATTGCTATGCTACAATCTCAATTTAAAGTAATTTTTTCAATTATTTAATTTTAAAATTATTAAAAAAAAATGTTGGCCTAATTTTGTGAATTGTTATTTGAGGAATATTTAAATTAATAAGCTATGCTATATTCTCCATTTAAAAATATTTTATTTATTTATTTAAATATTGTTTACTTAATTTTAAAATTATTTAGACATTTTAGACTTAATTTTGAGAACTTTTATCTTGTTTTATTTTAATATTTAAATTAATTTGCTATGCTACAATCTTAATTTAAAAATAATTTTTTTTTTAATTATTTAAATTTAAAATTATTATAAAAAAAATGGCGTACCTACTAACCCTGTACCACTAGCTTGCAATAAAGTCCAGTTCCTTCACAAAAAACCAAAAACAGAAGAATTTTTAAGCAAAAATTTTTTTTTTGACCGATCGTTCCTATGGGAGATATATGATATAGTCAACCGATTTCAATAAAATTTGACGCAGTGCTTAAATACCTTAAAAAAGATCTGAATGTCGACATTTAGTTCAAATATCTTAACAAACAAACGAAACACATCGAATTTTTTATTAAAAACGTTTTTTTGGACCGATTGGTCCTATGGAGCTATATGATATAGTCAACCGATTTGGATTAAATTTAGTACAGTGCTTAGGAACTACAATATACTCATGAAAATCAAATTTGGTCCCAATATCTTATCAAACAAACGAAACACAAGAAATTTTGTTAAAAAATCGATTTTTTGGAAGATCGGACCTATGGGAGCTATATGATATAGTCAACCGATTTTGTTCAAATTTGGCACATTGCTTAAGTGCTCTAAAAAATTTCCAAACGCCAAATCTAGTTACGATATCTTCATTAAAAAACAAAATATAGCGAATTTTCATTTAATAAAGTTATTTTTGGCCGATCGGTCCTATGGGAGCTATATGATATAGTCAACCGATTTCGATGAAATTTGGTACAGTACTTGGGAACCATAAAAATACTATAAAAATTCGAATACCAAATTTGGTTACGATATCTTCATGAACAAACGAATTATCCATCTAAAACCTTTTTTTTTTTATCGAGGTCGTCTCAAACACCCATATGGGAGCTATATAATTTATCCCCGATATCAAAAAAATAAAATAAACTTGTCTTCTATGGATTAATATGGGATCTAATGTGAAAGTTTGGTAACTCTAGCTCTTACCATCTCTGAGATCTAGGCGTTCACACGGACGGACGGACGGACGGACAGACGGACATGGGTATGTCGACTTCTCTATTCACCCTGATCATATTTTAGGTAACTTTGGGGTGTCTCCGACGTCGCCTTCTATATGTTACATACATTTTCGGCTTGCACAAACTTAATATACCCTTGGTACCATACGGTACAGGGTATAAAAGTAGTTTTGAGATAATTCTGTTTGGAGTTGTAAGAGTGGATATTTTCTGACTGATATAATCTGACTCTACTTGCTAAAACGGCTGTAGAATCGAAAATACTGGTATTATCCTTCCAAAAATTTGACAGTATATTCTTAAAAGCCTTTCCTATACTTTCGAAATATATGGAAAGAAAAAATTCGATTTTTCGAAAATTCTAGACCACCGGGACCCCTTAAATCAATGATTCAATTTTGTTAATCATTGTCAAATTTAGTGTGCCCAGCTTTTGTTAAACAGCTTAAATCAAGAATGCTGAAAATATTAAGCTAATCGGTATAAAAAAAATAGTGTGACCAGCTTTTATGATTCTATAGCTGCTTTTAAGATAAGATATTTTATTATCTCAAGCCTCCAACTGCATTTCTCAAGTCTTTAGTACCCTTGACCCCCTGTTTACAGTCTTGCCATATTTTTTCCAAATGCCAGCTTAAAGATGTCAGCCAAGTTATGCGCTTTATATTTTTATAATTAAATTACTTTTATTATGCTGACCCATATCTGTGATATATGCAATGACGTTACTGCAAATGGTCAAATAATAATAATAAAAAAAAAAACAACAGAAAGGAAAGGTTTTGACCATAAACGCAACTCACGTAAGCCGAGTTTCAGCTATCAGTTAAGAGCGTTAACCGAAATTCCCAGCCAACAATGACACAGTTGGCCATCTTCGAGTTGGGAGCGTGTCACCCGCTTTTGTGGCCACATTACTTGCTTTTATTACGCGCTGACGCTTTGCCAATTTGCGCTTATTATTGGCATTATATCACACAAGAGTTTGTTGGCCCTGTTTTTTTTTTTTGGCTTTGTTATTATTGATAATCAATTGGCCTTCATTGCGCGGGTAACAGCGGTAGTTGAATATTGTTTGTTGCGGCATCTGTGGCGTATGCGTGATAATTTGCACGAATTGCAGCTGACACATGCTACATACCAAGCAAGTTTTTGCAACAAAGCGCGCGGGCTTAAAGCATTTTGGCCAATTCGTTAAACTCGCAGCGTTTTTATTTTGTTTGAAAATCTATTAACATGGTTGACAATATCTGTCAGTGATGGTCTGCTGCTCACAAAATATTTATAATAGAGCTTTGAGTCTCTAGATGTTGCAAGTCCACTAAATCATAGGCATAGTTCCACATGAGGCGTGTGGCAATATGTCGCTTGTAGCTTGCAGCTTTTGTTGGCCATAATTGGATGGCATGTGGCGGCGCGTGGCAGATGCGTCACTTCCTTGTTGGCATTGTTGTCAGAGTTGTCAGTGTTGTTGTTGTTGTCAGAGTTGTCAACGCAGCCCACAAAAATTTAGACAATAAACAAGACTGAGACTAAGCCAACAGGCCAAAAAATATTTTTGTGCACAGTGGTTCAAAGTTAATTTAATTTTGATTTTGGTAATGTTGCTACACTCACACTGCAACTTTCATTTAATTATTATGGCTTTTGAACCACTGTGCCGAATACAAGCGGAACAGCAACAATTGTAAAGTGAAAAGCGTGAAAATTACTAGGTGAAAATCTTGTAAGGGAGCTTATTTATATTTACGAGTTACACTTGCGAAAGAGTACATCTGGCTGAGTTTAAATGGAAATTCGAAAAAAGGTGAAATACATAAAAATATTATAACCAAAGTGCCATTAATTTAAATTAAACTGCCAGATAATTAATTTACTTCATATATATGGACTTATAAAAGTAAAATCTTGCAATTAATTTCAAGCTATAGCTTTTCGTAGTTCAAAATTAAAATTTTTTCAGACGAAATCGAATTAACACTTGCATTTTCCGAGACTTGAAAGATACCGAATTTTCAACCGTATCGCAACGATCTTATTTGATAAAAATTTGAATTTATTTAAAAAAATAACAATTAAATAAATAATTATTATAGTTATTAAGTTCCTTAAACTAAATCATCCATATCACAGAAATTTAATATACACATAGTTATATAATATGAAAATAAATAAATAATGTATTGAAAATTAAGGCTATCATAAAAATTTGTATAATATTAAAAAAGACTAATAAAATGCTTTCACATTATGGAACATCAAATTATAAAACTACATTGCATGAAAAAATATAGATTATAATATAGTACATTATTATTAAAAATAAAAAAAATATATATTGCAATCCTTCGTAAAGATTAACATCAAAAAAATTAAAGCAATTGTTTTCATCTTAGCTTTTAAAGAATTTTTTTAAGTACTGTGCTTATGTTCTTAATTGTTTTTAAAACTAAAATTAAAAATAAATTTTTTTGTATATATTTAGTTTAATTTTTTTTATAAATTTTTTGTTTAAAATCAGATGGTACAATTAGCTAGATGTGAATATAACTCAATATGACAGGATTGTTTAGACCCCAGTCCTATCAATATTAATAAAAATAAAATAATTTTAAGAAAAACATTTGGCAATTTCGGAAAAATTTTAAATTTAAATAGTTGCTTACAGAAATTAGGTAATTTTAGAATTAAAAAGAAAATAATTGAAAATCTCACAAATAAAAAAATAAAAAGGATTGATTGTGCTTCAGTTAGACTAATCAATATCAATAAAAAATTTAAAAAAAAGGTTTAAAAAATCTCTAAAAAATCTTAAATGTAGAAAAATTGTCATTTTCTCTCAGATGAGATATTCAGCAAATGTAATAGATAATTCAAAAATGGCAGGATTGATTCTGAGTCTAATCAATAATAACACTATTTGTACCAAGGAGTGTTAAAAGACATCAGTCAAATTTTTTATTATTATTATCTTAATTTAAATATTTATTAAAAAAATTAAGATGAAAGAAAATTTTTTTGGATAGATGATTAAACTAAGAGAATCACTTAAAGTTATTTTACATCATTGGAAATATTGCTAATAAAAAATAAATAAAAATATTTTCCTTAAATTTGGGAAATCCCTCTTTTTTTGGTTATATTCTTATAGCCTTATAGTTTATTTTTTGCTTAAAAAATTCTTAGGGAAATAGGTAACTAAAATTTTATTAATTTTCATCTTCCAATATTTGACACACTACGGAAAAAAAAGTGATAATAAAAAAAATAACAGAAAATTCTAAAAAAAATTTACTAAATTTAGAAAATTCATCAAAAAATGTTTGAAAAATTTGACTGCATTTTCTGAATATAAATTTTTTGTAGCTATATAACATTTTTTTTTGAATTGAAAACCTATTTCATTTATATTGAGATTCTAGTTATTTTATATTTTTCTTAGAGAACTAATCTTATATATAAAAAAAAGTGTATGTCCGTTTGTATGAGGTTGGACGCCAAACCCTTTGTCCGATTTTAATGGGACTTTTTTTAAAATGTTCAGAAGCCTCCTGGGACGAGAATAGGCTATGTAAAAATATTACAAAATTGCGACGAAAATACTAAAAAGGACAATTTGATTTTCCAATACATTGTTTTTTTTTAATTTAGGTTGGCATTGTGTACATTGTCAGATTAACTAATATTTTTTAGTTAATTGTTTTTGTCGAAAGGAAACACAAAAATTATAAACGTTATAAATTTTAGTTTATTTAGGCACACAAAATTTCATGAGAATCGGTACAGCCGTTTCGGAGGAGTATGGTAACTAACATTGTGAAACTAGAATTTTATATATAAGAAGAAACTTATGTTTTACGTATTATGGGTGTTCTCATGAACGAGTCGATGAATCTGATTTTTTCGTGTGTTAGAGGTCAATGCGGAAGTTTTAAGCCTATTGCGATGAGTTTGTGTGAATTGGTTCGTGGGATTGTGAATATTGGTTTTTGTGTGAACATACTCCTCCGAAACGGCTAGACCGATTCTCATGAAATTTTGTGTGCTTATTGGGCAGGTCTGAGAATCGGCCAGCATCTATTTTTCATACCCCTAAGAGATAAGGGTTGCCACTCCTAACATTTTTTTTCATTTATCGACTATACCTTCGTGGTGTGTTCACGAGTGCGAACGCCGCGAAGATAGCCGCGAAGCCTTCCACACTCCTGTTTCGCGGCTTTTGCGGACGGCGCGTTACGCAATATTTTTCAATCTGTGGTTTGTCTTGACTGAACGTGGAAAAAAAAAAAAAACATCCTGTCGCCATTATAGGTTAACATTATTAGTGCACGAAAACATTAATATCAGATACTGCTTACAATGCCAAGAAGAAAACTACCAAATCTCCATCAAACATGGTTAAAATGTAAAGATGGCGAGTGGTTGAAAATTTTATGATGAAATTAATCCACTCATTGGACGATGTTTTCCAATCGGAAAGATTCCAGATCTAGGCGAGCGAGCGAAGCGTGCGTGCCGGAGCGCAGCGGAGGCCGGCTTGTATAAAATAAAATAAAATAAATTTATAACAAATACTTTTTTATTAGCTAAAAAATAAATAAATCTTTCTAAATTTACAAAGCTCATAATTTCTTGAAAAAATGTTCCCAAAATTTTACTGAATTTTCCGATTATTTTTCAAATTGTATACATATTTAGTTAGTTTCTTAATTTTAAAACTTTATTGAAAGTATTTAAAATTCATTTTCCGGAATAAAGAAACTTAAAAATATAATAATTTTTTATAATCCCAATAGCTACTTTTGTTAAATATTTTAAGTTAACTCATAAATTTACTGCAATTAATTAATTAAAAAATCTTTCCTCAAGCAATGTTTACTTTTTAATATTTATTTTGTGGAGTTTTTTTGAAAATATGTCATTAACTTTAATATTTATTATTTTTATATTATACATACCTTTTCTATTAACTTTAAAAAATTTATTAAAATTTTTCAAGACTTTAAAAAAAAATGTCACTATATTTAAAAAAAAAATATATAGCATATTAAAAATTTTCGGTTTATTTGTTTCTTATTATTGTACAAAACAATTTAATTTATAAATAATATTTACCACCATGAAAATTTAATAAACCAAAACAAAAAAATTTACTTTTAATATTTATTATTTTTTTGTTATAAATATCTATGTCTTCTATTAAATTTAAAAACACGGCATTCAAATTTATAAAGACTTTTGCAAAATATGTCATTAAATTTTAAATAAAGTCTACTAAATTAAAAATTTTATTTTCATTTATTTATTATTATTGCACCAAATCAATTTGATTTATAAATGATATACTTCTAATATTAAAAAAAATTTGTTAGTTTTTTTTTTTTAATATGATGGTTAAAAAACAGAAAAATATTTTTAGAGATTAGAAAAAAATTGCTTTAAAAATATTTTATTTAAAGCTTAACTGCAATTTGATAGTTTTTTTCTTCATATTTTATAAACAATCTGCCTAATAATAATTAATAAAATAAAAGTAAAATAGAAAATTTCCACTGAAACTTAGTTATTTTTTTAATATGATGGTTAATAAACTGAAAAATATTTGTAGATATTAGCAAAAATTGATTTACAACTAAAACTTAGCCGCAAATTAATAATACAATTTTTTTCGTCATGTTTTATTAGAAAATAAGTAACTTAACTACAATATATAAAAATTAATCAAATAATAGAAGAATAGCTAATTTCCACAAAACTTACTATTGTGTTTTTTTTTAAAAAAATTAAATAAAACGTTCTTTTTACTAAGATAATATTGAGGTGAGTTTAAAAAATGTGAAGATTTGCGAAAAATTGTTTTTCAGGTAAAAATTTAATGATTGATACCTTATCTTATACTGCATTTAGGAAAATTAGTTTCTATCAGTTTATTTCCTTGGTTGGCTCTTGTGAAAAAATATTTTGTATATAATTTACTGAACCTTGCATATAATACAATTTTTCTGAAAATAAGGTTTTTTGAAAATTTTTATGAATTTGAGATTATTTTATTTCAGTTATTTAAAATTTATTTTAAGAAAAAGGCTTTCTATTAATTTGCTTCTGTGGTTGATTCAAGTGAAAAAAAAAATATTTTTTTATATTTATTTTACTCAACCTTGCATCTAATAAAATTTTTTTGAAAATAAAACCTTCCCCAGATTTGATTGTAATTGAGATTATTAACGCTCATTAACTAGAAATTTATTTTAAAGGAAAATTATCGTGCTAGGTAACGACTGACTAAATCACTTTATTATTTCATACTTTCCAACATGACATATGCTTTAAAGAACCGACTCTTCTTCCTCTGCTCAACATACTTCGTGACGTAACAAATATGCTCTCTCTCTTTAAAAAACCCAATTTAACCATCCGCATCAAATGCACGCAAGTGTTGCAGCAAATGCGCAACAGTCGCAATTATTTATTTTGTGTACTCCAAACTCCAAAACAGACGCGACAAAGAGAGCGGAGAGAGTTCCTCAGAGAGTCACCTTTCCGACTTTCAACCACACTTATTAAAGCGATAAAAGCTGAATGAATTTACGTGTTAATGAGCAAAAACCGAGACGCTCGCACCTGTCAAAGAGAGTCTCCAACGATGGGACAAAAAAAGTCTCACGCACGCCAATGACTTAATTTTTATGATGTTGTTAATGCAAATGTTTTGCCTCCGGTTTAGCTACCGCTGCTGGGCTGATCTTCCTGCAAGCCCACGCCAAGTCGACACATTCATCTTCAGTCAATCATATGGACACTCAATCAATAGATCTTAGGCTCAATGACCACCGACTCATTGATCACATGCGTAGATGATGTGAAAGGCGACGCCAAATGACGTAATGCAGTGGCAGTATCAAGCGCATTTTTATGACGACAATAATGTTGGATTCACCTGAAAGATATCTATTGATGGTGTAGTCACGCCTTGGCCATTGTGGGCACGGCGTGGATGCCGCTTGCGCAATCGCTAATTGTGTCGAAGGAAGAGCTCATGGCGCATGGACATGAATTGGCGTTGCAGACATTTCCGCTTTTGGAGTCAGAGAGATGCGCTTGGAACTGCGTAACCTGCTGAACTTGCACCACGAACTTTGTGTGGGTTGGCTTTACGGAAGTGTTTTTGTGATTTGAAATGAAGCTTTATAAGGATTGGAATACGAAGAGCCTGCATATTTACAAATTTTAATTATTATTTTTATTTATTTATTTTATTTATAAAAAATTAATAATATTATTTTTAATCGCAGAAGGCGCCAATGCATGCCCTGGAAAACTAAAACTGCTCCCAAATATCTCTATGTTTTGTGTTGACATGAGAAGAACTCGGATAGATTTTGAACCTGGAAGTATTTAAATGAAAGAAACATTTGCGCAAGATCCCTTATTTGTAACAAAAAGAAGGTTTACAAAAAATTATCAATTTTGAATGGAGTGGAACCTGGGAAATCTAAAAAACAAGGCTCTGTTTTCGGGAAAGACCTATTCTTAAATATAAGTTTTGGTTTCCAACAACAAGAAAACTACAGGATTAAAAACAACTCACCAATGAAATCGGAAAATTAAGACTCTATTTTCGAAGTTTAGAATTTTAGAAGAAACTATTTTTATACCCTGTACCGTATGGTACCAAGGGTATATTAAGTTTGTGCAAGCCGAAAATGTATGTAACATATAGAAGGAGACGTCGCGACGGGAGCACCCCAAAGTTACCTAAAAATATGGTCAGGTGAATAGAGAAGTCGATATACCCATGTCCGTCTGTCCGTCCGTGTGAACGCCTAGATCTCAGAGATGGTAAGAGCTAGAGTTACCAAACTTTCACATTAGATCCCATATTATTCCATAGGAGGCTAGTTTATTTTATTTTTTTGATATCGAGGATAAATTATATAAGCTCCCATGGGGTGTTGAGACGACCTCGACAAAAAAAAAGCGTTTTAGATGAATAATTCGTTTGTTTATGAAGATATCGTAACCAAATTTGGTATTCGTATTTTTATAGGTACCCAATCACTGTACCAAATTTGATCGAAATCGGTTGACTATATCATATAGCTCCCATAGGACCGATCGGCCAAAATAACTTTTTTAAAGAAAATTTCGCTATATTTCGTTTATTAATAAAGATATCGTAACCAAGATTTGGCGTTTGGAAATTTTTTGAACCACTTAAGCAATGTGCAATTTGAAAAAATCGGTTGACTATATCATATAGCTCCCATAGGTCCGATCTTCCAAAAAATCGATTTTTTAACAAAATTTGTTGTGTTTCGTTTGTTCCCTAAGCACTGTACTAAATTTAATCCAAATCGTTTGACTAGATCATATAGCTCCCATAGGACCAATCGGTCCAAAAACACGTTTTTTATACAAAATTCGATGTGTTTTGTTTGTTTGTAAAGATTGACTGTTGACTATATCATATAGCTCCCATAGAAACGATCGGTCAAAAAAAAATTTTTGCTTAAAAATTCTTCTGTTTTTGGTTTTTTGTGAAGAAATCGGACTTTTTTACAAGCTAGTGGTACAGGGTATCCTAAAGTCGTCCGCGCCCGACTTTACGTCCGCCATTTTTAAATATCCATAAGTTGGTATTAGAAGAACTCTTATATAAGCTTAAGGTTCTAAAGGTATTTAAATAAAAGAAATATTTGCTGCGAGATGCCTGAATTTTAAACAAGAAAAAAAAGATTTAAAATAACCCACCAATTATCAACATTGAATTCGGCTGGACCTGGGAATTCTGAAAATGAAGCTTATGTTTCAAGCAGGAGCTATTCTTCCAAATGCCCATAAGTGTTAGGTAGGGATAAGAAGCATATACTCAAATAGAATCCGGAGGTTCCAAAAGTATTTGAATAAAAGCTCGTAGGAACTAATGGGCTTTACAAAACTTTTGAAGTTTTTAAATGCCCAAGAGCACACTGAACTTAAAAAAAAAATATTAAAATAATAAAACAAGTAGTTTTATAAATACCCCAACAATTATACAAAATTAATAATGCAAAAAACAAATACTGGCAATATTATTTATTGTGGGGAGCAACAATTCTCAAAATTGGGATAGTTTAAAATCTATACACAATAAAATGTGAAGAATTGTGTGCATATTTAAAAATTAAAAATTTTTTTTTCCTAAAATCGCAAATACAAGAAAACTATAATGAAATTTTCGGAACAAAGTCTTCCTTAAAAACAAATAAATTTTGATTTGGCAAAACGTTTTGAAAAGTTTATTATTCCTGAGAACCGAAAAAACAATATTCCGATTAGAATTAGTATTGAATTTTTCCTTATACACATCTTTGAAGAGTATCTTGAAGAATCCAAACATATTATGATATTTGTATAACTTTTTGAAATTATTTTCGAAAATTTGAAAGATATTCATGTCACCTAATAAAAATTTATATGTACGAGGTGTGTTCAAAAAGTAAGGCGACTTTTCAAATTTCGCGGGCAACGTATTTTCGATTATCAATTTGTTTTTGTTTTGTTGTGCTGGTACATTCTTCCCGAACATCTGTACCAAATTTCAAGTGAATGGCATTTTTTGTTTGGTTGCGAGAGGCGTAAAGGTTATAGGTGTTTTGCGTGCTCTATCTATTTATTCCACAATTTCACCTGAAAACATCGAATATATAATATTACGGTGTTTTAAAACGTTTTATCATACGTTGCAGAATTGGAACTTATTATGAAATTTTCAGATTTCTTAAAAACATATGTTTTCCTAAGAATCGAAAAATCAAAATTCTTAGAAGATTTAGTCTTGAATTTTTCCTTATGCGCATTTTCAAAGAGTCCGTTAAAGAATTCAAACACATAATGATATTTGCAAAACATTTGAACACTATTTTTAAAAAAATGCGAAAAATATTCCTGCTTCCTAACTATCATTTAAATATCTAATATCTATCCATTCCACAATATCACCTAAACCATCATATATATTATTATATATATAATATGTGCAGCTTAATTGAAATTTTTTTTGAAATTTTGAGAATTATCAAAAATTAATGATTCCTGAGAACTGAAACATCAACATTCTGAGTAGAATTAGTATTGAATTTTTGCTTGTGTACATTTCGAAGCGTCACTTTAAGATTTCAAACATATTATGAAGAAGAAATTATTTTAAGATAATCCCAAAAATATTCCTACACAGTTCATATGACAGTATCTTCTAAAAACATCGAATATATTATAGAAAAATTTGTATATGTTTTATCATACAAATATATGTTGCGGGATTGGAATTTGTTATGACATATTCAGAATTTTTCAAATAGCGATGATTTCATTATGAATAGAATTAATGAACTAGAAAGAATATTGGAACTATTTGCGAAAAATTTAAAAAATATCCCAATTCTTATATTCGAAATATCTCCTACAGAATTCGAGTAAATTGTCATATATTCAAAACGTTTTATCATAAAGAGTGTTTCGTATATTGTAATAGAAATGGTATTGAAACTATTTTCGAAAAATCGCTTAACATAAAAAATATTTTTACGTTTTATCATACTAACATACATATGCTTAAATTTACTATCACACTTTGTTGTCCCGATGTTTCGTACGAAGGGAAAAATTTGCATTCTGATGAAAATTATGAAAACTAGAAATAGAAAGAATATTGAAACTATTTGCAAAAAATCGACAAAATATTCCTATCCCTAAATTTTTTTTCGAAAAATTTAAGAAATATACCATTATCCTAGAACCGAGTAAATTGTGACATTTTCAAAACGTTTTATCATAATGAGTTGAAATGTTGCTTATATTGAAAAAGAAATCGTATTGCAATTATTATTTCGAAAAATCGAAAAAATATATCTAACGCTTCTTATTCTAAATATCACCTACAGAATTCGAGTATATTGTGACATTTTAAAACATTTTATAATAATGAGTTGAAATTTTGCATATGTTGAAATAGAAATCATATTGGCATTATTTTTCGAAAAACCGAAAAAATATTTCTATAGCATATATGCATATTCGAAATTTCACCTACAGAATTCGAGTCAATAGTGACATTTGAAAACGATTTATCATAATAAGTTGAAGTGTTGCTTATGTTGCAATAGAAATTGTATTGAAATTTTTTTTTCGAAAAATCAAAGAAATATCCGTAGAAGATCCGAAGATCGAAGAAATATCTCTAACGCTTCTTATTCGAAATTTCATCTACAGAATTGGAGTAGATTGTGACATTTTAAAACCTTTTCATCATAATGAGTTAAAATTTTGCATATGTTGAAATAGAAATCATATTGGCATTATTTTTCGAAAAATCGATAAAATATCCCTAAAGCATACGTACATAATCGAAATACCAACCACAGAATTCGAGTAAATTGTGATATATTCAAAAGGTTTTAAAATAATGGATCGCAATATTTCTTAATATGTTGAAATAGAAATCGCATTGAAATTATTTTATAGAAATATAGAAATATTCCTTGTCATATATTTGCCTAATGTCTATAACATTTAAGAGAGAAATGGTCGTATCAGGGTCCTGAAAAAAGCATCTTGAAGCTGAATAATCAGCCTTTGTGATCCATGCATTGGTGTAGCTCAAAAAAATTTTTCTTCGCGCTTCATCTAAAGATTGCATGAGAACCGGAACTTCTAAAAACTTTTCCCCGAAAAATCTGAAAACTAGAATTTTCAAGCTTTAAAAGCTTCATTTTTTATTTCCTGTCCGACCATTTTTGACTGAAATACAGCCTGTTGAAAATCACCCAAAAATTTAAAATTTTTTTCTGTTTCCTTAATTTTTGCGAGAAGTATATTTGTAGTACGTGGGATCATGAACTCCGATATTTAGTATCTATTGCGACATCTTTGGGTTATTTTATAAGTCGACATTTCTTATGATCGCCTAAATGTTTTTTAGCAATCCCCAAACCCCCGTTCACCAGAGTTGTCATAAAAACTAACACACCTCTATACTCTAGCCGTAATGGATTATACATTACCCAATCTAGCATAGTAAATGGCTTTTAATAAAAAAAATACTTGTCAAGAAGATGTAAAATATAGTAGGTAGTCTGGTTTTCAGGTGTCTTCATTGCCGGAGAGCCCAGTTAAACAGCTTAAAATAAAAAATACAAAAAATGAGGAAATCATCGTCTGCAGCTGCAGTGGCGGACAGTTGGTTGCATTGGTCGAAGGAGCAGAAGAGTGCAGGAGCAGGTTGTGGGCAGTAGTATATATATATATGTGTGTGTGTGTATGTACTTGGACAGCCGGCGCTACGCAAATTGGAATGTGAGACCTCTGACTGTGCAAATACATAAATAAAGTAACTACTACACACACACAAATGCATTATATGCCACAGTGCGAACGTCTTGTGGCATGTTGCGTAACATTGAGCCACTGAGCCGGTTTGATCAGCAATCTGTGGATCTGTGGTCACTCTTTTTTTTTTTTGTCTTTTGGCCAGACAGTGTGTCCAAAATGTTTGTGTACGTGTGCGTGTTTAAAGGACGTCGCGCCAGTTAGCCGCCTTAAGCTTCAAATCTGCACATAATCTCGGCTTATAGCACATATACATATATATATATACATTGTGTACATATGTATGTCAGTATGTACAAGTAATTTAATTTTCTGCGCATTTGTGGCTTCTTCTTGTTTATTAATTTTTTTACCAATTGCTACAGGCTTAAATATTTGTGGCTCTTATTGTTGCAACAACAGAAACCACTTGTAATATGCTGTGTAATAAATAATGTTTAATGTTACATATACGTAAATGTACAGGAGCGGATCGAGGGGGGATATGACAATTTTGAGAAACGATACATTTTTTGTAAGAGCTCTGTGATTTGGGTTTCGAAAATCATGGAATAATCTTCAAATTATTTTGTTAGCAAAATATATATAAGACCTTGTAAAAATGTATCTTATAAAAAAAAGAAGGGTACACTCGAGGCGTTGCCCGACAGTGGAATACCCTGTTCATTTTCTTTCGAAGAAATTGTTATGCATGTTCCTACTAGGAACTTTCCAATTGGGATTAATTTTTTTGTGAAATTCGATATTTATACCTATAAGTTCCGAAAATTTTTACCGATTGTGATGAAACTCGAAAGTTACGTCAAAGAAGCTATTTAAAGTATATGGGATAAGTTTCAAGTAGATATGTTGAGGGGTGTGGATGCAAAATGGCGTAGGTAAAGTCGGGTGCGGACGACTTTGGGATGCCCTGTACCACTAGCTTGCAATAAAATCCGGTTCCTTCATAAAAAACCAAAAACAGAAGAATTTTTAAGCCAAAAAAATTTTTTTTGACCGATTGTTCCTATGGGAGCTATATGATAAAGTCAACGGATTTTAATAAAATTTGGTACAATGCTTAAGACTTTGGAAGATCGGCCCTATGGGATATAATATAGTCAACCGATTTTGTTCAAATTTGGTGCAATGCTTGGGTACTCTAAAAAACTTCTGACAGCCAAATCTGGTTACGATATCTTTATTTAAAATGAAATATAGCGAATTTTGTATAAAAAAAGTTATTTTGGCCGATCGGTCCTATGGGAGCTATATGATATAGTCAACCGATTTTGATCAAATTTGGTACAGTGCTTGGGAAATACAAACAACTTTCGAATGCCCAATTTGGTTATGATATTTTCATAAACAAACGAATTATCCATCTAAGACTTTTTTTTTGTCAATGGAAATTTAATTTTCTTGTTTACAATAAGCGTCGTAACTTAAAAATTTATAGACCGATTTTGATAAACCATGACTTTTCTTACTCGAAATTAATATTTCTTTAAGAATAAATATAAAAAAGTAAAGGTGTTTAAACAAAATGTTATATAAAAATGACTTCAAAGTGTGAAAAACGAAAAAAAGTGTAAATCTTAGATAACTTTTAAAAAATCTCGTAGTTACTTTGTTTGAAGTATAAACAAGTGTATATCATCTTAAAGCTTGAATCTTCTTTTTTCCAAAACCGTAAAGCAATCGAAAATCGGTTGAAAAATGGCGACGTTGTGATAGTGGGAATGATCGCAGTACCCGAAAAACGGTTTTTAAGCAATAACTTGCGATTTTGGGGGTGTTAGACAATTTTGAAACACACTATCGTGATCTACTCGTCAAGACCTACAACGTACACTAGGTCACTTGAAAAGTTCTAAATCACAACTTTAATTTTTTTTAAGGTCGTCTGAAACACCCCAATGGGAGCTATATAATTTAACCGCTATATCAAAAAAATAAAATAAACTTGTCTCTTATGGAATAATATGCGATCTTATGTGAAAGTTTGGTTACTCTAGCATTTACCATCTCTGAGATCTCGTTCCAACAGGCAGCCAGTCGAATATAGGTATATCAACTTCTCCAGTCACCCTGATCATAATTTAGGTAACTTTTGGGGTCTCCGACGATTCCTTCTATATGTTACATACATTTTCGGCTTGCACAAACTTAATATACCCTTTGTACCATACGGTGTAGGGTATAAATATTAAACAGTGTTGCCAAAAACCCTGAAAATATACTGCGGCGGATCCAGAAAAGATATTGACATGATTCAAATAACTTCATCTTCTAAGATATGCGCACCAGCTCTTCTCATCTCTGAGATCTAGGCGTCCGAGGTTATGATAAGAATTTTGGTGTAAAGAACTTGGGGTCTGCCGCACCTCCTTCTGTCCGTTACATACATTGCACAAATCTAGTATACCCTTTTTACTTTTAAGTACAGGGTATAAAAATCGTTTTCTTACATATTTTATAAGCAACGATTTTTGTTTTGAGACATCTCGAGAACGCATTGATTCGATTAGTATTTTTTTATCCAAAAAATGCAATATAATATTATTAGTTTAAATTCAATTTAATTGCGAACTAAGGGGAAGATTGCCCGACCATCTACAACTCTATTTATAACTTTCTCTCTTCTTTTTTTTTTTGTTTTATTTATGCAACAACTCAAAAATTCATATATTTTTATCTATTTCATTTATATCATTTAAATATATATTTTTATCGCCAATCCAGGGTGTAGGTGGTGACATCGTTGGTCATGTCGTTACATTAATTTTGAATTCAATTTTTGCATGATTGTCTTTTTAATCTTATTATTAGGTATTTAGTCTGTCTGGCTAGTCGCTCATTATATCTGCTAATATGTTTGTTATTTTGAAACTTTCTCTTTGTCACCTTGCTCCCTATTCTTTTTCGTATCCGTTAAAAATGCAAAATCGGTTTTTTTGCCGCATAAATTTGGCAGCACCCGTGATATATATATTTTAAATATTGGCGCAATTTTGCTCAAATTTCCCACAATTGTGCAAAAAATATTAAATATATAAAAACTATTTTTCTATGGTAGCCACATAAAAAATTGTCGCAATTTTGATACAATAGAACTTCACACAAGTGTGTAGACTAATATGAAATCATATGAAAACACATAAATATATTATATTCTTTGGGCAAGTTCACTTCAAAGTATCCAGTCAGCCCCATCCAAAATATACTTTCTAGATCCGCCCCTGATCTCGATTCGTATCCGTTTAGAATGCAGAAACGGTACAAAATATTTTTATAGCAAGTTTTGTGAAAGGTCTAAGAAGGAGATCGCACTTTATGTTTTTCTATGGTAGTCATATAAAATATTGTCGCAATTTTAATCAAACTACACACAAATGTGTAGACTAATATGAAACGTCACACAAATGATTAGAATAATAAAAAGTATATAAAAACACTGAATACATATTATACTTTGGCAAATGCCACTTTAAAGTATCGAGACAGCCCCATCCGAAATCCAAATTGTCATGATACAAAAATTAAAATTAAAAAAAAAACTGTTGCCTGTAAAGTCGGTTTTACGGGCGAAGATTTTACGTGACAACGTCTTTTTCTCGGTAGAATATTTATTGATATGAATATTATTAAATTGCACAATAATAATTCCTATTTGAGTGATTTTGTTGAGGATAGGACGATGATAGGAGAAATAGGAAATGAAAGGAAGTGTTTCTGCTGTAATGTGTCTTGCGAAAGTCAAGTCGATGCATGGTTGTTTCTTTTAACGTAGTTGACTTAGAAACGTTTGATACGCAATCAAGATTATACGTATATTTCATGAAATTATGAAACGAGTTGTCAGACTTTACGTTTTCGTATCTCTTAATAAAATAAAATTTTCTCGGCAGTAGATAATAAATAGCATGCAAACAAAATAACAAAATTTTGTGTTGCTAAGGTAGCGCAGTGCGAGTTTCTATTTGTGCATTACTTTTTCCGCAGTTGTAATGCAGATTTTTGGCAGATCACTGCTTTTCTATTTGCCTCCGCTTACAATCCCTCAAACGAAACGCAGCGCTTGTAATCAATTACGTTTTCTGCGGAGGTAATGCAGTATTTCGCAGACCGCAGAGGCTATGCGCCGCTGGGGTTAATCAGTTGCGCTCACTCAAACCTAAAAATAGCCACCGCTTTGAGCAGTGCCAGTATGGTGCTGAGCGCTAAGCGGTGCGGCTGACGCTGTGCGTTGCTTGTTGCTGCGATTCACAAAAAGTCGCTGGTTCGTTTATAGATAAGAGCAGAGCACAAACCAAAAATAAAATAGTTATTCAGTTGCGCTCACTCAAAACTAAAAATAGCCACCGCTTTGAGCAGTGCCAGTTTGGTGCTGCCAACTTATGCCACTTAATGCCACTTATCGTTACGATTATTTATCGCTAGACTTATCGTTATGGTTATCGTTAGACTTTTTCAATGGTGCCTCCCATACAAACCTAATTTAAGACGTTGTCACGTCAAAAATTTGTCTAAATTTTTGTATGATAGCTGCTAATATTATATATTGTTGCAACTTTGATCAAACTACATATAAAGGACATTAGAAAAAAAAAATTGTGAACTAATGCAGCTTATAAGTCACAATTAGTTCACGCAGTAGTTTTCTAAATATAAGCTTAATGTATTTGATATTCGTTTCTTAAACATTAGTCTCTTCTAATTTATCGAAGTAATTCTGGTTTTTAAATGGGTTGAATTGGTGTTTAATTTGGATGGAATTTCACGTTTTTACTTATAATATATATAAAAAAGGGGCTTAAAAATATTGGGATATGCAAGTTTTATTTAAAATAAATTTTTTAATTAATATGCTATGCTACATTGTCAATTAAAAAAATATATAATTTTTTGAATATTTAAATCTAAAATTATTAAAAAGATTTTTGGCCTTATTTTGAGAATTTTTTTATTAAAAATTTATAAATTAATATGCTATGCTACAATGTCACTTTAAAAATATTTTATTAAATTTTTTTTAAATATTGTTTACTTTTAAATTTATTTACAAAATTGAAGACCTCATTTCGAGAATCTTTATCTTGTTTTAATTCATTTTTTTTGTCTATATAATTTTTTTTATTTTAACAAAATTTTTAAGATTTTTACTTTCAATTTACGATTCAATTTTGTTAAACAGTTCAAATTTTGTGTGTCCAGTTTTTTTTAAATAACTTAATCAAGAATGCTAAAAATTTTACGATTATAAAAAAATAGTGTGGCCAGCTATTATGATTCTCGAGCTGTTGGCTTTTTGAAGATAAAATATATTATATGAAGCCTCCAACTGCGTTTCTAAGTCTCTTGCACCCTTAACCCCCTGTTTATTCGTTGGGCAAGTCCACTTTAAAATCTCCAGGCAGCCACATCCAAAATTTCCTTTCTAGATCCCCCTGAAACCTATTCGTATTGCATCAAAATCAGATCAAAATACAGAGTGAAAGTATATTTTTTGCCGCACAAATTTGGTAGCGCCCTCTCATGATATACAAATTAAAAAAAAAATGTCTTAAATTTTGTATGATAGCCATATAAAATATTGTCGCAATTTTGATCAAACTGCACATAAATGTGTAGACATTTGTAAAACACACATAAAAACACCTAAATACACATTATTCCTTGAGCAAGTCCACTTGCAAAGTCTCCAGGCAGCCCCATCCAAAGTATCCTCTCTAGATCCGCCTCTGGATATAAACAATAACATGTGTTTTAGCGTCTTAATGTCACAGTCTTTGTGATCTGGCGTTGAGTTGGTCATTTGCTGGCATTGTTGTTGTTGTTGTACTTGTTGCTGTCTTTGCTTTTGCCTTTTGTTGTTTCGACCTTCACCGAGCACACACAGAAACTTACCCACACCGCTGCTCTCACACAGATACTCTTACACACAGATACACACACACTCTCAACCAAAACGCACCTTTTTAATGATTTCAATTTCGTTTTCAACTTAGCGCCAATCAACTGTTGATACCTTTCGATGCGTATAACAATTTGCAGACTTAACGCCAGTCACCTGCTGCGAGTCCCCCGAAAAAAAAATTATAAAATAAATATCCAAAAAAAAATCCAATCACTGCTTAAGGGATTTTTTTTTTTTGTTGTAGTCTCTGCTTACTTAGGCAATTAATTCTGCATTTGATTGCCACTTTTATAGGCTGCACTTGCCGCTCGGATGATGCAACTGCAACATCAGGCAAGAAATCAATTTTTGGTCAATGCGCTGCAATTAACTTTAATTTCATTTTCGTTGCAAATGTAGGTCAACTGCAGTCCACAAAACCGGACCTAAATAGCCATCGTGGTAACAATGACATTAGCGTCAACACTTGAGCTGCAGCCAACTAACGTCGTTGGTTTCCTTTCGTTCCAACCAGCCAAGAGCTGCACCTGCTGCCAAGCCGCTTAGACGCTTCATTGTGCCGACTTGCGCCATGTAACCAATTGCCACAGGTACCCAACATACTCTTAAAAAATAAAAAAGTAATTACAATTTAGAGACTCCCAAAAAGCTATTCATGCTGACTTTGCAGCTAAGACGGTCTTACAAAGCATTCCAAACATTTTGTTCCATTGCGTTGTTAACAAAATTAAGCTCACACTTTACGGAAATGATCTGATTTTGTTTAAAAGTTTAAACAATTGTTCGTTGCATTTGTTTGAGTTTATTTTTAGATATGATTAATTGAGTTTTTCTTGTAGTAGCCCTAGGGGTCGTATGAGTAATATGTTTATTTGATTTAACGTGTAAGCAGTGCAAGCAGTTCTTATGTGAGTCGTATAAGAGTAACTAAATTTGTGTCAAACAAACAATGTGATTAATTAAATTGTCAGGCACTTAATTAAGTTTGTTTAGTTGTTTTAAGAGTTCAAGCAGTGCAAGTCAGTTCTTAGGCCTGCCTATGTGAGTAACTAAAGATGTGCCAAACAAACAAAATTAATCAATTAAATTATCAAGTCGACTTAATTACGTTTAAGTTCAGGTTGTTCTTAAGTATACCTATGACCAGTAACTAAGGTCGTGCCAAACAAACAAAATTGGTAATTAAATTATGAAGTTGTTTAGTTGCTTCAAGCATAAGCAGTGTAAGTAGTTGTTAGGTCTGCGTAGAGCCTACCAGTAACTTAAGAAGTGTCAAACAAGCAAAATGATTACCTAAGTTATGAAGCATTTAACTATATTGGTTTAGTTGTTTTAGGCGCAAGCAGTATAAGCAGCTCTTTTGTCACCTAAAGGTCTGTCAAACTAACAATTATTAATTAAATTATCATGCACTTAATTAAGTTGGACAAACAGCGCGGCAATTCGTCAATAAACTCTTGGAAGTTCGGCTTAAAGATTTGCATGACTGCATTCTCAAGTGCCTTAAACGTATTCATGCTTAAACTAAGAGCTGTAAAATTGTTAAATTGATATTATGGACTGCTTTTATTGCAATACCCTTCGAAATTATTATCGATTCAATAAAAGCGACCTCGTTCGAATTTTTCCTGTTTTTGAAACTTAGACTTTAGCTCGAACACTTTAGTGAAATATGTTCGAGAACCTACACGGAACTGCAAGCCGTGTGCTTTAGAGATTTAAGGCCAACTTTTGTGAGTTTGATCTAAGTGAAATGTCTTAAACAACTTTAATTTAAAACATTCGCTTATGTGTAAAAATTTAAAACAGTAAATAAATTATATATAAAAGTCTGACCTATAAGCTAATTACTCTAATAATTATTATTAAAGTACACTTAAAAAAAAGCTTATCTGTAGGTCTTCAGTTTTCTGAAGGAATTAGTGGGACATCATTTTTCTCAATAATATATAAAATAATATTAAAATCCAGTACAGCAAAATTCGTAAAAATAAAGCAAACCAGCATAAAATAAAAGCAACGACATCTAGGAAATCTGTCCCACTTCAATGCCCATTCGCCCTCCTAATCTTATATTCACTGTCTTCCTTTGGTATTCATTACAAACTGTCTGTAAAAAACTATGGAAACGACTAAAGCTCTACGATTTTACTCTTAGTGTTAGATTTAGAAGTAAAATTAAATCTAATTCGCTAGAATTTCAATTCTCGGTAGCACAGACGGTTTAAAAATCGTTATTAAATTAACTCCAGATTGGATTAGACAATCAATAAAACAAATTTTATTTACAAAACATATTATATTTAAAAACGTTTTTACCATTTTCGAACTGTCTATAACTCGACAATTTAATAACCAAACGTTTCAATTCAATGTAATTTTAACGAAATACCTATAAAAATTAAAATCTGTAGCATATATGTATTTAACTGTCTACGAAGTAAAATTTTGCCACATAGTTTTGAGACTATATATATAATTCCCTGTTAGACCCCTTGGAGGAGGGGCTTAGGGGATCTCTATTAATAACTGTTCGAACAGAACAGGGACCCTCAGTTTATAGCCGAATCCGAACGACGGTGTCTTTTTAATAAATAGAGACTTTCATGGCAAATAGCGTCTTTGAGCTAGCGATGCCAGTGCTAGGCAAATGCACCAGTGCTACTGCGGGGAATCGAACCACCGACCTTCGGTTTTAGAGGCGAGTACGCTACCACTTAAGCCACCGACGGCCACAAGTTTTGAGACTAATGAATTTATTTTCTAAGTTTTTAATTAAGGACACTTAGCTTTGTTTTTGGAGTCAAAATATACAAAAAATTTTATAGTTTAGGTTGACTAAGTTTTTAAATCGAAGCTCGATGAGTTAAGCGTACAATTAAATACTCTACATAAAATATTCGATCCATTTCTTCAATCGATTTTCAATATCATATTTGAAAATGTAGCGATGAATCCAAAAAAATTAGAAACAAAATAATGTAGTATGATAAATAAAATTTTTTTAAATTAATCTTTTCGATTTTAATGAGCTTTAAATATAAGATACAAACATTTTTTAATATTCGATACATAAATTTTGATTCCAAATTCTAATGCTATTTTTTTTTTATAGAAAAAGTATACATAAAAAATCATTTTAACTACTATTTTCTATTTCCAACGTCAGAGTGACGCCATTAAAAAAAAAAAAATAATATCTCATAATCAAATAAAAATACTTGTATTTTTTTTGGAACTAAGAGCAAAATATTTTTTAAAATATTATTTTAAATTTTTTAATATTGTAAAATTTTTTTTTAAATGATTCGACGATTTTTAAGAAAAAAGTAAAAAAAAACTATTTTAAAAAATAACTTAAATTTGATCAAGGAAATTTGAGTAACGTCGCGCTATGTCACGTAATGCCAGATACCAGATAACAAAATCGAGAAATGGTTTAATATTAATCATTGATATATCGATAAATCAAATTTGGTAGAGTATTATTTTGTAAAATTTCGATTATTTACCGATAAGTAAATTATGAAGAAAACATAGCAACAGAAATAAATTAAAAAATTTTCGAAAATAGCTCAAATTTGGTAATAGAAATTTGAGTAACGTCACGCCAAGTAAGGTAATGCCAGATACTAAGGCTAACAGAAACGAAAAGAGGTTTAAGATTTATCAACGATAAATAAGCTTAGGTAGACTTTCATTTTGTAAAATTACGATTATTTATTTATAATTAAATTATGGAGAAATTAAATTTTTTTTTTTTTATATATTATTTTCCACTTTTTAATGTTGTAATATTGTTTAAAGTGGCCGATGTTTTCTAACAAATCAAAACTATTCACATTTCAGTGGAACAAAATAGATTACAAATTTTTCAAAATTAACTAAAATTTGATAATGGATATGTCATGTACCAATGCTAAAAAAATTTCTGGTTAATTATACTAAAAAATGAACCTTCGAAAAATTACAGCTTTTTTCGAGATTTTGTCAAAAAACATGTTTTTGACTAATATCTCGTGAACAAAATTTTGTATCGACATGAAAGATATTTACAGTCAGTTCCTATCCGATTTCGAAGATTTTAGACTCGAATTGTTAGTAAAAGAATTCTCTTTCAGTTTGAAGCTTAACACAATTTTTAAAATTTTTTATCGTTAATAAATAGCAATTTGTAATTTAGAAAAATTGTCGAATACTTTTTTTTTACTTTGGTTCCATAATTTTTTAAATAATCTGTACATATTATTGTCATTCATGTCAATGGAAAAAAGGTTATCATTTTCGTATTCCTCGAAAACTCAGATTAATTATCGATTTATTGATAAATAAAATTAGCTTGACTTTCTTGATTGCCAAATATTTGATTGCAGTATCCTAAATATAATAATTGTGCTCCCTATTAGCCCTATACCTTCTAAGCTAGTGGCCCAGAGATAAACTTATTTATCTGGGTGCCCGACTATTATTATTATTCCAAATATTTAGAACAGTAAACTAAAGTCAATGCTATCCTCCTGTACTTAATTATATGTATACTGTTGAGAAACCTTGAAGATTAACTTGAGGACAGTAGACAGTGTGCTCCAAAGATATATTAAAAGATGCATTTTCTTATATTTTAAAAATCTTTATTTATTTATCTACACCTATCTCATCCCCTTTAAAGTGATCGCCTTCCGTTACAGTTCAGCGAATTTTCCAATTGACATTTGGTAAGGTTCCTCTTTAGGAATGGCTACCAGAGGGCCACATGAAACGAAGATTAAAAATAAAGTCATGTCGAACAAACATTAAACTTTCCTACGTCTTCGGAATAATAAGTTATAATCTTTGTTTGAACACCATAGATCAGCTTACCACTTCCTCAATAAAATCACATGACAGTACTACCAGTTATTATTATCAGATGACCCAATTTTTGAAAAAGTGCCCACACACACCTATACTTATATAGTATATAACCCAAATAAATGTCGTGTTTAAGCAAAAACGCATTAAATTATGCAACTGGCTGGACTCGTCGCGTCGTCGTCGAGGGATACGGAAAGCGAAAGGTGTTTCAGGCCTGCAGCAAAAATAGCGCCGTGACCATCAAGACTGACATCTTCGCGTCCCTACCTCCCTCCAAAAAAAATGATTTGAGGTGGAAACAAAAGCAGGGCTACAAAAACAATGTATGTGAAGAGCCGCTGGCGTTTTACCCTGTCCGTATCATCGTTGTTGTTGTCAATCTTCAGAGCACGTTGCAGGAATTTCAATTTCGGTGGGGCAACTCTGCAGTCAAAAACAAAACCAAGTTAAACTGGAGTCACTTGGCTGGCGCTGAAGTGAAGTGGACCCAATGCACATGCACATGATTAGTGACTACTGAATAGTACGGACTACTGAATACTGAGTACTGGAGACAGAGACTACGCCTGGCTTGGTTTTGGGGCTCAACGCGGATTGGAGCAGGTTACGCTTGGCTTTCATTGTTGGTGCTGTTGCACATTCTTCATTATTTCTTATTTACGACAACTTTTGTTATATACTTATTGATATTTTTTTTTAAAAAAAAGCCCCATTTCGGGTTTGGGTTTTTGCTAAATTGGTTTAACATGTTGGTCTGTCTGCCTCGATGTCGATGTCTGACGTAGTAGTCTTTGCGGTCTTTGGTGTCTTGAGCTCTACTCTTCTGTGAAGGCCGAAACTGCAATTGCATTCAAGTCTTCTGTGTTGTTATATAACCAGCTGGTATATATATATAAACCTATATATATGTGTATATGCAGACGTGTTAATACATACATGCGTACATCTGTCAATTTTGATTTTTGCATATTATTTATGAGGCAGACACAAGGCGTGCAACATGCCTCTAAATGCCGGAAAGGGTCAACACCTCGCTGGAATGTTTAAGTAGCTTTGTTTAAGTTTGCCAAATCAAGAAGCCAAATTGACTTGGACTCGTTTACATTAGGCAAGCCATCAAGAGGGTACACTGAGCAAAATGGGATCTAATATACAAAATATTTGGTGTTTTTGTGAAGGCCCATATAATCTTTAATAGGCCTATAGATTGCGATTTTTGATTTGTGGTTGCATAACGTACCGAAATTTGTCTTAATGTTTTACTATGAAATAAGCAAGTTACTGAACTCTCCGATTGGATCGAGCAATTGGCTCATTTGAACCTTTCAAGGCACCTGGTGGGGATGGAATTTTTCCAGCACTTCTCCAGAAATGTCTGTATTTCATTCCAAACCCACTTATTTGTCTCCAAGAACATAGCTTTGTGCGCATTCCTGGATGTCGAGGGAGCTTTCGACAATACTGACTTTGGTTCTATCTCTAGAGCGCCAAGAGAAACATAGAACCACATGTGACCGCAGGGATTGAATCCATGCTCCGACAGAGGGATATAACTTCATCTCTAGATGGCACAACAGTCGGCATAAGAGCTGTAAAGGGTTGTCATTGGTTATAAGGTCATTGGGCTATCATAGTGACGGGTAAATATGAAAGCACCATCAGAGAGATGATGGATAACGCTATTCAAATTACCCTAAACTGGTGGCTAAGTGAAGTCTTAACATCAACCCCCAAAAATCTGCGATTGTTCCCTTCACGAAGTGATACAACATGCAGCTTCAAAATCTCATTATAAAGAACACTGAGGTGGAGTACTCAGACCAGGTCAAATATCTAAGTCTGGTCCTAGACAAACGACTCAACTGGAACTCCCACTTAGAACAAGTGCTCTCCAAAACTACTCGAGCCATGTGGGCCTGTAGAAAATTCTTTGGCAGCACTTGGGGCTTCAGCCCTCATATTATAGAATGGATATACCGAAGGATGGTACGGCCTATCGACACATATGCAGCCCTTGTGTGGTGGCCCAAGACGCAGCAAAATGTGGCCATTAAGAAATGCAGCAAGCTTAAAAGGCTACGACAGCTGTCATGGAGTCAGTCCTTGGACTCACACCAACTCACATTTTCATCAAAAAGTCAGCCCATGCAGAGTCTACTACGTATCCGGATCACATCTGGACTCTTAGCAAATGACACTGGTCATGCCGCACTTATGTATTCCCGATATGTACGTGTCGATCTGCTCTAGATCAGATATTATGATCACGAAACTATTTCATAACAAGAAATTTAGATCCCTTCTCCCAAGTCGGGAGACTTGGGCTGATGGAAGCCCCTGTGGAAACCCCCGATGGCAACAATGGTTCACGGATGGGTCTAAAACTGAACAGGGCTTAGTTATTTAAATCGTTGGACCCAACACCAGAATCTCTACCGCAATGGACATCTGGCCCAGCATCTTTCAAGCGGAGATTCATGCCATAGCTATGTGCGCTCTTAGTTTCCTTCTCAAGGGAAGTAGGGAAGCAAATATATGCATTTATTCAGATAACCAAGCTGCTATTAGGGTATCGTCATCCTGGAGCATATCCTCCAGAATGGTTAGAGAATGCCATAACTGCCTCCAAACCCTGTCCGCCCAGAACAAAGTCGTGCTATGTTGGGTGCCTGGATACTCAGGAGTGGATGGTAACACGATCGCTGACGAGCTAGCACGACAGGGATCCTCCACTATGACCACATCTCCTGCGCCGTTTTGTGGTATTGATTCGGCCACAATCAAAACCATGATAAACAAATGGGCTGCAGGAGAAGAAGGTCTTGCAGAGCGGACCTAAAGCTCCTGGTAGCTTACCTATCTGGCCACCACACTGTTAGATATCATCTACAGAAAATTGGCCTATCGGACTCTTCAGAGTGCAGACTCTGTCTCGAAGACGATGAAACCAGACATATACTCTGAGACTGCCCAGCGGTGGTTTGGGACAGAGCCAGTCACATGGGAAAGGAACGGAGTAGTCCCTTCCATCTTAGGACAATACCAACAAAAGACCTACTGCTATTCGTGCGGAAAGCGGAAAGGCTTTTGTTTTAATTTAAGGTTATGGTACAAAAGACCTTTTGGTCGCAGCAAAAAAAATCATCCATAACTAATCAAAAATGCAATACAGAATTTTTATGAAAAATTAACTAGTTCAAAAGAACAGCTCGGTAGGTTTGGTTATTTTTTGAACAACTGCACACGGAACTTTTTTTAATAAAATTTAAAATATAATAAAAATTATTATATACTCGTATATCACTCATACCTAAGCACATATATATATTACAGCATTTTTATAAAAAATAATCCAGTTCAATAGAACTAGCCGAGCGCAGCTTGATGCAACTCTACAACAAACCATGTTAATTAGCGTCATTCGCTTAATTTTTGCTTGTTTGGTAACTCCGTTGCTATTTTTTGGCTACCCTAATTACCTTCAAACAAATCTCCGAAACAAACCCAAAATTAAAGCATAATTTACTGTCTAAGGAACGCTGACCTTGCCCTTACTTTTGGACATTGGTTTATCTTGTTGCAGTTCCAGCTAACACTTACAAGTTGCTAATTAACGTGCTAATCACAGTGCAGTGCAGTAAGCAGTTCAAGCAGTGTAGCTAGGCTTGGTCTTGGCTTATAATGTATTAATCAAATACTAACGCTTATTTAGGGCCTTTGTTATTTTAGACCAACATAAAACACAGTCGACCCATTACCATGTTAACAAAATTTTAAACGTCATTTAATATATTTGGACATAAAAGCCGTTGATACATGACTCGGACTGACCGCTCCGCTGTTGCCCCCGCTCTTGTCCATTACGCATGGCCCCTGTCAACTGCCAAAACCCAGCGAAGCTTGGCGTGCTCTGTTTTTTTTTCTTTTCTTGTGTCTTGGTTGCCTTCGTCATCATCGTTTCAAGTCTTCACTCTGCCGCCCGCGGAGGTCGTTTGCAAATTGAGCGAGCAGCGGCGGTTCGTACCGCTCTTAATGGGCATTGCGGCTTGCGGTTTGTTTGTTTACATATGTCGGGGTTTTGTGTCTTTGGCGAATTCTGTCCGCTTTCGAAATAAACGATTTCGTACTAGTCCGTTGCGATGTTCCAAACTGTGCTAATTGTTTTTGCACTCAAGTTCACCTACAGCGGCTACAAGTTGCAGCCATGGCAAATCGGTGAATAAGAAATGCGTTGTGCAGTTTTTTGGCAGCTACAGTGGAGCTTATACGGAGTGTACAGCAGATGAAGAAATGCAAAAAAGTGTGTTTAAACCATTTTCACTGTCTTCACAATAATATTTAATTATAATGAAATCAATGTAGAGGCGTTACATCCGCCTTAAGTAAGGTTTTTTCAAAATGTTATCATTTTACAGTTCCTAGGAGGTCGTAAATTCATATTACGTATACGCAACGCTGGCGAATTGCTCGATAATCGGAATAATAGTCTCGGATGAGCATAATAAACAAATTTTATCATATATTATGATTTATTTAATAAGGAATACAACCTATTTATACCCTGTACCGTATGGTACCAAGGGTATATTAAGTTTGTGCAAGCCGAAAATGTATGTAACATATAGAAGGAGACGTCGGAGACACCCCAAAGTTACCTAAAATATGATCAGGGTGAATAGAGAAGTCGATATACCCATGTCCGTCTGTCCGTCTGTCCGTCCGTCCGTCTGTCCGTCCGTGTGAACGCCTAGATCTCAGAGATGGTAAGAGCTAGAGTTACCAAACTTTCACATTAGATCCCATATTATTCCATAGGAGGCAAGTTTATTTTATTTTTTTGATATCGGGGTTAAATTATATAGCTCCCATGGGGTGTTTGAGATGACCTCGACAAAAAAAAGCTTTTTAGATGAATAATTCGTTTGTTTATGAAGATATCGTAACGAAATTTTGCATTCGAAAGTTTTTTATAGTTCCCAATCACTGTACCAAATTTGATCAAAATCGGTTGACTATATCATATAGCTCCCATAGGACCGATCGGCCAAAATAACTTTTTAAAGAAAAATTCGCTATATTTCGTTTTTTAATAAAGATATCGTAACCAGATTTGGCGTTTAGTAATTTTTTAGACAACTTAAGCAATGTGCCAAATTTGAACAAAATCGGCTGACTATATCATAGAGCTCCCATAGGTCCGATCTTCCAAAAAATCGATTTTTTAACAAAATTTGTTGTGTTTCGTTTGTTTGTTAAGATATTGGGACCAAATTTGACATTCGTGAGTATTTTATAGTTCCTAAGCACTGTACTAATCTTTAATCCAAATCGTTGGACTATATCATATAGCTCCCATAGGACCAATCGGTCCAAAAACACGTTTTTTATACAAAATTCGATGTGTTTTGTTTGTTTGTAAGGATATTTGAAATAAATTTGGCATTCAGATCTTTTTTAAGGTATTTAAGCACTGTGTCAAATTTTATTGAAATCGGCTGACTATATCATATAGCTCCCATAGGAACGATCGGTCAAAAAAAAAAATTTTTCTTAAAAATTCTTCTGTTTATGGTTTTTTGTGAAGAAATCGGACTTTATTACAAGGTAGTGGTACAGGGTATCCTAAAGTCGTCCGCGCCCGACTTTACGTCCGCCATTTTTTTAAGTTGTAAAGACAAAAATTTATATTCGCTAATTTTTAGTTTTCAGATCAAAATTTTTCCATAAAGAGATGTGTCCATAGAAGCTAGTGTGTCTGTCAGGGTGTTTTTCAGGAGGTTAGAATAAACAGAAAAGGAAGCCAAAGTATAACCCTTTACAACAACAACAAACATTTTATTCAACCTCACCACCAAGGCACACAAGAATTTATCAAACTGATCTAATGTGTAGACAATATAGTACATATATTATTGTACATTGTAGAAAAAGTTTCCGGAAAAATTCCATTCCATTTAAAACTTATTTTTTTTTAATTTTTCAATATTTTGAGTTTCTTTAGGACTGTACTTAATGAGTATGCCAAAAAATGAGCGGGATTGACAGATGTCAACCAGTTTGTTTACGGCAGCTGTTAATACCAGTCCACCTCATTAACATTTTTGTCACAATGTAGATAGATAATGGGTTCAAGATCTAGACAAGTGATGAATTATTTTAAATTAGTATTTAGCTAGCATAAGAACAAACAATATACATTTACTGTGCTTAGCAGAAAAACTTTTATCTGAGTAGTTTTACTTAGGGTATTCACACTGGCTGTAGAGTTGAAAAGAGAGTTGTAAAGTTGTGCAAAAACTCAACGGGCTAAATACATGTTTAGTTTATGGGTTGAATTGTTAAGTTTGTGCCTCTTCTGTATTTTAGTAAATTTTAAACTTGACGAGTTAGCAATCCACTAGACTAAGCTACAAGTAATGAATTTAACGTACTTCACATAGTAAATAATTTTTTTTGCTAAATATTATTTCTAACTCAAATCTCTACCAGTTGACTAACAATGCACCAGTAGAAAATTGAATAAAGATGCACATTGAGGAAGCCGGAAATTACATTCCACAAGGGGCGAGAAGAAGAAGTCATTCATATACCCACCTGGATCTGCTCTGTTCAATGTCATGAAAGAGGCCCTTGACCGGTGCTTAAAAACTTGGTTTAAAATCGTCAAAGCTGGAAAGGGTTTGTAACTGCCCTATGTTCCGCCAGGAGTTCAAGGAAATTAATAATATTATAATAATAAAAAATATATAGTACAAAAAATGATTAGTCTTATAAAATTCACTTTCTTTAACCGATCTTTAAACTCATTGCTTTCTTACTTTAAAAAATAAGCAGCGCATTTTGCAACAATTTCTCAAGCTACAAACAGACAGGAGTCGGGTTTGAAATAAAAGTTCAATTAAGAGTTGAAGCTCAACCTTTTTCCTATTGTTATTGCAAAAATGCTCAACTCAAGAGCAATCATGAATACCCAAAAGTGTTGTTTTAATGATTTTAAAATTTAGAGTTGTAATCAGGGCCGTAGAGAGGAGATACAGGCCCCTATCAATTTTAAGTATAATTGTTGAAAAGTGTGAGATCAACAAAAAAAGTATAGAAAGAATTTCCGAGAGAATTGATGATTTGATAAAATCATGATAATGCATTTCATAAAACTGCAGATCTTAAAAAACCCAACTCAAAGAAGTTTGAATTTTTTATATGCTAAGTTAGCCTTACATATATTTCACAACAACTGTCAAGATGCTTAGAATTTCGCCTTCCGTGCTTTAGCTGAGGCGAAAGTTTTTATAATATCATCAAAGTCGAGTTTTCTTACTAGCTCAGATTCCAAATACAAAGTTGCCACTCCTGAAACCCGATTCTAAGTTGAACAAGAACGATGATAGTTTTTTATTCTTGATAACACACTGAACGATCTTTCGGAGCTGGCAACTGATACTGGCAAAGTGCAGAATATTCTCAAAGCAATGCAGATGTTTGGAAACAGAGTATCCAAATTTGTAGCTGTACTGGCATTAAACAAGCCGCATGGAGGCGTACAAAATTCTCAATTTTCATACAAGCAAGTATGTTACGGAACTCTGGTAGAATGATAATTTAATAAATTTTTTTTTTTAATAAAAAAATTCCCGAATGACTGTCGAGTCCGGGCCCGGAAAAAAACTTCTCCTGAAAAGAAAGATATTTTTGAACGATTGCGCTATTATTTTTTCAACTACAAAAGCTAGATGTCTGATTTTTTTTGGTTTTAATGTGGAGAAGAAAAAGTAGATCAACAAATCCTCAAAATCTTTTATGTAGACTGAAAATTTTCTTTTTTCTTAACTTCTTTCACCTTAAGTTGGTAAACTTGCCTACATAAAATGTATGCAGAATTTGGTGTATATTGGTTCAGCCGTTCCCGAGATAATGGGTCATTTGCTTTCCGTAAGAAAAACATGGGAACTCGACTGAGGTCCTTACAAGGGGGGAACCCAGTTTAGACCGATAAAAATATTTATTTCATAAATTGTTAGTATAACCAGTCAAGAATAGGTAGTCAAAATTTGAAAGCAAAATTCGCATTATTCCTAATGCTATGAATACTAAAGTTACCGCCCGTCGGTCCGAAGACGAAGCGGGCGATAGATTCAAACACCTTTTTCACGAAACGACTTTTTTGCTACTTGTGGACATTCCAGCTTCAAAAGTTATTGACCAATCTTTCTGAAATTTTTTATTTAATTCAAATCTAGATGAACCTAATTCTGGGATTATATGACTATAAAAAATAAAAGGTGAAAAAATATAGTCTAAAAACATAACATTGTCTTCAAACATCTCAAAAAATCCAATTTTCAATTTTTTTTACCGAATTAGGTTCATATTCAAATTGTGATGATTACAGATGAAAATTGCTACCACAGGAATGCCCACCAGCAAAAGCCTCCGATGGCAATAGTCCACAGACAGCACGACACCACCGGAAATTACTTGAAAAAATTCTTAAGTGTAATTAGTTAAGTTTATTAAGTTTATTCATTCTCTATGTAAAAAATTCACGAAAAACTACAAAATCTCTGGTCTTCCCTCTTAAGTCCTCTGTTTTTCGTATTAAATTATGTTTACAAATAGGCCTCTATTTTTCAGGGCGAAATCTGGCCAAACCTTGGTTTTGATGCAATAGGTGTCCGTCCATAAGGTGAAGATACTATTTTATATTTATATATCTTATTTTATGATAACGATTAGTAGTAAACTTTTAAAAATATTTTTCTAATTTATTGCATTACATTTTCGAGTTTCATAAGCATTTCTTTTTTATAAAAAAAAATAAATACACTTTTATATTCCCTAATCTATAAAAAAAAAATAGGTATTACTAATGTTCTAATATAATCATTTATGCTGGAATTTTGCTTTTTGTTTGTGTTACTTATTAGTATTTAAATGTTCCTCATACGTTTAAAGAAGAAACAGCATCCACGAAGATTTCATAGAGTAATTTTTAGGTTAAATTTTCAAGTTCCTTCCCAGCTCCTAAGAAAAAAATAATGGTTTAAATAAGAATTTATCTATTATTATTTGTATATCTGATTTTATTATGTTTCATTATTACGCATAAATCGTATTTAAAAGCCTTTTACTTTAATGCATTGTAGAATTAATTTTCAAGTTTGTTGCCTAAGTCTTTTGTTTCTTAAGCTGAAAATAATTTTTTAGACACAAACTCGAAATTCGTTCGTAATAAGCTAAAATTTGTTTCAGAAGAGTTCGTTAAGGCCCTATGGGACCTATGCCTCCCTAAGGGAAATGGAATCAAAGAAAAAGAAGAAGATGCAAAAATTGTTTTGCAGAAGAGTTCGTTATAGTGAAGTTTGACTGTACTATGCTTAAAAAGCATTTCAGCTAAGTTCAAGCCAAAATACGGCTTTACGCCAAATACTTGTACTATTACTAATAATAATAATAATGGCGTAATACTGGGTTACGTCAAAAATAGTTTTTTCCCATAATGTAGTTATGCTAAAGCAAATAAAAGCTTTATTTTAAATTAATTTCAAGAATGAAGACATACTGCCATATTTTAATAATTTATGACTAAAAATAGAGTATTTTTTTATATGCAAGTCCCAAAAAGATCTAAAAAAAAAAAAATAGAACAAAAGGTAATAAATATCAAGCTGTTAAGCAGCTTGAACAGAATAATATTAACAACTATTTTTGAATTATAGTTATTTTATTCGCGCTTTTAGTTAACCCCCAAAAGACCTTTAGAGCTGTTAAGAACCAACACTGGAACTAAGTATCTAAATTTGAATTTATTAGCATCTACTGTAGTAAGTAGTAGTAACTATATTTGGTCAACTGACCGTAACTAGTTTTACAGTCAACCCACAAGAGGCGCCTAAAGCTGTTGTTGACCTTATAGGACCGTTTGCCAAGTGCGCTAACCCCCAACACAAAAATTGCATCAAACAATTCAACAAGGAAATCAATGCTAACTATAATAACCATACCAAAAATACAAACTTGGTTGACACATGCCGTCTAAACTGACGTCGGCCTGACAGCTGCTCGAAAACTCGCACTGAAATCCAAACTATAAGTCGAGTACTTTGAAAGAGCAAATTTTTTGAAAAGATTTCGCTGCGCTGCTGCTGCTGCTTTACCTTGGGAAAATCCGCGTAGTCATCATTGGACAAATCATGATCATCATAATGAGCAAGCACGCAAAGAGCTTCAAACTTCACCAAAAACAACAACAAAAAAACACTCTCACTCTCATTTCATTTACGCTCTCTTTCACTGTGGTTTTCGCTTTCAATTGGTGACTTTGGTGTCTTTGGCGTCGCGCTCTCCTCTCTCTGGCTGCATTTTGCGAGCTTTTGCTTTTTGTGAGCATCTGAATGAGCGTTTTACAGCATGTCCCCAACACCAACACATACGCATACAGCAGCCAAATGTTGTTGCTGGCGCTGCTGCTGCGACGCGACGTTGCGCTGCTGCTGCTGCGGCTGTTTCGTTTCAAAATATAAATAGATGTGCATGTAGGGAAATGCGAATTGTTCATAGAAGACCTCAACGGAGGCACATCTGTTGATTTAAACGCGCTTTTTGGTGATAAAGGGAGTCCAAGCATGAGATCCCTCAGATTATTGGTTAGTGTGTATAGTGTGGTGTGATGTGTGCCCTAAGTGGCAGCCATTTTGAAGTGAACAAAAGGTCCTTTATGTGAAAAATATTTGGAAAATTTTGAAAAAAAATGTGTGGTGTTTTTTAAAGTTTGAAGTGTTGTATTTAAGATAAAAAAGTTTTAAAACTTAAAAAAAGTTTTAAAACTTCAAAAAAAGTTTTATATTTTATGGCTTAAAAATTACAAGTGCAATATTGCAACAAAGCGGGCATAAATATTTATAAAATAATTTAGCTAATTAAACTAAACCGCAAGCATAAAAATTGTTTTAAGCGTTTTCATAAATATTTATTACAAAAAATTAATTAAAAAAGCAAACAAGACCATAATTAAGTGTAATAAAAAACGTAGTTCGAAATTGGATTAAGCTTTATTTTAAGACGGTTGCTTAAAGGAACTTAACTATCTGTGAATACTTCCATATTAAATGTTTTAAAAAAAATTCTCTATATCTTTTTTAAACTTACAAACTTAAATTTTTTCAAAAAATCACAGCTACTTAGCGCCAGCTGCGCGCTTTTTATTAGCTTAACCTTAGCACATCCTCCGGAAGGAGTTTGGAAAAAGAAGCTAACCTGGAAGGAAGATTGGGTTTCTGTATGGAAAACAGTCAAAAAAGAAGGTATATTTCTTATTACTTAACAAAGTTTTGCGAAAAATATTTTTAAATTTCAAAACTTGTCAGCTTGGGAAACAAAATGGAAAAAGGTTTCAGTGCCCATTTGGAAAGAAGTTAAGGTAAAGTTTATTAAGACAGCTGGGTTTAAGCAACGGCGCTCATAAAGTTCATGATTTTTAGGTGCCTGTTTGGAAAGAGGAGCAAATACCCGATTGGAAAATTGTAAAGAAACCAAAGGTGCGTTCATCAAAATATGCCATAACGCCTTTAAAATACTAATACTAAGCCTTCCCTTACAGCTTGAGGAACGTGAAGTACCCGCCTGGAAAGAGGTCAAAGTGCCCGATTGGAAAAAAGTAACCAAGCCTATCTGGCGTGAAGTAGATGTGCCCATCTGGAAAGAGGTTAAAGTGCCCATTTGGAAGGAAATACAGGTAAAGTTTATCATGCATCATTACATAACATCTTTTTAATTGCTTTTTTGCTCAGGTGCCCGTTTGGAAAGAAATACAAGTGCCTGTTTGGAAGGAAGTGCAAGTAGCGGACTGGAAGCAAATGTTTGAGCCACAATGGGTAGGTTTATAGGAAGCAGCTAATGACTAACATTAGCTAATATTTTTTTTATTATTAGGTCAAAATGGGCATACCCGGTGAAAAGTTTTTGGGCAAAGATCATGAAGGCTGGGAGTATACCAGTCACGATTTGTGGCGCAAGAAACTCATATGGAAACCCGTTTGGAAGAAGGTCTGGCGCACAGAAAAGAAACAGGAATGGCGCACCGAGAAGAAACAAGAATGGAAAACCGAAAAGGTGCAAGAATGGAAAACAGAAAAGAAGCAAGAATGGGTCAAGGACAAAAAACTGGAATGGAAAGATGAATGGGTGCAGGTCTGGAAGACAGTAAAGAAGCAAATTTGGATTAAGGAGAAACGTGAAACCTGGATTGAGGAGAAGGTACAAATATGGCGCACCGAAAAGAAGCAGGTTTGGGCCACAGAAAAGAAGCAAGCCTGGAAAGATGAGTGGCAGTCCAAGCAAGTGCCTGTCTGGAAGGAAGTCAAGGTGCAAGAATGGAAAAAGGTCTGGAAGCCCGTATGGGAAAAAGTGTGGGTGCCAATAAGTCATGGACACAGCCATGGCTGGGATTAAGCCGATTTTAGGCATTGTAATTTAGCAACGAGCCGCAAACTATGCGACAGCACTGATATCTGATAACTGCCCCTCCAGACCAGCGCCCACTATCTCCTCCCCACAGCTACTACTTATTTTTTTTTAATTGTAAGTCATCAAAAGCCACTAACACCACAAACCGCTCGAATTCATTTTGTATAAAAAAATTTCACATATTTCAAGTGGTGCACAAACATTTTTTTAACTTAGGCACACTTTGAAAAAAAACTCTCCATCTATTTTTCTCTTACTATCTCAAGTGTACAAATTAGTCATGCGCGCGTTTGATTTTAAGTTGGAAAAAAAACTCGAAATCGATCTTAAACTTAAAAAAACAAAAAGCGTTAAACGCACAAACTCAATTTTTTATTAAAATTGTACATTTTGTAAATAATACTACATTGTGTGAAACTTGTAATAAACATAAAAAAAACTATTGTACAAAATTTTTACGAAAAACAAACTAAATAAAATTATGAAAAATACCAAAAAATTAAAGTCTTTTTATAGCTGAAGCACTTAACCAAGTTTTATTAGACGCACCCAACTCCTTTTTTTTTGTCTTTCATGGGCAATCCATGCAATTGCGCAATGGACTATCTAAAAACTCTTAAACATTTCCTCCAGCTTAGTGGAGGGCAGTTTGACGCGAAGATGCAACTCATAAACTTGCCAGCGGACTCATGACATGCGGAAATTAGATAAGCCTCTCACGACAAAAGCCCGAACGAACCATCATCATACCTACAGCAACGGATTTCAATTCAAATTTAAATTGGCAAGTTGTTTTTTTTTCATTTTTGTTTTTAACGCTTTTTTTATTGTTGTTGCAACATCTTTTTGGCCGCTGCATATGAACTTGCCACAATGCTGCAGACTGCAGACAGTGCAAACTGGTTAGCTGCGGGCACGCAGGGCGCAAATCGGACTCCTAATGAAGGCAAAGCTGTTACGGCAATGGCGTTGGCAACATTTAGCATCCGATGCCAAATGCCAAATAAATCTCAAGGAAGCATCTCAAAACTGAAACCACAGATAAGCAGCCACTGCAACGGTTGCCAGTACTACAACAACAACAGAAACAACAGCAACAACAACGGCAACATCAATAATACTATGACTTCCTGTTGTTTACACTTGGCACAGTGGTCGGAAAGGCAGGTTTTGGGCATAAATTCCTAAATGGGTGTTTGTGGATGGAATCTTGACTTAAAGGTAACTAACTTAAATAACGTTGAAATTAAACCCAAGAAAAAGTTTATAGAGGTGAGTATAGGGTAAGTTTGCCTAAAAGTTTTAAACATTTTCAAGAATTTTTAATATTGAAATTTTACAATTGATTTGAGCCCTTGAAAAAATAAAATTGACCACCAAAAGCTCAAATAATACGTAAACTGTTTTAATAAAATTAATTATATAGGGTGGGCCAATTGTTGCTGTGGTTGTTAAACACTACTCATAGTTTGAAACATAGCCGCCCCAAGTGGATGCTCTTCAACATAGGTTTAATTTAAATTTACTCAATTTTAGTCATAAATCGTTTTTCTTTCAAAATTGCCGAAAAGAAGGCGTAGTTTGGGTAATATTTGTGTAATGATAAAAAGACATACTATCTTTCTGTTTTAATTGTTAAATGCGATTTTTATTGTACAATAATTGGACATTTTTATCTCGACGAAGTTCAAAATGGTGTCTGAAAAATGTCGGCTCTTGTCTGCCGTCAAAGAAATACAGTTCTTCAGCCGTGAAATGTAGTGAAATGGCATGATACATCTTTTTTGTTTATTGAAATTATAGAATTTCTCTAAGACTTATACAAAATCAGAATAAATTTTGGGAAAATAAACAGAAAAGAGGAAGTTCGAAAATAAAACCTTCCAGCGAAATAGGATGATAAATCTTTTTTGTTTCTTGAAATTATAGAAATTCCCTAAGGCTTATACTAAATCAGAATAAGTTTTGACGATAAATAAACTGAAAAGAGGACATTCGAAGAAAAAATTGGCTTAAAACAATTTAAAAATTTTTCATGTATATTGTTAGTATCAGCCAACCAAAAATTATATAATTTCAAACATGCTTCAAGACCTGTTCTTGAAATTCTTCTTCTTCTGGCTCCGAGAAAAATACGTTTAAAGTTTTTAGAAATATCCTCAGCGCTCGTTTTATTTCTTCAAATATCGAACGCATCGCCTATCCTACGAATATGCAGCTTTCATTTTTTGTAAATAGATTCTCCCGACCAAATTTGAAAGAACGTCCCCTTAAGAACCGAACAAAAGTAGTACAGGTGTACTATAAAAATAGTCATCCTGTGAAAAAATATAGTTCTGGTCATTCAAATAGTGCAATAAAATGTAATTAACAATAATCCAACAGAAGGCTCACCCTATATGTATATATAAGTATAGTTTTTGGGCTATAGAATATTTATCATATAATTCATATTATAAAATATGGTGCAGACCAAGAATATGTCGGAAGTTTGAATTTTTTTTTTTCTTAACTATAAATAAATAAATAGAAGACAGAGTGGAGTTTATTATCTATCCTACCATATAAAAGCTCGAATCAAGGCACTAAGTCAAATATGTAGAAGAAAATGCCTTCTAAAAGTCTACCTTTTTATACTTCCTATCGAACAAAAAATTTAATGCATGAATAAATTTTGAAGGGATTTCGCTAAAAACTCTTAAAAGTCATAATCAATGCTCTGCCTCTGCGTGGTGGAGCAGAAGACCTAATTTTTCACCTTTCTAATCAAATTTTTTAAGATAGGAAATAATGTTTAAGAGACTACGTCTGGGACACTCCCAAAAGAAGGTTAAAATGGAAATTATTTTAAAGGCTGCTCCATATCATATCTCTTTCGGAAGATTACCCTGACTTGCACTATTTTGGATAAGTAATTCCTAATCAAATTTTTAGATTGGAATAATTCTCAAGAGATAACTCGTACGCAAATCCCATAAAGCTAAGAACTTCCAGCTCGAAAGGCTGTTCGATTCCCCTCACGGAAGAGTTACCTTGACTGGCACTTTTTTGGATTAGTAAATCCAAATTCCTTATCGAATTTTCCAGATTGGAAACAATTTTGAAGAAATTACATCTGGGACAATCCCAAAAGAAGATTAAAATGGAATTTCTCTGAAAGGCTGTTCCATGCCCCTCACCGAAGAATTACCCTGACTAGCACTTTTTTGGTTAAGTAACCCCAAATTCCTAATCGAATTTTCAAGATTGGAAACCATTTTCAAGAGAATCCCATAACATTAAAATGGAAGCTCTTTGAGAAGCTGTTCCATACCCCTAACCGAAGAATTACCTTGAAGCACTTTTTTGAATAGGTAATTTCAAATTCCTAAACGAACTTTCAACATTGGAAATAATTTTCAAAAGATAACGTCTTCGCCAAGCCCATAAAAAGGACAAAATCGAAGTTCTTTGAAAGGCTGTCCCATACCCTTCACCAAAAATTACCTTGACCACCTATTTGAAAAGGTAATTCCAAATTCCCAAACGAACTTTCAACATTGGAAATAATTTTCAAAAGATATCGTTTTCTATAAGAAGGACAAAATGGAAGCTCTTTGAAAGGTTGTTTCATACCCCTTACCAAAGAATTGCTTTGAAATACCTCACGCCACTCCTATAGGGCTAAAAAGAAAGTTCTTTGAAAGGCTATTCCATACATAAGAATTACCTTAACTGGCACTTTTTTGTATAAGTAATTCCAAATTCCTAATCGAATTTCAAGATTGGAAACTAGTTTCAAGAGATCACGTCTGGAACAATCCCAAAAGAAGTTTAAACTGGAAGTTCTTTGGAAGGCTGTTCCATGCCCATCACCGAACAATTACCTTGACTAGCACTCTTTAGGATAAGTAACTCAAAATTCCTAATCGAGTTTTTAAGATTGGAAACAATTTTCAAGCAAAACCTTTTACGTCAATCCTATAAACCTAAAATGGAAGTTCTTTAAAAGGCTGAACCAGATACCTCACCAAAGAATTATCTTCAGTATTTTCTCATATTAACTAAAAACTTAAAAAAAATTGTAACCCAAAAAATCCCTTCCCACCCACTGTACATTGCATTGCACTGCAAGTTACCAAGTTGAAGTTGAATGCAGTTGCACTTGGCGTGTTGCAGCTAAAGCTCCCCTCCCCCCACACACGTCTCGTAGAGACTACCCCATGTCACTACTATTGGGGGCTCTGCAACGTCACAATACCAAGTCAGTCGGTTTGTGGTTGCAACATGTTGCTTTAATTGACTCGCGACTGTGTTTGTGTGCCAAAAATGATGCCGGTTGCTTTGGCGCCCCTTACCTGGCCTCCTCCCTTCCCCAGCCAGCCAACACCCCGCTCTCAACCTTATAAGGCCGCTGAGGAAGCAACTGCTTAATGTTGTTATACCATGTTGCAGCAGCAGTTGCAGTTGCCTCTAGACTACTTTGGTGTTACAGTTGCGCTGATTAGGTAACTGCCGGTTGGCCAAAAGCGTCTAAAAGCGTCCAAAAAGCGGCTAAAAACTTAACAAATGCCACAAATGGCAGCAGCAACAAATTAAAAGTTCGAGTTCAAGTAAACAATGTTTTTGCTTCGTTGTTGTTGGTGTGTGTTAATGATATTGCTAAGTTTTGCTAAAAATTTCGTCGGGACTAGGGCCGGGTCTTGTTTTGTCTCTTGGAAATAGGCGTATTAAAGCTAATGTTTCTTTATAAATGAGTGGGCGTGATTTTTGCTTGTAATGTTTGCCAAAAGGGCTAAGGCCAAGAGTTGGGCAACATTAACAGAAAGTGTTTGCTGCGAAGATGGTCCGGGACCGACTATGGTATACACAATAGGCAGTTCTTAAGATCTTTTTTATATAGATGTCTTCTAGAAGCTACGGCTGCTTTAAACATATATTTAGGTTGCATAGGAAAAGGAACCAGTGCAAACTTTTGTACACATATGTCCAAACTCTAACTCCGCCCTGGTCAAAACTTTACTGTGGTTCCCCAAACACATAATATTGCTTGTGTAGAAAGGAACCATAATCATTGGATCAACAATCAGGTCCTCTCGAAAATGGAGAGCTCAGATTTAAATTTGTATGGCAGCCATATAAAATAGTGGACCAATTTTGATCAAAGTTCACATAATTGTGCAGACTTATATAAAACGCATTTGATGCTTTTATTTTTAAGAATATCGTGACCTAATTTAGGTCAGTTGTATTTTTTCTTAGACTACACATTTTTGTGCAGCTTAGTCAAAATTGGTTAACTATTTTATATAGCTACCATGCAAAAATTGAACCAAGTTTTTTGCGTAGCCCAATTCGCAAACTACTTCGCTTCACTTTACTAAACAAATTATATAAAAATCATCGGGTCCCCTGGGAAAACTTGGCAATAGGCCTACAACAGTTGGGATAAAAAACATTGTTTACTTGCAAAAGTCACCAAAAATTTAACATAATAGATGCACTTTCGTAAGCACCTTCCTACTACCTGTTACACACTTTCGCATAAATTTAATATACTCTGTAACTCTCTTAGTAACTTGTTTTAAAAATAACAGCATTACCACCAACAATGAGTTTGGAAAAAAAGTACGCACAAGTTGATGAGAAAGTTTCTCATAGTTGTTTTCTCGTCTAACTTAACTACCAGTTGACAAATTTCTTGTTTAGATTTATATCATTTCCCTGTCCAATAAAACTGTTCAACACTATTTGCATAACTGGCAATCAATAGTCAACAAAATTTAAGATAAAATCCTAAAAATAAGACATTAACTATAAACTAGTATAAACAGCTGTTCATTACCTAATAGCTTGTAACCTAAGTGATATTTAATTTCAGGAACAAAGCCATGCTTTACATCTTATTAGCTGGATGGTTTATAGGCCTAAAAGTGTGGCCAAGGTAACGCTTTTGATAAGGGTCACTCACGTGGATTATTTTTTGTCTTTAGTAAATGAATTTTCATGCCTTGTCACATCACACCATTAACGATTATCCAAAATCGGGTTTCTTTTGTTTCAAAAAAAAAATTAATCATTAACTTAATCAGCGTTGTAAACAAATTTTGATTGAAAATTCAATTACACACATAATTATTTTTTATTTTCGTAATAACTAGGCATGAAGAGATGATTCGTATATTAAATAAATTATGGCATTGACCGATATTTATCGGCAGAAGTGTGTTTATAATTATTACAAATCAATTACAATTGAAGTTTTTGGGCTCGTGAGCTAAGGAGATTTAGAGGGTTACCCAGAATTCAAATAATTGAATTTTGTAACTAACTTATTTAAACTTTTATACAAAAGGCAAGCCGATTTTTTCTTGATCGTCAACATTTTTTTTTTTTTTGATCGAAAAAAAAACGTTATGTAAATAATAATAAACTTCGAAAAAAATATAATACAAGGAAAAAGTAATCCTTAAAAAAATAAATATATTAATACCTGACCGGAAGAAAATCCGCGTCCCCTATAAATGATTTTTAAAAAACTAGCTACTCAACACTTTGAGGATATTTCAATACAGACTTTTTCTTGATCACCAACATTTTTCCTTGGCCGAAGCATAATTTGTTTTTAAATCACAGCTTCCAAAATAAAAAAAAAAAAAATTTTTAAATTTGTTCATATATTTAAAAAAAAAATAATAAATTTTCGTTTAACTTTTAACATTGTTTCACCGAATCGATTTGATTTTATATTTACACCTAATAAAGAACATTTAAAACATGCCATTTAATAATTGGCACATTTAAGGACCATATTAAAAAAAAAAAAAGAAAATTAAAGAACATACATAAAATAAGATCATCATTTTTTTCAAGTAAAAGTGTGGAAAAGTTAAATATTTTTTAAAGAGCCCTGTTGCCATTTAAGTTCAAAAGCAAATTGATCCAAAAATATTTTCTTGTTTAGTCAAAAGTATATAAAAATTGAACTTATTTTTAATTAATTTAGACGTAACGAACTGAATTTTTAAAACAATTTTTTTAATAAATTTTACTGCATTTTCAGTTTTCAAAAATAGTTGGGACTAGTTTTTAACTATTCCACTTAAAAAAATATTTTATAATATTGTATGTTTTAAAACTAAGAAAAAATTCTATATTTAAACTTAACAGATATAAATATAGAAAAAGGCGGACGTAAAGTTGGGCGCGGACGACTTTAGGATACCCTGTACCACTAGCTTGTAATCAAGTCCGATTTCTTCACAAAAAACCAAAAACAAAAGCAAAAAATTTTTTTTTACCGATCGTTCCTATGGGAGCTATATGATATAGTCAACCGATTTCAATAAAATTTGACACAGTGCTTAAATACCTTAAAAAAGATATGAATGCCAAATTTATTTCAAATATCTTTACAAACAAACAACACACATCGAATTTTGTATAAAAAGCGCGTTTTTGGACCGATTGGTCCCATGGGAGCTATATGATCTAGTCAAACGATTTGGATTAAATTTAGTACAGTACTTAGGAACTATAAAATACTCACGAATATCAAATTTGGTCCCAATATCTTAACAAACAAACGAAACACAACAAATTTTGTTAAAATATCGATTTTTTGGAAGATTGGCCCTATGGGAGCTATATGATATAGTCAACCGATTTTGTTCAAATTTGGCACATTGCTTAAGTGCTCTAAAAAATTTCCAAACGCCAAATCTGGTTACGATATCTTTATTAAAAAACGAAATATAGCGAATTTTTCTTTAAAAAAGTTATTTTGGCCGATCGGTCCTATGGGAGCTATATCGATATAGTCAACCGATTTTGATGAAATTTGGTACAGTGATTGGGAACTATAAAAAACTTTTGAATACCAAAATTGGTTACGATATCTTCCTAAACAAACGAATTATTCATCTAAAACGCTTTTTTTTGTCGAGGTCGTCTCAAACACCCCCATGGAAGCTATATAATTTATCCCCGATATCAAATAATAAAATAAACTTGCCTCCTATGGAATAATATGGGATCTAATGTGAAAGTTTGGTAACTCTAGCTCTTACCATCTCTGAGATCTAGGCGTTCACACGGACGGACGGACAGACGGACAGACGGACATGGGTATATCGACTTCTCTATTCACCCTGATCATATTTTAGAGTAACTTTGGGGTGTCTCCGACGTCTCCTTCTATATGTTACATACATTTTCGGCTTGCACAAACTTAATATACCCTTGGTACCATACGGTACAGGGTATAAAAATATGAATATTTTATATTTTAAATACTGAAAAAGAAAATCCAAATGCCAAGCTTAACAAATATCATTTTAGAAAAACAACCTTTTAAATTAAAACCAAAATATTAAATTAAAAAAATGTACGCCAACCAAAACAATTAATTAATTTGATGCTGAAGAATTTTGCTTTAGCTTTTTTTTACTTTATTGTTAACTTAATATAAAATAATTATTTTGTTAAGATAATTAATTATGCAGAGCCTGTGGAAAGAATTCCAATTTTCGAATTTGTACCTTCACATTTATCTTATAAAGGGTGATTCATTAAGACCTTTTTTTTCAATAGGATTTTCGTGTGGATCACGCGTGATCCATGACAGCTGTCAAAGGCAAAGTTGTTCAGTATTCATTGGCAAATCATCATGGAAAGCCGAATGATCTTCCTGCACGTTGCCGTTTTAGTGAATGGGCTCTTGGTAAGATCGATGAAAATCCGTTGTTTTCGACCAAAATTTTGTTCAGTGATGAGGCCCACTTTTGACTCCACGGTTTCGTGAATAAGAAAAATCGCCGTATTTGGGGAGAAGATCAACCCGAAGAGGTTCACCAGCCGCCATTATATCCAAGAAAAACAACGGTTTGGTGCGGTCTGTGGGCTGGTGGAAACATTGGTCCGTATTTTTTAAAAATGAGCAAGGTGCGAACGTTACCATCAATGGCACACGCTATCGGATCATGTTAACGGACTTTTTGCTGTGTGAAATTGTTGCCTGTGATCTCGACGACATTTAGTTCCAACAGGATGACGCTCTGGTCCACATTGCCAATAAAACAATGGCTCTATTGCGAGGTCAATTTGGTGAGCGATTAATTTCACGTACGTGACCCGTACCTTGGCCGCCAAGATCGTGCGATATCACACCGCTCGACTTTTTCTTTGGGGATACGTAAAGTCAATAGTTTACGTGGACAAACCAGCAACGATTGAGGCCTTGGAAGCCAACATTACTCGTGCTATTGGCCAAACACCAGTGGAAATGCTTGAACGAGTCATGGAAAATTGGACCTTCAGGATGGACATTTTAATACGCAGTTGCGGCCAACATTTGAACTAGATTATTTTTAAAAAATAAATGCCATAAAATATCCTTTCAAAATCATAAATAAAGATCCCATCATTCCTTTAAAATTTGGATTTGCCAAATCATTAAAAAAAAAAGGTCTTAATGAATAGCCCGTTATTTTAAATAATGTATTACAAATACAAAAAGATTTAAAAAAATCACATTAAAGAAATTTAAATTAAAAAAAAAATACATTATAAAAATCAAATAATTTTTTAACTAACAAAAAATTTCCAAATAAAAAAAAATAAAAAAATTTTTAACTGCAAAAATTTTTGGACAATTTTTTAAAATTTTGTATCTAAATTTTTGAGCCAATTTGAAGCTACCACAATTTTTTTTTTAAATTTTACAATTTTGTTTAGGTAACTTTTTTCCTGCAGGTTCAAATAATTATTTTGGTTGATACCATGATAATACATAAATGTAGAATCAGTGGAATTATTAATCCCAATTTGTACCTTCCCATATATTTTAAATATTACAAAAAGAAAAAGATTTAAAAAAATCACATTTAAAGAACAAAAAGTTAAAAAATTCGGAAAATACATTAAAAAAATCAATTTTTTTAAATAACAAAAAATCTTAAAATTTTTTTAACTGCAAAAATTTTTGGAAAATTTTTTTTACAATTTTCTATCTGAATTTTTGAGGCAATTTGACCCTATCAAAATTTGTAAGGAATTTTTACAATTTTAATAATGTAGAACCTGTGATATTCTTAATTCGAATTTGTTCCTTCCCATATATTTTATATTTTAAATATTACAAAAAGACAAGGATTAAAACCAAAAATCACATTTAAAAAAATAAATTAAAATCAAAAAATAAAGAAATTACATTACAAAAATAAACTTTTTTTTAATCTATCAAAAAACTTTTAAATAAAAGAATTATAAAAAACTTTTGCAATTTTTTTTTTACAATTCTCTTTTTGAATCTTTGAGCCAACTTGAAGCTACCAAAACTTTTAAGGAATTTTTAAAAATTTGCTGAAGTAATCTTAAAATCCGTTCCGTGTATCTGGCAATAGAATAGCAAATAGTGAAGGTCAAGCTTTTTAAAATAGATGCTCTCAGCTTTTCAAAACGTCATTTGGCGGAAACTTCTTTCTTAACGGATGTCTCAAGATCGCATCTACAATATTTTTAACTTGGGATGCGCGATACCGATCCGCTATTTTGAATATCGGGAATATCGAAGCTAATACTGAATATTTGATACCGATATTTTGTTTCTTGATTAATCATCGGTCCTATACCAATTTGCTTAGTATAAGTAGCGAGTAAAAATTAGTTTTACATTACAATTTATTGTCCCAAAAGTCCCTTTAAGGTGGTTGCCCATGCAATATTCCAGTCTAGCAGGCGCCTCTTTCAAAAAATAATGGAGTTAACACATTAGTAAAATAAACCACTGAGTATAAATAAGAAATAGTTTCTATTTTTCTTCCTTTTAATGAAATTTATTATGAACATTAGTAAATTTTGGTATCTTTGTCGTTTTCCATTTTGTTTAATTCTTCTTAAAAATGTAAAAACTCGATACCGTAGATATGGATTTCTTTTTGGTAGAATCGAATCCAAATATCCTATTCGGATGGGTATTAAATTTTATTGGAATACTCAATACTTCGATTCGAATTTTTTTCGGTATCCACCATCCCCATTCTTCACATCCATATTAAGGATTTGATCTTATTTGATGATTTCCATATTTTTCTTGCGATTTTGATGAAAATTCTCTTATTTCTTTCGTAATGTATCACTTTAATGTTTATAACCTTTGAAAGATTTTGAAAGTCTGGTACCATTGTTTAATTCAGGTGTTAAGTTAGCTGCTTAATTAGGTGACTTTACAGCCCGGTCATTGAAGCATTGACATTTTTTCTTGCCTAAATTGAAGTTTTTTTTTTTTGGTATGCAACAATCTAAAACTCTCGGAGCTGCGGAGCGGTTTCTCATGTTTATTTTATGACTTGCTATCTTTTGGGGCCTTTCCACAACTGTCATGGTAGTTTGTTGTCACTCTGGGCGTAACGAGAAATTACTTAATAACTTATTTCGTTGTCATTTGAAGCATTTGCCGCCACTTCTTTTAATTATCATTAAGATTATGCCAGCGACCTTGTCGGCCATTGCAACAAAACGTTGCTCCAGTTCTGCGCTTGAGGAAAGCTCCATCTAATGACCCACATATCATACCACACACATATAAGAAAACACTTCCACACACTCATACACACATGAACATTAAGTCAACACTTGTGACAGCCCCAAATTGTTGCAGACAGCTCCAAGTCAAGGCGTTGCCAACTGCGTGCAACAACCTTTGCTTCAACTGCGGCTGCGGCTTTGATGCTAGGTACACACTAAGCCAGAGTTGCAGTTTCATGGTTGGCTACCTGCACCAAATCCCCCCCTCCCTACCCGCTACGTCATATTGCCACCTGACGCGGTGCCGCGCTGGATCTTTATGACTTAGTTTTTCTTGTGGTTCGGTTTGGTTTGACTTGAACCTGAACTCACTCTATATAGATATAAATATTTATCTTTTTTTTTGTCTACACATAAGATTTATTATTACATTTTGTATATAACGTTTATTTTTATTACATTTTTTTCTTTTTCAATTTTCGCTTTATTTATTTTGGTTTTGTTTTTTTTTTTTATGTTTTTACTTAACTCTTTGCGGTTGTTTTGATTTTGAGTGCGCTTGTGCAATGCGTATGATATTATTGTCGTTAGTGTTGTGTAGTTTTCTATACACTATAAAAATGGGATGTAGCGAGTATTATGGAATTTAAAAAATTCAAAACAAAAAGTTTAACGTAATTTTGATTTGATTAGGAATAGAGCGTCTCTATAAACAAACTTTATAAAGATTTTATAACATTTACACATTAACAATAAATGAAACAAAGGTACCCCTAAAAGAATAGGTTAAATATCTTGGAATTACTTGGATAAAAAACTCACTTGGGGCGCACACCTTGATTCCGTAATCACAAAATCCAAAAGAAACCTCTTTACTACGAAACAACTATTGGGTAAATCCTGGGGTCTGAACCCCAAAATGACGTTCTGGATCTACACCTAAATGGTCAGATCCCTCATACTTGGTATGGTGGGAGAAAAATAAACAAACCACAGCTATATCAAAACTGAGTAAGCTACAGAGCCTAACCTGGGTAAGCATCACAGGGGCAATGAGAACTACCCCAACTGCTGCCATGGAAGCACTACTAAATTTACCACCTCTACATATAGCAATACAGGAAGAGGCTGCAGTGCAAACACTCTCAATCCACTTAAAAGAAAAATTCAAACCAGGAAATCTCACTGGTCACCTAGAAATTCTTACAAGGGTCGGCAACGCAACATGCATACTCTCAGATAGTCAATCCAGACTAATTACCATAGAGATACCATACCATAGACAACAACAACTTTACCAAAAAAACAAAGTCATCTTTCCAACACGAGAGGAAAGGATTGCTAACCCAATCTGGTTGCATGACGACTCACAGAAATGGTATACAGATGGATCAAAAACGCTACAAGGGGTAGGAACAGGAATACTGGGCCCCAGAGCACACAAATCAATCACCATAAGCAAAGACACTACAATTTTTCAAGCGGAACTGTAGGCAATAATGGAAACAGTGCAGAGGACTCAAGAGAATTAAGATCAAAATACTCTCAGACAGTCAATCATTTCTCAAAGTACTAAAGAGCTACACATTTACTTTCGAAGTCCTCGTGGAGCACTCAAACAACTGGCTACCAGTTGACAGCTAGCAAATCCCCTTGATATGGATGCCCCGCCATGAAGGACATGAAGGTAATGAAAAGGCGAACCTTTACGCCAAAATAAGAGCGGGAAATCTATTTATAGGCCCATCTCACTGTTTTGGCTTCAACAAAAACAATATAAAACATGAGACAAAAAAATTGACTCGACAAAAAGTCACAGAATACTGGAATGCCCCTGACGGCCTCAACCATTGGCTCACCATAAACAAGAAAAGTCTCAAGACTTTCTCTGGAGCACTAACAGGCTACTTCGCCTACAACAAGCACCTACACAGAATAGGTATGTCGGATTCGAATACATGCAGACTCTGCTATAATGAGGAAAAGTGAATGGAACACCTGAATAGAAGATAAAAAATCCTAGGTGAATACCTACTAGAAGATCTTCAAAAGCTCCCTGTGAAGGAGTTTCCTCTACATTATGTCCAAATAAAAAGGGAGTCGATCGCCCTAGCAGCTAGCTCTTTTTTTTAGTTAGTTATTATATTATAATTTTTTTTTAATGTATAATAATTAATATGTATAAATAAATAAATAAATAAAAAAGGGTGCACAATAGCTCAAACTGGTCACAGGCCTTTGCCTAACCCTCAACAACGATTGGGAACATTTTTTTTTTAAATTTTCGACTTTTTTTGATTTTTGACCTCTCACCTCTCGTTGGGAAACAATCTTAGTCTTACAATTTATTACGTTAGGCCTGTACACAGCACCTAAAAACGCTTCCAAACAAAAACTGCAATGCACTTTGCTTCAAGAACAAGCAGTGTGTATATTTACATATACAATATATATTATTGCGGTTTGCTCTTATTTTTTTATTATATTTTTTTGGCGTTTTCTTACAATTTAATTTTAAATAGTCGAAAAAATGCATTAAAACCGTTTAAATTTTAACAAATTTCTGTAATATAAATGCAGCGTAAAAAAAATAATATTGAAGCTGCTTGTAATGCTGCATATGAACTGCTTGTCCGCACTATGTTCCGACCAGGAATGATATACATTAAGTTTAAAATGGTTCTTTTTCTACTAATTTGTGATATGAACTACATGTCAAGGAATGAATATAATATATTATATGTTTTTTAAATTTAAGCATACAGTGTAAAAAAATAAATAAATAATATAGTATAAACTGCTTGATTCACTGCACATAATCAGTTTACACTTATAAGGAAACACTTAGGCTTAACTACATAAATTGTCATTTAAAAAAACCCAGATACTCAATAATTTCTAGGAACTGCTTGTTATGCTGCACAGAAACTGCTTGTTACACTGCACGCAAGCAGTTTGCTCTTATAAAGGCTTAAGCTTACATAAGTTGCCATTTTAAAATTTCTCCCAAAAAAAGTGTATCCCACAGTCACCCATGCCTTGGCCTTTCTCTCACATTTAGTTGTTGCTGGTTATTGCATTGGTTGCATTTGTTGTTACCGGCTGCTGCAGCAATTAAAACAACAACTGGCTTAGACAAAATGTCTGCCCAACTGCGTGTCCGCGTCTACACGCCCCCATACACCCGCTCCACCGCCCCTGACTGACGCCGCTGCAATTATGTGCTTCACTCAAATGCTTATGTGTTAAGTGCTGCCTGCGCTGTGGCACTTTATTTACTTTATTATTATTTTAGACGAAACATTTTATATGCTACAAAAATTTGTTGCTTTTTTGGCGAAATATTGCATGACAGTTGTCTTATATAACAAACGTCCAAGCAACGTCACACTTAGGAAGTTTATTAGTTAGATACAAACGTGCTGATATTATTACTCATACGCCATCATGGCTGGTAAAGCTAATTCAAGGGTTGAGCTGGTAAGTTGATTGTGTAGACGAACTATTAATTTAAAAGAAATATTGCCACAAAATTTTGGAAGTGTGTAATAAAGAGTAATTTATTAAAATCGCATCAAATATTTGTTAATCATCTAAAAATTTGTTGACAAACGATGATTTGCCATACTTGCATGATAATCAGTGATGGGTTAAAAATTTCTTTTGAATGAATTTGAACAAAACCAGCTCCATTGAGTCAGTAAGCTGGAAATTTCTTTAGTCGAGCTCAAAATCTTTTGAAAATAATTCAAATTGCGAAACTTCTCAAGGCTTTGACCAGCCTAAAGCTCTCATTTTAATTAATTTCACTGTTTCCACTTATAATATTTACATTTTACGTGAATTCCAATATAGTAACTTTAAGAGTTTAAGCTTTAATTACCTTTTCTTCTTAATTATTATGTAATATTATTTGACTTCAAAAAATTTACAATGATACATAATGAATATGATCGTTGAAAAAAATGCAATTAAATTCTTATCTTATAAATAGTTATTCTCCAAAATATCGAAATTCTGCTATAAAAGATCTAACCAGCAATTTATTACAAAAAATTTATTTATTACAACCAAATTGTTAACAAATTTCTATCCTAAAATGTAAAAAAAAAACGTATTCGTAGGTTATTTAATAAGCATATACCATTTACCTCTGCCTAAGACGCCTATTGTTGCTATCATTATTTGTGTCAAGTGGGATATTTTAAGAGTGTTTCAAGATCTTCCGATAACAATCTTTATTATAATTGTTTTATAACACTTTAAACGTTATTGTAAAAAAATGCCGCAAATAAAATCCAGTGGGGGATTACAGTCGAAAGATAGCGACTTTAATATACCCAGTACTTTGCTTAGTTCCCACCAGTGACTTTTCTAACTCAATGGAGTTATTCTTAGACAAACCGTTCAGTTTTCCATCTCGTGAAGATTGGGACAATGATATACCAGACTGCAATAGCAAGATTACCATTATTGCGGACGGATCTAAACGCAATGATCAGGTAGGAGGGGGTGTCTATTCTGAATCGTTGCGCATTAACGAATCCTTCCGCTTACCAGATCATTGTAGTGTTTTCCAAGCAGAAGTCATAGCTATAATGGAAAGTATTCTCATAATTAATAATCGTGTTTTAACCTAAAGGAAAATTCAGATCTGTTCTGCTGGTCAGGCTGCCTTTAAAACACTACAGTCAGTAAGGCTCACATCCAAAACAGTGATGGAATGTTACGAACATTTACGAGATGCAACTAAATTCTTCTCCATTAATCTGCTTTGGGTACCACGTCATCGAGATATCGTGGACAATTGCAAGGCAGATGAACTAATAAGACGGGGTACAACGGCACCACTTTAGCTGGATAAGGTGTTGATACCTACACCACAAGCAACGTATAAATTATTCATAGAATAGAAGTATCATTAATGATGCAAACTATAGAAAGCAGCAAGCTGGAACCAGTCTTATAAGTAGGAAAACTTGGCCACAATGGAGCTTGAATAGGACCAAGCAACTTTTAAAACTCAGCAGACTAAACATTAGAGCTACGATAGGGGCTCTTATTGGGCATTGTCTTATTGGTAGTCACATCATTTGACGTGCCGTATTTTGACTACTGTAGAAGCTGTCAAGAGGTAGAGGAGGAGGAAACATTGGAGCACCTCCTGTGTGGATGCATGGCACTATGCAGGAGGACACTGGGTTCTGAAACTATTGGGAATATTACTGAATTCGTTGGAATTAGAATAAATAAGGCTAATTCGATTATTAAATCGACAGGTTGGTTCAAAGAGGATACAGGAGAGTAAGGACTAACTCAAGTGCCATCAAAATGGGCCTTTCGTAGGCCTAGGTGTATCGTTAGACAACCACTTCTACCTACTTTGCTTGGTTCCCACCGTGTTCGACCAATTCGGAGAACTGTCGATTCGGAATGGACATCTCCAAAAAAATAAAAGAACCGATTAATGCAACATTTTCTTTTTCAGTTTTACATATATTGTGTTCCCAAATAATTACAATAAAACTTTCAAAAGTATCTTATTTTTAAGTAAATCCTAAAATTCTAATGGGGGAGAGGTGCCCATTTTTACATTAGAATGCAAGTGAAGAACAAGAACTTTAAGCTAAAGTTTGTTTCTTAGCTCTTTTGGGTTTCGGGACAAACAGATAGAAAAAGATAATACAAACAGACGATCGTGCTAAAAATCACACAGTTATAGGTACAAGACTAAAACTTTTTCGATTACGACTGCAAGGATTCGTGATTTCCTTAAGAGGGTGAGGACCTCAGAATTGACATAAAATTCGATTTTTTATCATTTCTTTATAATATAGACTCAATTTTGAGTAAATAAAAACAGTAAATTTTTCCGATACATAGAAATTGTCGAAGTTATAGAGTATGCGTATGAGAATGAGTATTAAAAGTTAGGCTTTTTGTTTTTTGCTTCTCCTGAAAAGAGTGATATTTTTGAACATATTATTTTCTAAACTAAAAAAGCTACATGGCTGATGGAAGTCCCAGGATAAAGGCAACACCTGACCATGATGGGCATCATAAACTGTAACACCTCTAGGTTCTATAATCGCCAACACATAATTTAGAAGTGTGACGCTCTCGCCAGATGATAATTAAATTTATCTTCATAATTGGACTGGCCAAAGGAGCTCTAGAGCTTGTAGGGAGTACAATAGATCCTAAGCAGATTTTTTTATTTTGATGGTGGCACCTCTGTGAAGCTACCCTATGGAGAAACTTTTAAAATTCAACGTTTTTTTTCAATATGGAAAAGAAAATATCGATTAAAAAATCTTTAAAATCGACAAAAATGTTATGTAGACTGTGAATTTTTATTTTTCTTTATATCCTTCACCTTAAGTTCGAAAACTGGGGTACATAAAATTTTTGCAAAATTTGGTTTATATTGGTTCAGCCATTCCCGAGATAATGGGTCATTTGCAAATGCATTATTGCTACGAAAATAATTGGAATCCCTGGATCACGGTTACTTAATTATGTTTTATTTCGATACAGAAAATTTGTTAATGTAAATAAGATTTCTTATTTGTGTATAAATTTATATGAATTAAATAATATTTTTTTTTTATAATTCTATTGTATTATATATTATATAAATTAATGAAATATACATATTTTATTTATAAATTAGATTTGAACATGCATAAATAAAAATCAAACATGTTCACTTACCCGCAAACCCCTCTTTAGGTTTAATTAAAGCAGAGCAAGCTGCAGACCAATATTATAAAATAAAAAAATAGAGAGCAATTATAACTCTCACACACACACGCGCGTTTGCATTTTTATTACACGCACTGCACATAAAAAAAAACAAAACAAAAACATTTCGCTCCTTTTTACACTCATGCAAAGTATTATCGCATTTAACACACATTAACAAAAAGAAAACAAAGAGAGCAATCATTGCTTTTTATACACATACACTTTTGCACTTATTTCACGCACTGCAATAAAAATAAACATTCAAGGCCTTTTGCACCCACGCACATTATTCGCAATTTCTATATTTCTCTTTTCCCTTCTTATTACAACTTCACAATGTTATGAAATATAAATAAGCACTGCTTGCACTCACATTATTGCCGTAAATGCATAAAAGAAAAATAGGATCAAAAAGAACCTAAAAGAGCAATCTTTGCTACTTGCATATGCACACTAACACTTATAACGCACACTACACATAAAAAAAGCAAAAAAAAAAACAAAAGCAAAACGGTTTCTGCATCTCTTCACGCCGCACTATTTGCACTTGTTGCGTTAAATGCAGAATAGAAATATAGGAACAAAGAGAAAAGAGTAATCTTAGTTCCTTATGCACACACACACGCTTGCACTTGTTACCGCACTGCACATAAAAAAAAATAAAAATAAAACAATTTCTGCAACTCTGCACCGCTGTTGTTGCATTAAATACGCGAAATAAATATAGGATCAAAGAGAAAAGAACAATCTTTGCTCCATTATGCACACGCGCACACACACACACACTTGCACTTGTTACCGCACAGCATATTGAAAAAACGAATAAAACAATTTGCGTATTTCTCTTCACACGCACGCACGTTATTTGCATTTCCAATAGGCCGACCTTTTTAATTTTTCAAGGGCAGCTACCACGCACATTTTGTTTTAATTAAGTTTAGATTAGATTTAAACAATTGCTAACACATATAAATTATGGCTTATAATAACACTAACCAGCTTAACATATTTTAACACTTTTTTAAAACGCGTTAACTTATTAATTTTTAATTTAACCGGAGCGCGTAACCCGCCGCGTCAGTCATTAAATTATAACTGCAGTGACAGCGCTGCCAGATAAACGATTTCCAATAAGAACAAGAAGTTTGCTCTAGGATCTAAGCAAATTGCCAATATGTGGCAGCGCTAGAAGAGAAATTTGGACCATACATTGCTCATCTGTATGTTTTTGTTTTTGTAATTGCTCTTGGGCAGAGGAATCACGTAATGTTAATGCAAATTACAAGAACAATTTAGCGATTTCTCTCTCATACTCTCTTTGCTCTCTGAGATCATGAGCACAGAAACAACCCCTGCTTATATTTGTTGTTGGTGCACAGATTTTTAATGTTATTTTGTTATTGTTTTTTGTTTGTGCTCTCTGAACTCTTGCATTTATTAAAAAGGTTATGGTTGTATGTGTGTATATTATTTTTTGCAGTATAATGACATGAAAAAACGGTTCGCTTTAGATGTGTTAGTGTTTTTCTTTTATATGTGTTGGTTTTTGCAGCGTTTGTTCACACCTGATTTAATATAAGCCGCGTAAGCAAATTGTTAATTAATCATTTGCGCATGGCAAAAAAAAGTGTTGAATATTTTATATATAAACAAATACTAAATATTAGTGGCATATGTTGATGCCAAAAACTGCAAGTCGTTAATTAGCTGACTAAAGAGATTTTTTGCTGCGGAGTGGGCTTAAATAAACAATGAGAGTGGGTCAAGAGAGATTGCGAGTTTAGGTGCTTAGATGACGTAAGCAACTTAGGTTAAATTTTGTATATATTATTTGTCGTAACTACTATTTATATATGTAGTTAGTGTACATATTAAATATGAATTGTTAAAATGCTTAACTATTTGTATATAAGCATTTGTGAAAGTGCGACGGAGTAAGCAATAGTGTTTCTTTTTTTTATGCACTTCTCTTATGATACGATAATAAGAAGGTTACGCAATGAGGAGTTATTTTATTCGTGTCTCTTTGAATGAGAGGGACTCTGACGTCACTTATTGAATTTATGAATAGTATATAATATATTTGTATATAAAATATTTGATGCAAAATTTTATATTTATTTATTTTATTTTACCTTAGAATAAGTTCTAGGGAACAAAAATAGTTTAGAGCCAGACCAACAAAGGCGTTTAGGTTACAAAATTCTATATTTCGATTGAGATTGTACTATCGCCTAGGAATTTTTGAAATGTGTTGAAACTTGAACTCAACTCTATCAGTTAACTTTAAAAGCGGAGATATGGTCTAAAGCTGTTTGTCAATAAAGCCCCACACAAAATGGTATGTTAGATCTTCAATTAAGCCATTACAGCGAACTTCACATAGCCCTTCTCAAAATCTTAGTTTTTCAATGTTTTAAATGACCTATAAATTTGCATAATTATTTCCGGCCACTATCACAAATTACTTGGCGTCGAAATTAGTTTAAATAAAATACCAAAAAAACAGAAGGTATTTACCTTTACTAATTTTAAAAACTGACCTAGCTAAACTGTAAGTTTGAACTGTCTGAAAATTTAGTTTAAGGCCCTTACAAAATTTAATTCAGAACAAGATAACCATACCACAAATTCCGATTTTAATCAACGCTATGAACTCGTGATTTATAGCCCCCAAAGCGTTTCCTATTAGGCCACTTAAGAAGCAATAAACTCCAAACGTTACGTATATATTTAAAAATAGCCGTTGAAATTTTAAATTACGTTAATGTCTTAACCAAATTATAAATTAAAAATTATACATAATTAGCAAGATGAGCAGAGGTTGTAGATCGATCGGTGAATACAAAAGTGGTCCAATCAACACTTTTAGTTTCCTAAACAAAAACAAAACAAATTAAATAAAAGATTCGGGCAACGAACTTCGAATTTGTCATTAATTTCATCTGTAGCAAAGCGCGTTAAAATTTTAACTTAAAATGCATTTAAATTTGGTTATCTTTGGCGCTCTCTTTGCCAGCTTGACAGCCAAAAGGTCGTAGATAAATGATTATACTAATTATAATTAGTATAGTATATAGTATAATAATTGTTGAATATTCGATATTGGATATGTAATTAAAGCAATCGATTTGATTAGAATGTCCAAACGGCAGACTCCAAACGCTTTTATCAGACCAATGGTGTAAAAATTGGAGCTGCTTTATTTTTAGCTTAAAGATTAAACATTAATCATTATATCTTCAGGCGGTGGAACTAATACACGGAGTGGTGTAGTCAGGGGCGTAGTAACATTTTTGCAAGGGGTATATATGGGTAGGTAGGTAAGTTAAGGCGGCAGTTAGGACTTAGCGCTCCAACTCGCTTAGGCCAAGAACAGGGCCTTTATGATACCGACAATGGGAATAAGGATATAGAATAGTCGGGAAAAATTAGGGAAATAGGAAAAGTTTAAAGTGCAAGACCATGCTTAACGTTGAATTCGAACCCGCAACCTCTGCGATAAAGGGGGTGTATAACTTATACAAAGTGTTTTATATGACTTCGTTGTTTTATGTTCCTGCCTTGAAAACATCTATAAATATACTTCAGCCAAACTTTTTCTAGACATAGTGGAAAAGTTGGGATTATTAAATTTTTTGATTAATCCTCAATAAATAATGAGTGAACATGTGAAGTTTAAGTTAATATCAACTTTTAAACCTTCAGTAATTTTCAGCCATGACATCTATTTAAAGAACCAAATTAATTTTCAAAGTTCTCATACTCTCAGACTTTTTAATAAAACTCAGAAATTTTTCTGCATTTATCAGTAACTTTTTTAATTATGGAAAAATGTGTTTCAAGAGCTTCCATGTTTCTTCGTTGTTTCTTTTTGTTGTTGTTTGTTGTTGCTTTTTATTAGGACCAAACTTCAAGTTTCCTCGATTAACATTCAGGAATACTATTAATAATAATATTGAACTTATTTCGTGAATTTTTTGTAATCACCATAGCTAAATCTAAATAATAAAAAAATATGTTTTAAATCAGCAGCTATTCGTAATATTTGATTACCATACATTTCATTAAGAAAATTTTAAAACTGTTATTAAATTACACAGACACAGAAAACAAAAACCAAATTTTAGATCCAGAGCATATCTGCTATATGATTTTAAGGTCTATAAGTCCGGCCGTAAAACTCCCACTTCTTACATAACCTCACAAAATTACTTAAAAATAATTGTTTATTTTTTAAAAATGATTTTAAGTAGGAAATACAATTTATATGCCAAATTTTTTGAGAATACATAAAAAAATAAATGTTGAATACTTTTTACTTTTTGAAAATTGATGATCTTTTTTTTTTTTTGATACTTCAATGGATTCAATTCTTAAAAATCGTTCGTATCAGTCCTTGGTATCTTAGATAAACTCTTTAAAACCATATTTTTCAAAACCTTTCTTTACATAAGGAAATACTTAATAATCGTGGCGAGCAACTATTATAATTTTTCAAAACTTATTTTTCTATTCTATACCATTGATTAGAGTCTTAGTTGTACGAAAATTTCTTTATTTTTTCGGTTGCAAATCAAAAACCATTTCCAATCCAATTTCAGCCAAAAAGAAATTTATTTATAGGTATGTGCCGGAATTTTCTTCAATATTATTAGTTATTTCCTTAAACTTCGTCATTCATATTACAGAAATTTGCAATTCTGTAATATATCATAATTATATCTTACAGCGGAGTATCTATCTGGAAAGCAAAACATTTTGGAAGACGTTTATAATAAAGTTTAAAACAAAACTGTCGAAAATATTATAAAGTCACTTATTATTAAAAAAAAAGCAACTAACAAATTAAATCTAAATAGAATGGGAGCACTGTACAAATCAAGCAGGAGGCGAAGACCCCTTTTTTTAAATTATAAACTTACATTACATACATTATCACTAAATCCAGAATAATAAAAAAAACATGTCTACTGTGTGGATCTTAGTTGAGATGATAAAAATTAAAATAAAGTTATACAAAATTGTAGTTTTCGTCACTCTGAAATATAACATGATATACAAAATTATCTCTCCCTTAAAAAAGTAATATTATTGTTTTGTCCTACTCATAAGCAACACTTAATTTTCAATTTAAATTTTACGATACAGCAAATATACGAATTTTTCAATATAATGAACAAAATGTTTATCGGGCTCAGTCGCTGTACAAAGCACGCAGGAGGCGAATCCATCTATTTATTTTAAATTGTAATTTTGGCGACTGTAAAATTTGCATTAAAATTAAATAATTAAAACCAAAAAAGAATTAATACACCGAATAAAAATATGTTTAAAAAAAATTAGCGTCCTAGCCAAATTGATAAATAAAGATACACAACTTTAAAAGTATCGATTCTTAAAAAATAATTAAAAACTAACTAATTTAAAAAATCGTTCATAAAAATACGTTTTATTTTTCTTTCTGCTCATAACCAACATTAAATTTTATGTTTTCAATTCTCGACATAGCAGTCTAAGTACGAAAAATAAAAACATTTCAGAATATATATAATAAATATTTCTCGGGCGCAGTCGCCCTACGCAACGCGCAGGGGTCGAAGCCCTCTATTTATTTAATAATTGATTTGGACGACTGACCTGTACTGTTAACATCTTTAAAACCTTTTGCAAATGCACCCCTAATTCTTTAAAATATTTTCTATGTTGTTTGAACCCCCTTTTTCTAAGCCACTGCTTGCAGCTATTACCGTAGTCCGTGCTTACTCCATGTCAACATATTCGCTTTGCTTTGCTTTCAATGTAAACGCACGCTGGCTGGCTGGCTGACCTATTCATTATATGCAAATTTGAATATTGTCAATCGTTGTATTGTAACATATTATGTATTAGTATGTGTGTGAGTGAGTGTATCTATGTATCTATGTGCATGTATGTGTGTCTCTCTTAAAACGATTTATTACAGCTTCGAAGCAAATTTTCAACGCAATTGCAGTTTATGACTTCCTCCGACTCCGGCTCATTATTAACTAAGTAGCATATAATTGCGTTTGGACGGCGTCCAAGTCGCAACGCCCAAGTTATACCCTAATACACTTAATGGCCAATAGCTGCAACCCGCACCCGCTGTCACCCCGCTGTCCATCCACTGCTCCATATCGTCAGCTGTTTGTTTTTGTTGTATTATTATAGTTGTCATCGCTTAAACGTTTGACTGATTATTTTTTTATTATAACTTTTTTGTTGTTGTATATATTTGTATGTTTTTGTTGTATTTAGTATGTTGTAATGTTGTTGTTATGCAGCTGGTCCAAACAATGCACAATTGTTGTAAGCCGCAATTGTTGGCGAATTTGAATTTTTAGTTTTACGAGGCGGGGTTTTGTTTATGTTTTTTTTTTTTTTTGTTCGCAGAGTCGTTAAATTGAAATTAAGCATACATTGACGCTTTATGAGGCTTCATGAGGTTTGTTTCAATATTTCACTGCGCCAACAACATTTTGTAATGATTAATTAGTGTATCTCTATCTGAAGTTATGCAAATTACTTTTCTTTTTTAACGATGAGAGAGTATCGAATGATTTGGTTATAGTTAGGTAGCTAAAAAGCAAAGTTCCTGGAGGAGATCAAGTACAGAGAAATGGGTTAGTCATAGTTTTGTCTAGTTAGTGGAGCATATTTTGGCATTAAACAAACAAAAATGTGGCACATTCACCTCCACTATATATCGAAGACTTCATCCAAATTAAGCAATTGTTTAAAATATTAACTCAGAGATCATTCATAAAAATACATTTAAAAGCCCTCCGGATTCGCATTAAATTTCTTCCAAAAAAATATTTTTTTTAATTTTTGGAGTTCTGCGGAAATTTTGCAGCCAATATTATTTCAGAAATAAATGAAATTATCTTAATCTTAATTTTTATGTCAAACCAATAATGCTCAAAATAAAAAATTCTTAAATATTACAAATCTTTGATAAAAATATTGCTTCAATGAAAATGAAATTCTTTAATTGAAATACTTAACATGCCCCCAAAATTTTTAAAATTTGGAAACCCTCAGGATTCTCATTGATCTTAATTCTTATGGCAAGGACCAATAATGCTTTAAACAAAAAACTCTTAAATATTAAATAGTAGATGTCTTCCAAAAAACACAACGAATTTTTAACCAATTTTTTTAATTAATAAATAATATGTCAGAAATTTTCGTTTAAATTTGTGCTTTGTTTGGAAACTTTAGAAAGCTTTGGAGTACCAAAATCAGTTTTGATATCTTCATAAGCAAACGAATTATCATTTTGAATCTTTTGGATATTTTCGAAATTATCTAAACTCCCCAAAGGGAGCAATATAATATAGCACCGACGTCTTAAATTAATATCCCATTGTACCCTAAAGTATAGAGTATTATAACTATATGAGCATAATTACATTTTAAAATATTTATCTTACATATGAAAACCGATCGGTTCCTACTAATAAAGAATGATTCAAATGAGACATCCGACCAAAATTTCAAAAATATAAAAAAAAAATCAAAATAAAATAACAATTTCCTCACAAAGGATCAATTCCTACCAATAAAGAAAGAAAAGAATGATTGAAATGAGACATCCGGCCACAATTCCGAAAATATTAAAAAAAAATAGTAAATTACAATATCCTCACAAAGAATTTTTATAGTATATTTAAAAATGAAAAGTCTTCTAAGTAGCCAGAAAGATTTATTTCAATTCTTAAACGATTCTTGACACGATTTTAAATTATTACTTTAAGCCTAAAGTTTATTGATTCATAATTTCATTTCGCTCTGAAAACAATATCTTATGGGCTTTTTCAAAAAAACCTTAATTCTAGTTAGACATTGACTGACAAGAAAAAAAGTTTTCAGTACTTTTGCGACTTTTGCCCACGATTTCTAGATCACAAATCATTTATTCAGATTTTTGTTAAAAGTATTAAATCTATAAATCAATTTTCTATTTTCAATTCATTTATTTATCCAAAATTAAATTTTTATACATAATTATATTTACAAGTTTGTTTTGAGTTTTATCAAAGATATAACAGCAAATTAAAATTTATTTATATTACAATAATAATTTTTTACAATAAAGTATAAATATTTTTAAAGGTAAAAAGGGAAAACCTTCATTTGACAACAAAAAATATTTAAAAATCAAACACTAATTGAAAAATTAATGTTTATGGTTGACTATAAATAAAATCTATTTATTTTAACAATTTAAGCAACAAAAGTTTTGTTATTAATTTTCATGTAAGTAATAAATAAAGAAACAAACATTAAAACTACAACTCATTCATAAAAAATAGTACTCAATAAATTCACTCAAAAGTGGTGAAACAAACGCTCAACCGCAGTTGAGTCGATTGGTGGGAAATTTTAGGGAAATATATTTGTTGGGAAATAAATGTTTTTTAAAAGCGAAAAGCATTGCATACTTTTAGGCGGCATTTGTATTCAGTACAAAAGGTAACTTTTTGGGTTTAAGCAACGCCGAAAATAACTGTTACCCGCTGTAAATACAAGACACCGAAACGCAGATACCCTTAAAACCAATCTAAGCCAAAATAATTTTGCCATTCACAATGTTGATGACAGCTGTTGACCTGCAGAGTTGTCATACTAAGTTATGTTTATTCAAATATATTTTGTAACTACAAAAGTTTCAAGATCTGTAAGGCGTTGCTTCACGTGCCAAAACTGCATCTCTTGCAACGTAGGTCAAGAGGGCTAAGTTTGTTTTTAAAAGGGTTATTTGAGGGCTCAAAAACTAAGATTTTAGTGTTTTTTTTTTTTTTGGTAAAACAAGGATTGGCTGCTAAGCTATACAACTGTGATATTTGATCAAGGTGAATTTAGAATTTTAATTTCCAGAAATTTCCAATCAATCTTTTTTTTTGGAACTTGGTTCATGATATCTGCTCCAAATTTAAAATCAAAGTATTCAATAATGTTTGTTTTTCGAGAGCCTGTCTGACTTCAAGATGGATTGAGGGCGATCTAAACTCCCAAACAGGAAAAAAAAATGCAATTTCTATATGAGAAAGTAAGTAACTGGCCGAGAAGCTCCACTGAAAAACAGACAATATGTAAATTTGTCTATTAAAAGGCATAAGTATGTATACTAATGAATATAGGATAATCGTAATGTCATTAACTAATCCATCTTGTACGGGCTTTAGGGGATAGAACCCCATAGTTAAGTCTTAGAATTTATTGTTGATTGCTTTATGAGTACTTGCAGCGATTGACAGGCTAGCATTTTCTAAAAGTCCCAAAGTATTTGCTCTTGCAGGAAACCTTATGTTCGAAGGCTTATGTAGAGGTTTGTGAAAATTATTTTGGTCTTGTACAAACTGATATAATCTTTATTTATCAGATCTAAATATATTGTAAAAGTCTAGTAGTATCTCTTGACTCCAGGGTATAAAAAATAACTAGAAGATTATATTCCTAATTGCATTTCCTATGGCTTGGTTTAAATTTTTCTGCGAGATTACTTGAAGGCATAAAAGAATTTTGTGTACCAAGAAAAAAGCTATAGGGTGTCTTAGAATTTTGATATTATTTTCACTCTTTGCTTCATATATTGGAAACCGCAATTATTGCAAACCGATTATTAAAATCTGTATCAGCTTGCAAAATCTGGTATAATCTTTATTTATCCCATTTCATGATAATTTTACTCATACTTTACCTTGACCCTACAGAGCATAAAAAAATACTAGAAGGTTATGTTCTTAATCACATCGTTCTCCAACGAATAAAAAAAGGAAATAATCTCTAATTTATTTGTAGCCACCACGCCAAGTTCCAAAAATGTCCGCAAGAGGGAGGGAGCAAGCAAAATAATAAACACAAGGAAACTTTTTTATATGATAAAAAAAATTCAAATCGTGTTTATGCAAATTGATAAACAATTATAACAAAATAAACTTGCCTTTATAGACGTGTTTGAAAAAATCAAAATGAGACCTGTATGTTTTTAGCCTGCTTTCTGCTATAGCTTCGTTGGTTATGTCTGGTTTTTAGATATTTAAATAAAGTTATAATCAAATTGAACGGAAACAAATACTTTTGGGGGCACTGGCTGGTTATTTGCCAGTCTTATTTATCGTGTACAAAAATTTAAACGAATTGTCTTCAATTAAATGCAGTAGCCACTCTGCAATTATGCAATCAACAACATTTTTTTTTTTTTTGTATCTTTATTTTCTTTTTTTTTGCATGACCAACAATATTGGCAAACGTGAGCTGAGCTACCAACTGAGTGACTGACTAACTGACTAAATGTCTACACCTTGTTAATTATAATAAACTCATATGCAGTTAAAAAAATAAAAGAAAAGTTTTTGAAAATGTCATATTGATGCTCGATAGGGGAATACACTAAGGGAAATTTTCAGAAAGAAGAGTAAAAATCCTTTGTGGGAACAAGTTGAAATCTCTTTAACTATTTTAAATTAATAAAATAAAAATAAATTAATTAAAATAAAATCAAATAATAAAAAAATAAATAAAATTAAATAAAATAATGAAATATAAATTAAAATAAAATAAAAAAGAACAAAATAAAATAAAACACAATCAAATCGATTTAAATCAAATGAAATAAAATAAAATCATCTCAAATTATATCAAATAAAATCATGTAAAATCAACAAAATCAAATAAAAAGGATTAAAATAAAATAATAAATCAAAATAAAATAATATGCAATAAAAAGGAATAATATACAATTAAATAAATCTAAATAAAAATTAAAAAATTAATTAAAATAAAGTAAAATTAGTTAAAATAAAATCAAAGATAAAATAATATAAATAAAATTAAATAAAATTAAATAAAATAAAATCAAATCAAATCAAATTAAATCAAATCAAATCAAATCAAATCAAATTAAATCAATTCAAATGATATGAAATAATATGAAATGAAATAAAATAAAATAAAATGAAATGAAATGAAATGAAATGAAATGAAATGAAATGAAATGAAATGAAATGAAATGAAATGAAATGAAATGAAATAAAATAAAATTAAATAAAATGTAATTAAGTGAAATAAAATAAAATAAAATAAAATAAAATAAAGTAAAATAAAATAAAATAAAATAAAATAAAATAAAATAAAATAAAATAAAATAAAAATATATTAAATCATATAAAACCAAATTGAATAAAATAAAAACAAAAAAATCAAATAAAATCATTAAAATAAAATATAATTAAATTAAACAAAATAAAATTAAATTTAAAAAATTAAATAAAATAAAGTAAAATAAAATCATCTCAAATAAAATGAAATAAAATATACAAAATCAAGTAAAAAGGGATAAAATTAAACAAAAATAAAATAAAATCTAATAAATAATCTAAAAATAAAAAATTCTAATAATGTAATAGAATCAAATCGAATCAAATCAAATCGAATCAAATCGAATCAAATCGAATCAAATCGAATCAAATCGAATCAAATCGAATCAAATCGAATCAAATCGAATCAAATCGAATCAAATCGAATCAAATCGAATCAAATCGAATCAAATCGAATCAAATCGAATCAAATCGAATCAAATCGAATCGAATCAAATCGAATCAAATCGAATCAAATCGAATCAAATCGAATCAAATCGAATCAAATCGAATCAAATCGAATCAAATCAAATCAAATCAAATCAAATCAAATCAAATCAAATCAAATCAAATCAAATCGAATCAAATCAAATCAAATCAAATCAAATCAAATCAAATCAAATCAAATAAAATCAAATCAAATCAAATCAAATCAAATCAAATCAAATCAAATCAAATCAAATCAAATCAAATCAAATCAAATCAAATCAAATCAAATCAAATCAAATCGAATCAAATCGAATCAAATCGAATCGAATCAAATCAAATCAAATCAAATCAAATCAAATCAAATCAAATCAAATCAAATCAAATCAAATCAAATCAAATCAAATCGAATCGAATCGAATCGAATCGAATCGAATCAAATCGAATCAAATCGAATCAAATCGAATCAAATCGAACCAAATCGAATCAAATCGAATGAAATCGAATCAGATCGAATTATATCGAATCGAATCGAAACAAGTCAAATCGAATCAAATTTAAAAAAAAGTTAAATAAAATAAAAAATAAAAAAATATATAAATTAAAATAAAATAGGACTTCTCCAAGAAAAAAATTACTTTGTATTTGTTTACTAGCTTCAAAGTAAGTCTAAATTGGGTGATTCTTTTCCTGAAAATTTAGTCTTGTTCCGATTTTCACTTTCATTTAAATATTAAAATTAATTATCCATCCACTATTCCGATAATCACCTTCCCTTAGGTTTACACAAGTCCAGATTTTTTATTATAGCTTATTCCCATCTTAATCCGATTTTCACTTTCACTTAAATTTTTAAAATAATTTTTGATCCACTGTTCTGATAATTACTTCCCCTCTACTATTCCGATAATCACCTTCACTTAGGCTTACACAAGTCCAGATTTATTACTATATCCAATTCCTTTCCTAAAAAGACTTTTTTAGCCAGCTCAAAAACAAGGCATGGCAAGTATATCTTAAAAAGATTCCGCATGGCGAGCGTCTTGTCCAAGTTTAAAGATTTTCCAAAAATATGGCAAAACTAACAAAAATTTAATCAACTCACCAAAATTCCCCTCCCACCTTGTGCCTGTTACAAAATTTTCCCAAATCCACACTACCCAAGACCCCTTAGCTCTACAGAGTATCCCCAACATCACCCGTAACTAATTCGCATGTGCCGCCGTCCTCATAATGCATATTTATTTATTATGATGCCATTGTTAACGTTTTCTTTGAGTGCAATTGGCAACGCCTAATGGTTAAGTAAGTAGAGAAATACTGATCACCAAATTCAAAGGCAAGTGAATACCACAAATGGCAAGTTTGCCAAATCTTTAAGATACACACAGCTGTGCACTTATGCAAGTGTGCTTTGTGGCATGGGTCAGTGGCGAAAGGCCACAAGGCCTGAAGAACCACCAAACTCCCCAAATGAGTTGCAAGAAGTTTATGATTTCCTTGATTTGTCTGGTAATATTGGCCAGATGTTGCAAGTTGAACATGAAAGCAACAAGTTGCAACTTCATGGCCAAGCTGGCGGCTTTTTTGACGCCATTCAAAATGCGATTACGTAATGCCACCAAAGGCTGCAAGTTGCGAGGGGAGCATGTGTGGCAAGTCTGGCAAGTGCGGGCGCAGAAGGGCGAACATCGAAACGGTCAATGAACGCCACGCAGCAGCCAAGTGAACCAGTTTGCCACAATAAAAATATATATATGATCACTAGGCACAGTGGTTGGAGACATAGGGAAAACGTAAAAAAATAGAAATAAAAGATTTGGGCCAAATGATGTACCTATTAATTTATAGCATATAAAATATGTTCTAAAACTAGCATACAATATACTTCTTAAGTCAAAAATTCTCGCTCTTATGAAGTTTACAGAAATATAAATAAAAAATGAAATTCCCAGGCAATTCATAGGCCATATATATCTTTTAAATATATTCCGTATAAACATTTTCAAAAAACCATAGAAGCTTTAAAAATCTTAAAATAATTTTTGAAACAAAATCTTTGAAAAAAAATGGCGGACGTAAAGTCGGGCGCGGAAGACTTTAGGATACCCTGTACCACTAGCTTGTAATAAAGTCCGATTTCTTCACAAAAAACCAAAAACAGAAGAATTTTTAGGCAAAAAATTTTTTTTGACCGATCATTCCTATGGGAGCTATATGATATAGTCAACCGATTTCAATAAAATTTGACACAGTGCTTAAATACCTTAAAAAAGATCTGAATGCCAAATTTATTTCAAATATCTTTACAAACAAACAAAACACATCGAATTTTGTATAAAAAACGTGTTTTTGGACCGATTGGTCCTATGGGAGCTATATGATCTAGTCAAACGATTTGGATTAAATTTGGTACAGTGCTTAGGAACTATAAAATACTCACGAATGTCAAATTTGGTCCCAATATCTTAACAAACAAACGAAACACAGCAAATTTTGTTAAAAAATCGATTTTTTGGAAGATCGGACCTATGGAAGCTATATGATATAGTCTACCGATTTTGTTCAAATTTGGCACATTGCTTAAGTGGCCCAAAAAATTTCCAAACGCCAAATCTGGTTACGATATCTTTATTAAAAAACGAAATATAGCGAATTTTTCTTTAAAAAAGTTATTTTGGCCGATCGGTCCTATGGGAGCTATATGATATAATCCACCGATTTCAATAAAATTTGGCACAGTTTTTAAATACCTTAAAAAAGATCTGAATGCCGAATTTAGTTCAAATATCTTTACAAACAAGCGAAACACATCGAATTTTGTATAAAAAACGTGTTTTTGGACCGATTGGTCCTATGGGAGCTATATGAACTAGTCAACCGATTTGAATTAAATTTAGTATAGTGCTTAGGAACTATAAAAAACTTAAGAATGTCAAATTTGGTTTCAATATCTTAACAAACAAACGAAACACAACAAATTTTGTTAAAAAATTGATTTTTTGGAAGATCGGACCTATGGGAGCTATATGATATAGTCAACCGATTTTGTTCAAATTTAGCACATTGCTTGAGTGGTCTAAAAAATTTCCAAACGCTAAATCTGGTTACGATATCTTTATTAAAAAACGAAATATAGCGAATTTTTCTTTAAAAAAGTTATTTTGGCCGATCGGTCCTATGGGAGCTATATGATATAATCCACCGATTTCAATAAAATTTGGCACAGTTTTTAAATACCTTAAAAAAGATCTGAATGCCGAATTTAGTTCAAATATCTTTACAAACAAGCGAAACACATCGAATTTTGTATAAAAAACGTGTTTTTGGACCGATTGGTCCTATGGGAGCTATATGAACTAGTCAACCGATTTGAATTAAATTTAGTATAGTGCTTAGGAACTATAAAAAACTTAAGAATGTCAAATTTGGTTTCAATATCTTAACAAACAAACGAAACACAACAAATTTTGTTAAAAAATTGATTTTTTGGAAGATCGGACCTATGGGAGCTATATGATATAGTCAACCGATTTTGTTCAAATTTAGCACATTGCTTGAGTGGTCTAAAAAATTTCCAAACGCTAAATCTGGTTACGATATCTTTATTAAAAAACGAAATATAGCGAACTTTTCTTTAAAAAAGTTATTTTGGCCGATCGGTCCTATGGGAGCTATATGATATAGTCAACCGATTTCGATCAAATTTGGTACAGTGATTGGGAACTATAAAAAACTTTTGAATACCAAATTTGGTTACGATATCTTCATAAACAAACGAATTATTCATCTAAAACATATTTTTTTTGTCGAGGTCATCTCAAACACCCCTATGGGAGCTATATAATTTAACCCCGATATCAAAAAAATAAAATAAAGTTGCCTCCTATGGAATAATATGGGATCTAATGTGAAAGTTTGGTAACTCTAGCTCTTACCATCTCTGAGATCTAGGCGTTCACACGGACGGACGGACAGACGGACAGACGGACGGACGGACAGACGGACATGGGTATATCGACTTCTCTATACACCCTGATCATATTTTAGGTAACTTTGGGGTGTCTCCGACGTCTCCTTCTATATGTTACATACATTTTCGGCTTGCACAAACTTAATATACCCCTTGGTACCATACGGTACAGGGTATAAAAATTATGAAGCACTTAGTTTTCTAAAAAATTAATGAATATATGGTTATCTCGCTTTTTATATAAAAATTTTAAATGATTAATAAATAAAGTTATTCCATACGGCTCAAACTTTCCAGAAAAATAGTTCAATTTTATTAATTTTACAAGAAAATTTAATTCTTAACAATTTTCGAAAAAAGAATTTTCTATCTTAAAGTTTAATTTAAAATAAAAATAAACCTAAGAAAAATTTATACAAATTTTAATAACCGTTTTTGAAAAAGTTGTAAAATGTATATGGAAAATTAAAGATTTTATAGCATACTAACATAGAGGAAGGTAAAAAAATTTAAAAATTATAATTAATTTTGGGGAAACAAATTAAAAATATAAAAAAGTATTTTTGAAATTTTTATTTTGCAATTGAAAAGAACATGCCACAAAAAATGATAACTTTTAAAAAACAGATTGATTTGTGGTGTAATTTTTTGTAATTGGTTTGGAAAATTGAAAGTATTTGGGGCTAGTATTTGGAGTTATACTCCAAAACCATTTTGGTAATAGATTGTTTTTACAATGAATATGGAGCCCATATTCTATCTCTATGTGAAAGGGGGTACAATTCAAAATAACAATTTTTTTAATTAAGTTAAACAAATATTTTTTTTTAGATTTTTCCCATTTGGTCTGGATAATCTATATCCAAAAAAAATCTGAGGAGTCTCAAACTTCCCAGAAAATCACTACAATCCTTTACAAAGACATGTTTAAAATATTATCACTATAAAAATATTATTATGGAACTGCCGGATTTTTAGGAAAAATATAAGAATCTGGTCCCACAGTGCGATATAATTCTTCACGATTTTCGGAAATTAAATTTTCTATCTAAAAGTTGAATTTTAAAAAATTAACCAAAGTAAAATTTAAAATTTTTTAACCATAATTAAAAATTTGTTTTTTTTTGTGTTCTGGTCTGGATTGTCTATACCTAGATAAATCTGAGGGACTCAACCTTTTCAGAAAAATAGTAAAATTTTATAAATTTTCTTATGCATTTTACAAGAAAAAAATAAAAAAATTTCTATTTGAATTCTAAAAAATAAACCAACAAAAAATTAAAAAAAAAAATAAAAAAATTTGGGTATTGACTCTTTTTTTAATGAATATAGAGTGTCCGATTCTATTTAATCGTTTTGTTTTAATTAAGTTAAAAATTAGTTTTTATTTTTTATTTTAATTTTCTCCAATTTTGCTTCGATCTATCTATATCTAAAAAAATCTGAGAAAGCTCAAACTTCCAGGAAAAATATTCCAATCCTTCCAATTGTACAATAAGATTTTTTCACTCTAAAAAAATTATAATAGAAATGCCAGATTTTTGTCCAAAATATTAGAATCTGGGACCACAGTGCGAAGGTTAATTTTTCGTGTAAAATAGAGTTATTTATTTAAGTATCTAATAAGCTAACTTTAAACGACCCAAAAGGTTCCAAAAATTCTACCTAAGCCATGACCAAATTTTCTGTCGTGAAAATATTTTTTGACGGCCACACCATACACATGTAACCACTGTGCCTTGCATCGAATACGCCTGCTCTTGGTGGCACTGCGGCATGCAACAAAATCCAGTTCTACTTCCGTGGAGAAGCCTGTCGTCATAGTCGGATTGTTGTTATCGTTATTGTTGTGATTGTTATTATATTGGCGCCAGTGCGTCTCTCATTAAGTGCTCGTTAAATTAATGTCGATGTCAAATGGCGCTTTAATGACAACTACGCGGAGTAGCCAAATGGAGCTCTTTGGGGCTTCCAACTGTCAATCGGTCAGTGCGTGAGTTTAGTATTTATATGCAAATGAGACAGTTGTCTAGGCCCGGCCCATAAAAAAGCCATAATTCATCCAATTTTTTATATTGTTATGTCCAATACGCGACTTGAAATTTCTATGACAACTTGGCTGCAGTTCGTGTCTTAAGTCTTTTGTTTTGTTGAATAGAAATTGAAGACAATCAATCGATTTGGTATTGCAACAAGCATTTGGGGTCAAGTTGACTGGGGGAAACTGTTGCACATCTGACCTTGAGCTGACTTATGTGTCGCAAACTGCACTTTTGGGACAGTTCAAATGCGTTACCTGGAATATCATCGCAACTGGGAAGTGGCTGCACTCAATGCGCAATTAAAATGTCTCACAAGTTGCAACAAGCCTTAAAAGTGCCACAGCAACAACAATTGCCACAATTGCAACCAAAGTGGTGACAAACTGGCTAAGTGCGTAAATTTGTCCGGCGGCCACATTTGCTTATTTTGTGGACTGTACAGGAAGCATGCAACCTAATCGGAAGTAAAAGGCCCAGACCGATAAAAAGGTGCCTGCCACGCTGCAGGCAGCAGGTTCATTGGCATGTGTGGGTTACTTATAGTACATATATAGTATATATTATATCATATGACTCCAAGTGATTTAATCAAGCATGTCTGGTGGCCGCCCCCTGTCACTTGCATTATGCATGTGCAACACGCCCACGCGGCGCTATCAAGATTGGCCATCGACAACGAATGCCAATTCAAATGAGCCAATTGCCAGGAAGTGCATACCAAAATAGTGCTCCAATTTTGTTGCCGGAACCATTGGATACACCCTCTTATAGCATACCCTTATATATGGCACACTTGGCTGTGGCAATCACAAACAAATTCACTTAACACATTGACTGATTAATGCCATGATGTGGCAGATTGTATGTTAAGCCAAAAACAGTGACGTAGGCAGAGGGGGGTTTATGCAGATCAAAGCTGTACCCATATGCCTAAGTTCAAAGGAAGTGAGAAAATTTAATATGTAACCAATTTTTGAATTTCAGAAAAGTAATCGTTTCATAAGATCAGTAATCCCCATGAACTTAATTGATAAAAAAATCAATTTTTTATTTCAAAAGAGAATCTAAGTAAAATTTGTAAGCAATTAATTGAAATGCAATACTTTTGATTTCAAAGTAGAGTTTATAATAATATTGGATCAGTAATCTGCCCGTGAGCCTACGCAAATAATGCCAGAATTAAGTAAAAGACTAAACTTTTCGTCTTAAAAATAAATTTTATCCATAGTATCGGATCGATACTCCTGCCATAAGCGTACCAATTTTTAAACAATTAAATAAAACAAAACTTTCGATTTAAAAATAGAATTCATAATAAAACGCGTTCCAGGAGAGCCTACAGCAGACTAAAAAAAATGTTGAGGAAAATGAATACGAGATAGTCTTTTCGATTTCAAAATTTAATTTATAGTACTATATTACTTAATATTGAAACAGATCTAAGAATTTCCAAATAAGGTCTATCTTAACATTAGTCAATTATACCACAAATAGGAGGAAATTTGATAAAAGCCTTAAAAAAATGTTAAAAAAATTAATTAAGTGAAAAATTGGTCGATTCAAAACTTAATTCATAGTAATATTAAAATAGAATTGTAAATTTCAAAATAAATTCTCTTAATCTTAATATTGGACAATTATACCACAAATAAGCCTTAGAAAATGGTGATGAAATTTCATAAAAACCTTAACAAATTTTCAAATATAATGAGAAAAAATTATTCAATTTCAAAATGTATTTAATATTTATACTAAAACCAAGCTCTAAATTTAAAAATAAAGTCTACCTTTATAATTAACAATAAATAAGCCTCAGAAAATGTTGAGGAAACTTAAAAAAAAAAAGGTTCCAAAAATCAAATAAGAGAAAAATTTGTCAAATTCAAAATATTGAATCAGAACTTCAAGTTTTAAAATAAATTCTATCTTAATATTGGAAAATTATACCACAAGCAAGCCTCAGAAAATGGCTAGGAAATTTGATAAAAACCTTTTGTATTTCGATTTAAAAATACCTTTTGGCGTTTATTTTCGAAATATCAAAATCGAAGATTACTGATTTTTCTAAAAGTTCTTGTTAGATAAGGAACAGAAAACTAAGCCAACGATTTAAAAAAAAAATTATGCAGATAGATTCATAAGGCAACAAAAATGTTTTCGGAAATTTTCAATTTTTAAACTCAATGCTTTTATAGCTTGATTTAAAAAAAAAATGTTTTTCAAATTTTTTAATTTAAAATAAAAGAAATGAATTTTTGGGAAATGCCTGACGGCCTATATTGCTCTAGCAACAAAAATTTTATCTTCTATAATTCATTTTATTTTACAATATAAATAAATAAATAATTTTTTGAAACATTTTTTTTTCTCTTTAATTTAATAAAATTTGATTTTAAATTTGTGCCTCTAGCAACAAAAATTTTGTCTACAATTATTATTAAATTCATTTTATTTATATAATAAAATTAATAATATAATTTTTGAAACATAATTATTCAATCTACGAGGGTGGATTGATAAGTTTCCGGCCTGACCAAGAGATGGCGCCACTAGGCCTACCTTGAGGTGGCGTTCTATAGTACCATCCTTAGATAGGTTGTAGCTATAATTTCAGCCCGATCGCCATGTTAGTTTAGATTTGAGAGCACACTGAACAAGACGCCTCTGTGTTTTTCTTGAAAATTCGAAATTCGAAAAAACATTTCTACCGCCAATTTGACGTTGTATAAGCGTAATCCAAGCGAATTTTTGCGTCGATTCATAACCGTTGACGAAACTTGGGTCCACCACTACACTCCTGAAACCAAAGAACAGTCTAAACAGTGGATTGGACCAGGGGAACCAACTCCAAAGAAGGCAAAACCAATTTTTTCAGTGAACAAGGTTATGGCTACTGTTTTGCGGGATGCAAGAGGTATTATATACATTGATTACCTTGAAAAGGGTAAAACTATCACTGGTTAATACTACGCAGACTTATTGCAACGTTTGAGCCACGAGGTGAAAATTAAACGACCTCATCTGGCGAAGAAAAGAATCTTGTTTCATCACGATAACGCACCAACGCACAAGTCAATCGTTGCGATGGCTAAAATCAACGATCTGAAGTTTGAATTGATGCCGCACCCTCCCTACTCTCCAGACCTAGCCCCGAGTGACTGTTATCTGCTTCAGCCTCAAAAAATGGCTTGGCGGTAAGAGATTTGCGGACAATGAAGAAGTAATCGAAGCTGTAAATGGGTATTTTGAGGAGCTTGACGAATCAGTCTATAGAGATGGCATTACTAGACTAGAACACCGCTATGAGAAATGTATCAGCCTTGGAGGAGATTATGTTGAGAAATAAAAAAAAATTCTTAAAAACGTTGTTTTTCTTGGTCAGGCCGGAAACTTATCAATCCACCCTCGTATGTTGACATTACACTTAAAATAAAAAAATAATTTTTGAGTTTCGAATTTTTAAACTTAACTTAAAATTTGTAATTGAAATTTGAGATTACTGTAGCAACCATAATTTTATAATCTACATAAATAAATAAATAAATTTTAGGGATTTTTTTAATCTTACAAAATTTGATTAAAAAAAATTTTTAAGTTTTTTTTCCAATTATTTCCTTAAATATTTTATTCACAGATTTTTTTCACAGCTTTTCATATAATTTTATAAATAAAATTTAAAATTAAATTAAAAAAAAATATATATTTTTAATGGGATATTTAAAATTAATGCTAACGCAAATTTGGTATATGGACAATTAAATTTTAAAAAACCAAAAATTAATACATAAACTAATTTCGTGTAATTTTTGGAATAAAAAAATCCAAATGTTTAAGCATAAGTCAGATTTCGAAATATAGAAGATTACTTATTTATATAAATTAAAAAAATTCAAAGCTTTATTTTTTCAACATGAAAATCAGGAAATAAAATGTCACATTTCAACAAACTAAAAAATGAACCCTTAACATTATTAATTAATCAAATAGTTTTCGGGAAAAAAAAGTTTTTGTCTAACTTGGATATTTTATTTTTTTCATACATTAATTTAAATTTCATTTATAAATAAATTATTTTCGGTCTGTTAATTTTTTGACTTACAAACTTTAAGTCAAGCCAATTTTATGCATTAAGCGAATACAGCGCTGCTAATATTTACAACTTCCTTCCTATTTTCAATACATGATTCCCCCATCGCCCAAATCCCATCTACGTCACTGAGCCACAAAAACATTTCTGATAAATAATCAAAACGACGCCAAAACAAATCAAATAAAAATTCGCGCAACGAGAAAATCGCCGAAGCACGATTTAGTTTTGGCGAAAAGTAAAAGTGGTTTAACGGGTGGCGCTGCGCCTTCTCCCCCGTCTCCGCCTTCTCTGCGTGCTGCATGCGTTCCAGTACCTGGTGGTTCCAGTTCCAGCCCCCCCAGACGATGGTCTCTTTGCAGTGATCGGAATCACAAATCGCTTTGACTTTGAAGTAAGCAACAACTGAGCCACAAAAGGAAGACATGCATTTGATGAAAACGGCAATCTAAAGTAAACAACTGGGAGGACTTTAGCTTCCCAAACCGAACCGAAACCAGACGTGCAACAAGGCATGGCCATGGGCGACGCGACGCCTCAGAGTCTTTGGCGGCTGCTGTTAGTGCCGCTGCGGCCATCCATGTTGGCCATTTGTGGCACGACGACGCTTTTTGTGATACGCATTTTTAATACGTTGCAGTTGGGTATATCTGCTAAGTGGAAAGGTGTTCCAAAAAATCAAATCAAATCTAGATGAGGTGCTCAGCTGTGAGTATGTACAATGCGATATGAGTATTTCGTCTTCAGCTGAGATAATCGGCCAGCTGAGCTTTTAGGTGAAGCTTCTTTTCTAAATTCATCAGATGAAAAAAAATTCAAATACTGAACTAGTTCATTTGAAAGGATTAAATTTATTTCAATTCGAGATCATCACACACTTAACATATCATTTTTTTTCTCAGCTTTAAGGTTAAGCACTCTTCCTGAATGACTCGTTGAATTTTGATACAAAATTGAACTAGTTCATTTGTACTGATTAAAATTAAAAAAAATTTGTACATTATCAAAAAAGTATAATCACTTAACACTAAACATATTAAATAATCTTGAACTTAATTGTACGAGTATATTCCTGATATGATGAGAACTGGTTCGAAACTGGTTCCCCATGTTCCGAGTTATTTAAATTCTTAGCTGAACTGCAAATATAAGAACAAGCTGAACCGCTCACATATTGAGTCATCTAAGTTCTGTGTAAATATAATCAGCCCTGAGTATTAAGAATTAATCAAGTTCCTGTTACAACATTTAAAAAATTTCGGAACTAATTCACTCAACTGATACCGTGTTAAAGTTACTTAAGCAGAAGTTTTCAACTGATTCGCCTTAATAATAGAATGATGGATTTAACTAACGAGCCGCTAAACCGAAGATATTCAGATGAGTTCTGGGAAAATACACTCAATCATCAGAGTAATTAATTTTAAACCAAGAGAATCATGCAGATGAGGCTTCAAACTCATGCAACTGATTCGAGAACCAATAGTTCAATGCTTCTAAACGAATTCACTCAACTTTGAGTATGGGGTAAATATAACTTAGCTTTAAAGAACTAACTGAGTTTGAAGTTGCGTGAAAATAGTTGTCGCACTTCAAAGAGCAGGGTATAATACGTGACGTACCAGTGGATCAAGACAATCGTAACAGACCAGAGTCGTTCGATGCGAGGAGCAGTGAACAAGTCGAGCTCCAACAAATGAACAACTGTTGCTGAACTTGGCTCAGTTCATATCACTTTGGTTGCCCAATGTTAGCTGCTTACACCTCTTAGTTCACTTATTCATAAGGCAATGGCCCAAATCGGGATTGTTCAAGACCCTTGAAAAACAAGAAAATAAGTTTGCAACTTTATCATTATTTATGGGCTAGGAAATTAGAAATTAGAAAATTATACCAAGAATCGACATATTTCTATCTGATGCAGCTGTTCAAAAAAACAATAGTTGTTGATTATGAACTAGTTCATTTGAACTATCAAATGTTAAAATTGGAAAAAATATAATAATTTTGAGCTTTAATGTAAGGGATTAGTAGAGAATCAGTTCAAAAAGTTAAGCACCGATATATGGAACGAACCAGCTCATAAAAATTATACCTAGAACCGACAAATTTTCAAACTCACGAGTTATACTTTGATGAGTAGGTTGCCAATAAACCGCAGATGAGTGCCAAATTCTCAGCTGAGTTGTTTAGACTCAAATGAATTTCTATCTGAGGTTCAAAAATCAATAGTTGTCTGATTATGAACTAGTTCATGTAAAACTGTCAAATGTTAAAATTGGAAAAAATATAATAATTTGAAACTTTAAGTAAGATTATTGATCGATAGAGAACCAGTTCAAAAACCAAGAGCCGATATATGGGAGGAACCAGCTCATGTAAGTTATACCCAGAACCAACCTATTTTCAAACTCACGAGTCAAACTTAGGTGAGTTTGGTAGCCAATGAAAACTGGAGTTTCATGAGTGCCAAATTTTCAGCTGAGCTGTTTAGACCCAACTGGGGTTCTATCTGATGTTCAAAAACCAATAATTGTTGATGTATGAACTAGTTCATTTTTACTACTCAAATGTTAAAATTGGATAAAATAATAATAAAAAAACAATTTGGAGCGTTAAGTAAGATTATTGATTGGTAGAGAGCCAGTTCAAAAACCCAGAACCTATATATGGAGGGAACCAGCTTTGATAAATTATACCAAGAACCAGCATACTTTGAAACTGACGAGTTTAACGTATGACTGAACATATAAGTTCACATAAGTTTATATTTGGAAAACTGTAACTTACAAACTTTCTAATTATCAAAAGAAATTTAAAAAAAAATAATGTTGATTTTTAAGAAAATTATTATCTAAAAAATATCCCATAGTAATTCATCTATGCCGTCATTCCTAAAGCACGAATCTAAAGAGCCTTAGAATATTCAAAATCTCAGGAGTACAAATTGTTAAATCTAATAATATCTAAATCCAATTCAATTTGTTAAATCTAATGAAATATGAACCACTGAGTCTTTTGGCTGCCACATTGTCACCGTTTAGTCAATCTTTAAGAGTATCTCAACTTTGTCAATCTTAAGCTGGTTTTGTAACTTTTATTTACTGGTTATTTCGCAGTTACCAACTTCCTTGATGGCGTTTTATTTATTTTTTTATTTTTTTTATGAATATGAATATAAAGTATTTCAACGCTGCGTTGGATTTGTTACTTGCCACATTGTATGAACGTTGAACTGATAGTCAGGTGTTGCTTCCTTATGGAGCTGCCATTAAGCAAGATATTAACCAATTTAGGCGGCTTAACTCCAGCTACAAAATAAAAGCCAACTTAAAGAGATTTTTGAAAATTTTCAAATTTAATTGAGATAAATGCGTTTATATTAAAATTCGTATAATACTCAAGACGCATGCAATTATGTTGCACAAATAAATATAAAAAATAATATTAAAAGGTATTTAAAAAGCTTAACAGCTGTTAAATAAAGGAAACGCATCGGAAGAGGCATGTGCAACTGACCAACAGGTAGTAAAATATGGATTTGGAAGCGCTCAGAGCCCAGACCTCGAAACTCTGCTCATTCATCAGTAACAAAACAAAAAGATATATTACAATACATTGTACAAGAAATAAATCAACATGCAATTAAATTGCTTTTGAAAACGAAACGAAACGAACCATTTAAAAACGCTTGAATGGAATTCCGCATAACTAAATTTCTATGCAGTTCGTTGAAATCGAAAATCAAAACCTAATCTAAAGAAATGGCTTTGGAGCAGTGTGTACTGTGTAATGTGTTGAATTTATGTACACTACCGGCCAAATGTTTCCGGACGCTTAGTAATTATTTCCCAAAATTTAGAAAATAAATTGCAAGCGTTAATTACAATTAATAAAAAATTTAAAGTTATTGAGTTTATGCCTGTTTTTGTTTTGAAATTATTTGGGGTAATAAAGTTTAACAGACGAATCGATTCACTAACTGAATGGGAATCCGGCATCAGAAGAAGTCCAACAAGTATTTAATGATCGTCCATCTCAAAAAGAAACCGAAATTGCAGAAATCTTCTTTCTTAGCATAACAGTCCGGGGTGGAACAGTGCTTCCTAATCGAATATTTGCCATCTGACTCTATCCGATGCCACGTTTTTTGAATCCCTCACGCCGCAACCTGCTTAAGTCTTCTTATTCTTCACTTCAAAGTGGTATACATTCGTATCGATATTCGTGGTGTGGTGCATCATGAATACGTTTTAAAGGGTCAAACGATCAATAAGGAGTACTATGTGTCTGTTTTGAGGCGTTTGCGTCATATTCGGCCGGAATTGTGAGCAGACAACACGTGGATTTGCACGACGATAACGCGCCATCTCATCGAGCCACGATTGTGAATGCATTTAAGGCAAAACACACGATAAATACCATCGACAGTCTAGATCTAGCCCCGAGTAATTTTTCCTCTTCCCAAAACCAAAATTTCCACTCCGAGGAACCTGCTTTGACTCCATAGCGACCATAAAACAGAATGCGACGAGAGAGCTGAACGCCATCCCGGCCAACGCCTGTAAAAAATATTTTGAAGATTGGAAGAAACGTTGCCATGGGCGCCCGCAGGTAGGGGCCAGTAGGGGCATTGGCCCCTATTGGGATTTTTGTCAAGAACCTAAAATTCTTAAATAACCAAATTTTAGGCGTTTTGCTTTTCAGAATTTTTTTCAGACTTGCCCCTAGTTGCAAAAAATTCTGCGGGCGCCCTTTAACGTTGGTATCTGTTTATTGCTTCAGTAGGGGCATATTATGTAGGAGACAAGATAAATATTGAAGCAGATTAACTATTTCGGGTTTATTATTTAGAAATACCGGAAACTTTTTTTGCCACAATATGTCGAAGCTCGCAGAACAGGGGCCCTTAGACAAAGCTATCCTGGGGCACTTTCATATATAAAAAAATTTTCCGTACTAAGTTGAACTTTCTAGGCGATTAAGATAACTCTAAGGAAGATCCAAGCTTATAAAGGGACGATGGCAACAGATTATTCATTCATTATTATTCATTGCCGGATGAAGCCACATAGGGGCGCCTAGGTAATGCTGTCTTGGAGCCCTTCCATATAAGAAAAAAATAGTATACTCAATTGTTCTTTCTGTACGATAGATATTACCATGCAACAGCCAAAGTAATAAATGGAAGATCCCAATTGTAGATGATCAGTGCCGGATTTAGTCTTATAGGGGCACATGGCAAAGCTATTCCGGGGCCCTCTTATCTATGAAAAAACGTCGTACACTAAATTATAAATGGAAGATGCCAATTGCGAATCTTCAGTGCCGGATTAAACCTCATAGGGGCACGTAGCCATAGGTATCTTGAAAATAAAAAAATTTCTTATGCTAAATTGTTCTTTCTGAGCCATTTAGATATTACCATGTCAAATCGAAATTAGTACATGAAAAATGGTAATTGTAGATGCTCAGTGCCGGATTAAGCCATGAAGGGGAAACTAGGCAAGTAAAATATGGCGTATAGTGTAAACTATTTTTAAAATGTTAAAAAAGAAATTATTAAAAATTTTAATTTTATTCCATGGTACTAATAAGTTTAACAGATATATACTGAGTTAGCTGGCTTAGCTTTTTAACTGAATTGTTAATTTTTAACAATATTAAATTAAGTTTTCAATAAAAATAACATTAGGCCTTGTGGAAAAATTCAGAAAAAATGTAAGTTTCCAAGCCAGGCTGAAAGCTTGAGTTGCTCTGGTTATAACTCAGAATTAACTTTTACTTTATAATTATATAAAAAATGGCGGACGTAAAGTCGGGCGCGGACGACTTTAGGATACCCTGTACCACTAGCTTGTAATAAAGTCCGATTTCTTCACAAAAAACCAAAAACAGAAGAATTTTTAAGCAAAAATTTTTTTGACCGATCGTTCCTATGGGAGCTATATGATCTAGTCAAACGATTTGGATTAAATTTGGTACAGTGTTTAGGAACTATAAAATACTCACGAATGTCAAATTTGGTCCCAATATCTTAACAAACAAACGAAACACATCAAATTTTGTTAAAAAATCGATTTTTTGGAAGATCGGACCTATGGGAGCTATATGATATAGTCAACCGATTTTGTTCAAATTTGGCACATTGCTTAAGTGGTCTAAAAAATTTCCAAACGCCAAATCTGGTTACGATATCTTTATTAAAAAAAGGTATTATGCCGAATTTTTCTTTAAAAAAGTTATTTTGGCCGATCGGTCCTATGGGAGCTATATGATATAGTCAACCGATTTTGATCAAATTTAGTACAGTGATTGGGAACTATAAAAATCTTTCGAATACCAAATTTCGTTACGATATCTTCATAAACAAACGAATTATTCATCTAAAACGCTTTTTTTTGTCGAGGTCGTCTCAAACACCCCCATGGGAGCTATATAATTTATCCCCGATATCAAAAAAATAAAATAAACTTGCCTCCTATGGAATTATATGGGATCTAATGTGAAAGTTTGGTAACTCTAGCTCTTACCATCATAGGCGTTCACACGGACGGACGGACGGACAGACGGACGGACGGACAGACGGACAGACGGACATGGGTATATCGACTTCTCTGTTCACCCTGATCATATTTTAGGTAACTTTGGGGTGTCTCCGACGTCTCCTTCTATATGTTACATACATTTTCGGCTTGCACAAACTTAATATACCCTTGGTACCATACGGTACAGGGTATAAAAATTTAGAAATGAAAATTGAAACTAAAAAAATAAGTTCAAAATTATTTAGCCTGAATTACATTCGGTAGTCATTTTCATGTAAAAGTTGTAGGCGTAAAAATCTTAATTTGAATTTAATTTCAAAATTTATAAAACAGTACAAAATTTAGAAAATAAAACAAAAAAATAAGCCCAAAATTGATCAGGGATTGAAAATATGCGTTATGGGATTGAAAAATATCAAAGCGAAAAAAGTGCTTTGGATAAAAGTACAAGCCGAAATATATCACATTTTTGAAAGGATTATCTATAGAATAAGATAATTTTTATTTTAAAAAATTAAACTAACATTTTTTTTTTTTTACCTTTAAAATAAAAATTAATATTTTTATTAATATTAAAATGTCAATATTTATTTTAAAATTGCAAAATAATTCTTATTTTTTAATATAACTCTTATTTAAAAAAAAAAAATCGTTTTTTTCAAAACGAAACTCTTATTTTTCAATTTTTGAAATACAAAGTTGAAATACAAATTATTGATCAATTTTTAATTTATAAAACAGTAAAAATTTAACAAATTCAAATTAAATTTAAAAATTGTTTCTCAAAAAATAAGTTCAAAATTGGTTCATTATTTGATAAAATTCTAAATCTAATAGACAACAAAGCTTGGTCTGTTAAGAGCAGTCGCCGCAGAGAACACTTAACTGAAACTCCTATAGCAATTCTTCGATAATTCCAAATTGCATGTCCGAAAACTTTTAACAGCCAGTGTGCGTAAATATTAAGATAAGTCAAAGATAAAGCGTAACAAAAGATGCAGGAAACAAATGCTCCACATACGATACCATCCAAATAGTAAGATAAATAGACAAAAGTGTAAATATGTATTTATGATATTATGACAAATGATATTATATGAGTGCAGAAATATGAAATTTCAAGCCAAACTAGCCAGATCTATTGCATGAAGAAATGCAGTGAAATCTTTTGGCACGCACAACAACTCAATATTGCCCTTAACCGAGTTTGTGTTCAACTTTGGACTGAAATATTACACATTAAAAAAGAAATAATAATAAAACGCTAAATATCTAATTAATACAACTGGCCCATTGTGACAAAGCTGCACGAACGTGACGGCCTTGATGCCAACTAAATTACTGAAGAAGAATTCCCAAAAGAAAAAAAAAATACCCAATGGATGGGATTTCGTTTTCGGAAGGGTTAAGCCCCACGCAATCCAAGCCAAATACGTACAAGCTTTAATTTTTTATTTTGTTTGTTTATCTATAAAATGTCCGACGTTTTGTATTTCTTATTTCAAGCTATTAATTTACATTACGCCAAAGTTGTTTTTGCTTCTTCTCTCTTCTTTTTGTCGCTTTATAAAAATTCATAACATTTATTGCCTTTATTGCTTTTAAGCGATTACAACATCTGGAGCAGCGCTGTCTGCACGAATGCGAATGTGCAACACAAAGCAGAAGAGAAGACAACAAAACCAACAAAATGCCGGCTGCAGCAGCTGAGAGAGCGTAAGCTGAGAGCGCAAGCTTTGAAAAGCTCTCACGCGCTCTTTGTTTACGCACAAAACCGTTATCAGAATTCAAGGTCTGCTCTCTTGCGCTCTTTTCTTTGCTTTTTTTATTTTTACTCTTTTCCTCTTTCTTTGCTGCGCTTTTCCATGAAGCAGCGCTGCACCTGCGCGTTGCTTCGCGTATTTAACCCGTGCGCCAAATCCCCAGCGCGACATTCATTTCCAGAAAAGTGTTCGAGTTGGTTACGCGTTGTTACCCCAAAAAAAAAGGGCTTCAAAAGCGTTTTTTATTTATTATTTGAGCCCCGCCAGACTGCATTAGTTTTACACTTGGCGTTGTAGCCACCTTTTATACAGCTGTCAAGGGAGCCATGAGGATCCAACGGCATTTTGTGGTAATATATAAATTACTAACTAAAAAAAGAGAAAAAAAATTGTTTCCAAAAAAAAAAGACAAGTGATATGTGCAAATTAAGATCTGTGTGATGATTACATTGCTTTGTTGTTGTTGCTGTGATAAACCAAGTGGAACTAATAAAATGGTGGCTCTAAAAACGCAATTATGGCAATTTTGCGTATAAACATGGGAAATTATGATAGCTAGATCTTGCAGTGATCATGCTTGAGGAATTTTTCTTTAAGGCGTTGCCAAAGCTCTGCATAAATTTGTCTAGTTTTGAGAAATAGTGCGTTGTTTACTGAGAAAAGCTGGAATTTAAAGACTTTGGCTTTAAGTTGCAATATACTTTGTTAAGTAAGCCAAATGAAATGGTGTTATCGTTACGAAGATTTTTTAAAACAACAGTTTCTGTTGTAATATGTTATTTTGATTGAGTACAACTAAAGATTTGGACTAATAATTGGTATAAATACCAGCTTGATAGAAAATCTAGGGAAATCTTCATAAAGCTAAATATGCTTGAAGAATACTTATATGAGATACCTGATGAGCTCAAAGACTGTTGGTATACTTAAAAAAAAGTTGTATGCTACATTCTTGGACTGTAGTGAACCTACCTATTTATTTTAGTCCATATTATCCATTATTTACTATCCATAAATATCTACAAATTCTTCATATGACAATTTTTATCATAAAATATTAAATTCGATTTAACATTCAAAACTTTTGTAAAGCTTTGCATAAGCCTCTGTGGCAAGAATGTCGAATATATTCTTCAAGACAATATAATCCAATAAACAAATATCTTTTTTATTAACAATATATGAAATCGTATATAAAATTGGTTTACTAAACTTTGAGTATCGTTCATCTTTTGTTGAAACATTTCTACAACTTAGATAGCAATCTTAAAAATATAATACGAATAATGGATATGAAGAACTAAATTTGTACAAGACTCCTGACAAACTGCACTTAAATATTTCACAAGGGCGGAACTTTTTCGAAGAATTACAATTCTAATTAGCTAGCCAATTCGCTTACAGTCATATGCAGGACATACCTGCTAAAAGCTAAAGATATCTAATTTCGAAATATAGGATTTACAAGTGCAGATGTAACCGTCGAAAGTGGTGATAATAAGTTTAAAAATATTGCAATAGTAGCAGAATATAGAAAAGTCGTCATACGGAAATTTATTAGAAGTAGATCATTTATATTTACAGAAAAGTGTGAATTAGAATAATAGGCTAGTTTCGAAAGGAGTTGATCAGTAGATGCTGAGGCCCATAACCCTAAGCAGATCATTATTAGATTATCAGATCATTCTTATTATAAATTTATACTTATTTTTTTTTTATACTTATCAAAAAAATTCGAAAAATTAACAAAAATCTGTAGTCGAAAAAAATTTCTGCAAGCTTGATTTATCTAGCTTAAGCTTTCTTTTAGACGTTTATAGATTTCTTTCAATCTAAGATATATTGATTGTTGTTTTAAAAAGGCTTCTAAAACTATAGATTCTTTGAGGAATTACTAGAAATAAGTGTACCAGTTAAGCGCAATTCTTTCTCACTCAAATTATTGATTACTTTTGTACGACGTTAGACAGCTCGAGGGGCTTAACGGTTGAGTATACAAGCATAAAAGATTATGTTAAAGATTTTTTTATTAGTAAACTCAGAATTACATTAATCTCTTAAATTTTATTATTTTGGAAATTTCGTATAGTTTTTTATTTTTGCTTTTTCGTCCTGATTTTTAGAGTTTTATTTAGACTTAATTTTAATTTTATGTTATAATCGAACAGGGATAAAACTCCTAAACACTAAATTGTACACATTACCCTATTATTTAATAATAATGTTATGAATGAATTGTTTTGGAAATTTTGATTTGGACTTATTTAGACGCATTTTTGCTTAAAATATAGAAGAGATGTTTCTATTCTTCTTTTCTTTATTAAAGTTAAATGGGTTTCTTCTTCTTTACACGAAGAACTTGGTATTCAATGCATTTTTTCTCAAAATACCTTCTTTTATCTCATACGGCAATAAATTTTCAAAAATTCTTCAGCTTAGATTTTTTGAAAAACTCATCCTCTAAAAAATCAATAACTTTTGAAAAATTCTGCAAAAATAATTAAAAGGCTAAAGAGATATAGTAAATAAACCTAAAACAATCCTATTTCAATAGATCGCTTGAACCAATTCGTAAGCCAAACTGTTTAATTATATTCATATATAAGTAAGGCGTGCCAAATGGATATTGCGAAAAAGAAGATTCACCCGGGCCCGATATTACCTAAGGAGGAGAAAAAATTTTTTATTTTAGGGTTTTCGACCAAATAATCCTCTAAAAAATAATTTAAAGGAAATAGCGATAATATTTCAATGGCTCGCTTGAACCAGTTCGTGAACCAAACTGTTTAATTCAGTTCAAACATTGTTTAAAAATGTAAATTTCGAATGTAAGGCCGGTCAAATGAGTATTGGGAACGGGAAGCTTCACTTGGGTCCGATGTTCTATTAGGAGCCCGTAGAAAAATAAAAAATATATTTTTCTAAATTTTTTCAAAAGTTGAAAATAAATTAAAAGGCCTCAAATAATTTTTAAACAATGCAGCTTTAGAAAAAACTTTATACATTGCGATTGTTTTTAAAACCAAGTTCCAAACAGCTCTATATCAATATACATATAGTATTTTAGTTCCATTCACATTCGTTTACTTAGTGTCAATAACCAAAACTAAGCCTACATTTAAAGTAAGCGGGATTGTTTCATTAGCGCGCGTGCATGAAATGCAATGAAACTGAAGCTGTTTCCCTCACGATCAATGATCTAATATGTCCAAAAAATACAACCAAACCAGTCATGCTCAGTCTGCAAACTGAGTGGAACTTTCACTGGTAGTTCCAATACGGCACTGGACGACCACCAGAGACTGCGGAAACATGATGAGCTTACAATTAGCACCCTTGGTGCATGAGATGAGATAATTTTTTTGCAGGTGCTAAATGAAATTTCATAATCCACTTTAATGATTGTTCAGTTGACATCCATTAGCAAATTGATTGGAGCATGCTCAGGTACTTAAATAATGTAGTAAACACAATTTGTGTGTTTCAGAAATTCCCAAAACTGAAAAACAAATTCACGCAATATTCAAAACTGTTCAAAGCTTTGCCCTTGCAAAAGTCAAGGGACCATAATTGGGTTTAATACGCCAAGATTTCAAAGATTTGCATAATATAATAATGTCTCGACTTGTCATAAAAGTGACAAGCCTTTCCAAGATTTGGGTTGGCGGATTTGTTGTGGCCCACGCTCTGTGACCTAGGTCAGTGTGACCGCATAAATTATATTCATAAACATAAATATATATTTTTTTGGTGTGTCATATAAATAAATATTATGTAACATTTCACTCTTACTTTTTAATAAAGTCAGTCAGTGACTTTTCAACACAAAGCCAAATGCGCTCAGTAAGCCGAATGTGAGATATCAGTGGCATGCATAAAGGGGATAGCAAGAAGGGTGAAAACCCCAATTACTTCCATAGAAATATTTAACATATTGAGCGCTCTTAAAAGAAGGTTTCTTTAGGCTTGACAAAACAGTAAAACATTTGTGAAGAATTCTTCTCTCTTCTATTACCTTAGTAATAATCTAAATCATTTTGCCAGTATCAATTCTTTTTTGGCTACCACGCCAAAGTTAATATCCACTTTAAAAAAATTGATTGACCAAAATATTCAAAATTTTGAACTTTATTAAAATTTTCTTAAAACTTTTTTAAAGAACTGATGAACCTCATTAACAATTTTATCGATTCTTCTAAGACGCTGAAAAATTGTACTTTGTCAAACAAATGTATGAAATTTTTTTTTAAGTTGACAAATATATTATTATTAGTACTTTCCGCATCTAAAAGTTTATATTTCTACTGCTAAGATCCCTGATTACTGTTCAGAAGAATTCTTAAATATAAGTGATAAAAAAATTCTTCATCTATTTTTCTTTTGCTATCACGCCAAATAAAAATTCTATATTTTTTACTTAATAAGCATTTTTGTAAAAACGTTTCGAAGAACTTTTACACTATATAAACAATTAAAACAATTCTTCTAAGGCGTTTTGTCAGAAAAATGTAAACATTTTTTATATTTTTTATTATATTTTTTTATTTTGTCAAATCTTATGCCACGTTTTACGCCTAACTTACAAGCTTACAATTCTTCTACTAAGATTATCTACGTTTTCAAATGTAATTTACCTTCGCAATACCGTTGTGAAGAATTCTTTAATATTGTATTAAAAATAATCTAAAAAATTCACGAAAATAAAAAAATTTAAAAAAAACTTGTAATTTGTAATTTTTGTATTAAATTTACATTCTTCTACAACTTTTCTGAAGAACTAACAGGCATGAGTTCTTCTTCCAAGGTAATAATCACATTTCGAAATATCCCTGAAAAGATTTAAGGCGCAATAAATTTTAACTTACGTATCTTTTAGCCAAATTTCATATTTCTTGTAATAATGTTAACAATTCTTCTGCTAAGATGATCAACGATAAAGCTTTAGATAGAAAGTTTGTGGATAATTATCAGAACTTATTAACATTTGTTATATAATTAGCACTTCTTCTACCCTTATTTTTTTGATCTAATTCTTCTATCACGCCTTGGAAAATATCCCTCCGTTGAGTGTTACGGTAAATTTAAATTATTGTAAATAATTCTTCTACCAAGAAAACACTTGCCAGAAAAATTTATAGATTTTTTAAAATAAATATAAATTATCTAAAAACTTTTCAGTACATAAGATCTTCAGGTCAAAGCTCCCCACTTTGTGGGATACCCATGCAGGAGAAAAAAAAATCGAAAAACAATTCTTTTTTGATTGATTATTTTAAAGAATTCTTATAAAAATTCTTCTGAAAAGATATCTTACAGAATTGAAAATATCGCATATCAGAACAATTTTATGGAATTTTGTACAATTTTGAAAAAGTTTTGTCAAGTGCTTATACTCATTGGTAACAATAAAAAGGATTCTTCTACGTATTATTCAATGTCATATAAAATTTTAAACACTTTTCCTCAAAATATTATGGAATTTTTAATCTATAAACTTTAGCCAAGTAATAATTCTTCCTTCCATTACATCCAGAAAAATATAGTTTTTTATGAAATATGTATTAAATAAAATTTTTATAGCAATTCTTCTGTAAATATATCTTCAAGAATTTAAAATATACCTAGATATATTTATGATTATATAGGATGATTATACTATTTTTACAATTTTGAGTAACTTTTGTGAAGTGCTACTCATAGGCAACAATGGAAAGAATGCTTCTACACAATCTTCAATCGCATCTAAACACTTTTCTGGAAAATAATATGAATTTTTGGTCTAAAAACTTTAGTCAAGAAATAATTCTTCTTCCTTTTACACAAAGCAAAAGTCTGATTTTTTACAGAATATTATATAATATTTAATATAAAATAAAATTTTTTATTTTTATACCAATTCTTCTGCCAAGATAATATCCACATTTTATTATTTATGGAGTTTTGTAATTTTTTTTAAATTTTCTTGTTTTTGAGAGACTTTTGTAAAATACTTACTTAATTGGTAACAATAAAAAGCATTTTTCTACCTATACTTTAATCTCAGAGAAGATTCTTAGCGCTTATCTTGAAAACATAATGGCATTTTTTTTAGATTTAAATCTATAACAATGTAAAAAAGTCTTCAATTTTTTTTTGAAAATTTTTTCAAAACCAAGATACTGACAATATCGAATATCGCGTTATAATAAAAATATAAGGAATTAATTATTATTATTATACTCATACTGCTTGTGAACATAGCCAGCTGGTGAAGAATTCTTCAGATGATTCTTCCATTTCTCAGAAAAGATTATAATCAAAATGTTTTTCCTAGTTAATAGGGGAATAAATACAATATATAATATATATTCAAATATTACCTTTCAAGAAATATATATTTAAACTAAGTCACACCAGCAAATTTTCCCCTTTACCAAAACTTCCTCTACGCCACTGTCGATTAAAAAACAAACATTAAATATGCATCAGACAATGATGAAGTCATTGCCGGCTTTGGCGTCTTTGTCCTCGTCGCTGTGACCCAATTTAAAATTATTTCCAGTTTTAAAGAATATTTAATGAATTACCATAAACAGTGCGAATTAAAATTGACCCATATTTGGAACGCTTTCTTTATGTAATGCCTGTCAAGTTCGTTGCCTAAGTCTTTCGTTTTCATCTCAAAACAAATTACTCAATTTTGTTGTTTTGCTCTTTCGCAGTTGGGTTTGCTCGGCGCGCTCTCTTTGGCCATAGCCGGCAGCCATGCCAAAGCTTTGACCGACCAACAGCCCGCCGAGACGACGCAGGTAAACAGTCAGAGCGTAGCGCAGAAACGCTTTGACTTTGGATTTGGTGATCATCATGAGATACATGAGGAGCATCATATACACGAGCACGAACATCATGAGCATCATCATGATCCGGGCTTTTGGAAGAAGAAGGTCACATGGAAGGAGGGCTGGCAAAAGATATGGAAGCCGGCCAAAAAGCAAATATGGAATCCATCGTGGAAGAAGGTAAGCAGAAGGTGTTGAAATTGAGAGACGAAATTGTTGGAAGGGGGTTTATGTCTTGATAATATGAGAGTTGCCGTGTATAAGAATTGCCAAGGGATCATTCATATACTACCAGTCGCTCCAGGGAGGCATATAGAAAATCATGAAAAATACTTCGCCTATAAGCTCAGATTCGTATCAGTTGCGTCGACAGCTACTTTAGGACCAAATTTTATGCCAACCGGACCAAGTAAAATTTTTCAGACCATAACTTCCAAACAAGTCGAGTTAGAGCAAAAATAAGCTCAGATTCGCAAGAGTTTGCTTCATCAGCGACTTCAGGAACCAATATAAAGCCAATCGGACCAAGTTGACTTTACCAATTTCAAATGGCCATAACTTGTAAACTAGACGTCGTAGAGCAAAAAGAATCTCAGATTCGTATTAGTTGCGTCATCAGCTACTTCAGGAACCAATATGAAGCCAATCAGACCAAGTTTACTTTTCCAACCTCAAATGGCCATAACTTCTAAACTAGACGAGACAGAGCAAAAATAAGCTCAGATTCGCAGGAGTTGCGTCATCAACGATTTCAGGAATCAATAAAGCCAATCGGACCAAGTTTACTTTTACAACTTCAAATGGCCATAACTTCTAAACTAGACGAAATAGAGAAAAAAATAAGCTCAGATTCGTATCAGCTGCGTCATCGGCTTCTTTAGGAGTAAATCTTATGCCAATCGCACCAAGTTGACCTTTTCAACTTCAAATGGCCATAACTTCTAAACTATGCCAATCGCACTAAGTTGACTTTTTCAGTTGAAAAAGGTCATATCTTCTAAACTAGACGAGATAGAATAATCTTGTCTCAAGGGGGAGGGAGAGTCTATATCAGCGTCACGTAATTTAAGGATGATCCCTATGCTATTTGATTAAAATTTTCTCAAAATAATTCTTAACAAATTCCTTTATAGGTATATAAGCCAATTTGGGTGCCGATAAAGGTGCCCGCCTGGAAAGATATTCAAGTTCCTGCTTGGAAGCAGATTTGGGTAAGCTCCTTACTTTAAAAATTTGGAAAAGATTTTAATTAAATTTGAACTATAATAGGTGCCACATTGGGTGGAAATACAAGTGCCCGCTTGGAAGGAGATACAAGTAAGCTTAATAGCTTTCCACTGGAATTTGTTTAAAGCATATGTAATATTATTCCAGGTGCCCTATTGGAAGCAATATTGGACACCCGAGCTGGTTAAAGTAGGCATACCCGGTGAGAAATATTTGGGCAAGGATCACGAGGGCTGGGAGTATACCAGTCACGATTTGTGGAAAAAGAAAGTGGTCTGGAAGTCGCACTGGAAAAAGCTGTGGAGACCTGACAAAAAGCAAATTTGGGTAGGCTCAGTAAAAAATTTGCGCAAAAGACTTTTACTTACTAAACTTTTATAATTTAGGTGCCCAAAAAGAAGCTGGAATGGAAGGAGGCGTGGAAGCAGTACTGGAAGCCATCCAAAAAGCAAATCTGGGTTGAGGATAAAAAACTGGAATGGAAGGAGGCATGGAAACAGATATGGGTGCCCGGCTGGAAGGAAATCTGGGTGCCTGCCTGGAAGAAAATCTGGAAGCCCGTGGTCATATCCGAATGGTTCCCCACACCCGATCATCATCATGATCATCATCATCACGAAATCGAACACGGCTGGGATCGCAAAGACGAAGCAGCCGCAGTAGACAAAAATAAAGTCGTTTGGAAACGTGATGACAAAAATGTGGTAGCTGGCGGCGTGGCAGCAGCAGTTCCAGCCAAGCCAACGCAGCTGCAACCTGTTGCCAGCGCTGATTTCCGGACAGGGAAAGCCGCAGCAACTTCATTTAAGTTTCCGGGCGCGTAGGCGTCGTCTGTTAACCATTCAAAATAGACTCTCTCATGCGCCATTTAAATGCTTTAAACATGCCTCTGCTGCATATATGTAATATATAATGTATATGCACCAAACTATGTACTTCTACACTCCTTGTAAATAGTGTAAACCAGTCGCTAGCTCGTAAGCTCCATTTGTTGCTCGTTGCGTCATTTTAAATTATGTATCTCTAATTGTATTTGTATAAAATAAATAAATAATGTACAAATTATATAACTAGGAACTCTCGGGGGAGATTGTTGGAGAAGCTTATTCAACTCAGTCTCTGTCTATGTGAGCATGCTGTGTGTGCTCCAAATCCTGCTGCCAATCGTCTGGCGCATTGGGCAGTGGCACCCATTCATGATGTAGCGTGGGCGTCCACACCTTCTTCCAGACGGGCACTTGTATGGTCTGTGTGCGCCAATATTTAACCCAGCGTGCATTCCAGCTGGTCTTATTGGCCCAAAAACCATCGGCCTGTGGATTTGTGGTCTCCGTATGACGAACGCTGCTTTTGAAATAGTTTTTGGATAAATGGTGAAAGTCAGCTGGTTGAGCTGAGGTAACTTACATGCTGGTGGCGCCTCGGCCTAGACACATCATGGCCAGCCACAGCAGTCCCAGCATGACAATACAAAACTGCAAAGGGTTTAATTTGTAGACAAAAAGTCTTGGCCAGACGCTAGACTTACCTGTAGCTGCATGATGATTGTGTAACTTTTTTGGCTTAGATCCTTTTGCAGCTTGTGGCCGCTTTGAGCCAAGTCATGAGCAAGTTTCGCAATCGAATGACTATGAAATAGTTTAAATCTGCGCATTTTGTAGACAGTCTGCAGCTACTAATTAACATGCAAGACACAAAGCGTCGATTTGTGGGCAATTTGCTCGATTTTTGGCGCAGTTTGATGTACGAGGTGTGTTCAAAAAGTATCGCGAATTTTGTGTTTTTTCAAAAATTATTTATTTATTCATGAATATATATTTTGTTCCCTTCAAAGTAATCCCCATGAGATATTATAAAGGGTGATTCATTAGGACCTTTTTTTTCAATAGGGATTTTCGTGTGGATCACGCGTGATGCATGACAGCTATCAAAGGCAAAGTTGTTCAGTATTCATTGGTAAATCATCAATTGAAGACGAATGACATTCCAGCACGTCGCCGTTTTAGTGAATGGGCTCTTGGTAAGATCGATGAAGATCCGTTGCTTTCGAACAAAATTTTGTTCAGTGATGAGGCCCACTTTTGGCTTCACGGCTTCGTGAATAAGCAAAATTGCCATATTTGGGGAGAAGATCAACCCGAAGAGGTTTACCAGCTGCCATTACATCCAAGAAAAACAACGGTTTGGTGCGTTCTGTGGGCTGCTGGAATCATTGGTCCGTATTTTTTTTAAATGAGCAAGGTGCGAACGTTACCATCAATGGCGCACGCTATCGGACCATGTTAACGGACTTTTTGCTGCCTGAAATTGTTGCCCGTGATCTCGATGACATTTGGTTCCAACAGCATGGCGCTCCGGTTCACATTGCCACTGAAACAATGGCTCTATTGCGAGGTCAATTTGGTGAGCGATTAATTTCACGTACGGGACCCGTACCTTGGCCGCCAAGATCGTGCGATATCACACCGCTCGACTTTTTTCTTTGGGGTAAAGTCAAAAATTTACGTGGACAAACCATCAACGATTGAGGCCCTGAAAGCCAACATTACTCGTGTTATTGGCCAAATACCAGTGGAAATGCTTGAACGAATCATGGAAAATTGGACCTTCAGGATCGACCATTTAAAACGCAGTTGCGGCCAACATTTGAACAAGATTATTTTTAAAAAATAAATGCCATAAAATATCCTTTCGTAATCATAAATAAAGATCCCATCATTCCTTTGAAATTTGCATTTGCCAAATCATTAAAAAAATAAGGTCTTAATGAAGCACCCGTTACACTTGTGCCAACGGTTTTTCCAATCTTCGAAGCACTTCAAAAAATCATTTTTTTATCTTGTTCAGCTGCTCCTTCGATGCCGTCTTTATTTCGTCAATCGTAGCGTAGCGTCGTCCTTTCATGGCCTCTTCATTTTAGGGAGTAAGAAAAAGTCACAGAGGGCCAGATCTGGGCAATTCTGCGGCAGCTTCCATTGAGATGATTGAGCTTTGGTTTCCACGTCATAACCATAAACCCACGATTCTTCAGCAGTTATGACCCTCTGGAGCAAATTTGGGTCGTCGCGGACGGAGTCCAACATCTCATTTGCAATGTTCATGCGATGCTGTTTTTGGTCGAAATTGAGCAATTTTGGTACGAAATTCTCGGCCTACAGATAGCATTTTGTACCACCGATAAACGTTGCTTTGGTCCAAGGTAGCTTTTCCGTATGCCACAGTCAACATTCGGAATGCATCCGCGCACAAAATTTGATACAGCTTCTTTGATCCATTTTTTTGAATAGGTAAAAATCGAAGACGAGCTAAAACACGTGCAAGCAAAGCAGCTGTCAACAATTAAGTGAACATTCAAAACGGCCGAGCTTGTCGGCATAAGTGAGTGGCATGAGTACCAACATAACGCCACAAAAAAATCGAAATTCGAATGTACGTAACGCGCGAATATGCAAAATTCACGATACTTTTTGAACACACCTCGTTTAACATTATATAAGCCGCTGTTTATGTAGTTTTTCTTTTATTTTGTTTTTTTTTTACACTTAAAATAAATATCATGCTCGTTTTACATTAGACAAAAATATGTGTTTACAATTTAAGTGGGCGTTTTATATGCCCGCAAATTATAATGCAGCATATAAGCCCAAAGTTTTTTATAAACCATTAAAGTAAACAAAAGTTTAGCTGTCTATATGCAACTTATATATATAGTATTGTACATAGTACATAATTAAGACTTAATTAAGTGCAACAAAACTCAACAAAATTAAGCTGCTAGCACTAATTTATATAAAGCCAAAGTTTATGGAGTATGTTTTGATTCGCGTTTACAAAGTTTCAGTTAGTAAGTTGGCTTAAATTAAAGCGTTTACAAAAATTTGCTTAAATTTTAGGCTTATTAAAAAATATTATGGCACAAGTAGCCTAGTTGATAGCTTTAAGTTTAAGTGCACACGCGTAAATGTCATAGTTAAACTAACATACAATTAACAAATACAATCATTCAATAAACATTATCTAAAGGACATCATATACATATATAAGGACTTAACGAAGCAAAAAACATTTATAAGTTTAAGAGATTTCTGGGCAGAGGCTGCAAATCGCTAAGACTCTAACAATATCTTTATTTTGCTTGGCTATCTTTGCCTAAACCTTTTTTTAATCCAGCTTGCAGCTTTATGTCCTGTCTATTTATTTGTCCTGCTGTGATTTGTTTTTGTGAGTGCATTTTTTATTCTTCGTCTGGCTAGTGTCAGTCTTTTTGAAATACCATTTGAAATCAATTCATTTTTTGAGTTTACAATTTGTTCATCTTTTTGTTTTTTTGCGGGAATGTTCTGTGGCTGCTTTCTTTCTGTTCCGGGTGCACAAATTTTGCTCATACATAAGATTACAATAACTAATTTCTAACTATAAAACTAAAGCGTTGAGTACAATCGATTCGAGTTGTTTTGATATTGTTCTGGTGGGCTGTGGGCTTCACTCAAAGGACATCAAATTCGCTGGCAATGGCTTTGGCATGCGCATTGTGGCCAATTTACATATAGCATTTGTCCATAAATGCGTCATTTGTGGGCTGTCCGTGCGGAATTTGTATATCGTGCCCAGCGTGCGGTGGTAGATTTCAAAGGTATTCTTATGCTTGGTATTGTCGCTAACATGCGCATACCAGCCATCCAGTGGACACACCTTACACGGCTCACGTTTAAAATCCGCACGTTCGCTGCCTTTAAATGACTTGGGCGGAAAGTAGACCAGCGAATTGGCCCAGATCTGCAGCCAGTAGCGCTGCCAAGAGGCTACAGCTGGCTTGCGTCCCTCCTTTTGCACCGTCTTGCGACGCACACAGCCCTGCATGGCGGCTGCGGCCTCCGGTGACATAAGATCGCAGTCACTGCCCGTAAAATCGCAGAGTATGCCCTCGGCGCTCTCCAGTGAAGTCAAATCGGCGGCGGACATAGCGTCGCTATGCTCCAGCACAGAGTCGTCTAGCAAATGATGTCGCTGCTGTTGGCTCAATATGCTCTGATCATGCTCCAGGTGATGCGGTATGCCGTCCAGATTGTAAGGCGGATGCGCAATTTTGCCAAAGATGCTGTGCAGAAAGGATGAAATTGGATGAGTATATTGATGTTTGATATAGTCTAAGGTTTTGGGGCAGCAACCCGCATGCAGCTGAAGCTAAGCGTTTAAAAATTGAACGAAACAAACAGCGTGTGGCAACAAAGAGTGAACTTGGTGTATGGAGCTAAAGTAATCCGGTCAATAAAGGACCAAAAACAACAAATTAAGTGGTGGGATTTGTATAGAACAAATCATAGAACTTTGGAAACTATATACAGAAATGAAAGCAATACATTTTTGTGTGGTGTTTGGGAAAGATTGTACTTTTGAGTTGGTATTTGTTTTGGGAGTAGAAATTTTAGTTCGAGGGAACTGTGTGCTTTAAGGGAAATTCCATATAAAATGAAATAAAACAAAATATAAACGATTTTGATGCAACTAAATAAGGTATTATTATATTCCAGTCGTGTTCTCTTCCCAATTATTTTAAACTAATTTTTCTAAGGAATTTCGAAATCGAAACTGTTAATGGTTAGGTTAGATTCGAGCGGCAGTTGGAACTGACGTTTCAAGTCACTTAGGCCTCTAATAGGCCCGTTGTGATACCGCTGCAATGAGTCGTGAATGGGTCTTCTCTTCTTCTAACTCTTCTCCATTGAAGAAGTCCCCTATATGAGGTTAGACAGCCATACGGCAGCCTGAATAAACCTTAAGATGCATTTAGGACTCTGTTCGGAGAGCTGAGATAATTCATCAAGAAAGTGCGACTTTAGGAATCGAAATCTTTTCCTGTCCAGCCCTGGGCAGTGACACAAAAAGTGTTCCACTGTCTCCAGCTTCTCCTCATCTTCACAGCTTCTACAAAAGTCTTGGTGGGGAGCATTCAACCGGCAGGACACCTTTGGCCCAATCGACCAGCTTTTTAGCCTCTGGTGAAACTTCCGGATTGGTAAGATTTCTTTGGAGAATCTCTCCTGCCCGTCGCCTGTCTTAGTAGGACTGTTTTGTTGGTGGTGGCATTTTAGGAGTAGCCGGCTCTGAAGAGTTAGCGGCCAGCCCTGAATCAACTTTAAGAGGCATTTTGGACTCTGTTCGGAGAGCTGAGATAATTCATCAAGAAAGTGTGACTTTAGGAACCGGAATCTTTTCCCTACCCAGCCATGGGCACTGAAAAAATAAGTGTTTCACTGTCTCCAGCTCTTCCTCATCGTGGGGAGCATTCAACCCCGTGCTGTCCTGTGACAGCACGGATAACAATTGAGCTCTGGTTTCTACAAACAGCAAAGTTCTTTAGCTCTTTTACTGCAGTATGTCGGCCAGGTTTGCCTCGAGGTTCTACACGTGTTCTATGTCCGATTCCACGTTTTGTTTGCACAGACAGCGAAAAAATTTCGTATTCGCAGTTTGCAGTTGGCTATGGGCATACCTAGGCCTCCCTTGTCTTGAAGGAGCATGCTGGTAGTTCCTTGTCTTGCCAGTTCATCCACAATGCAGTTGCCCTCGATGTGCCTATGTCCTTGCACCCATATGAGGTGAATTGAAAAAAAAACTGCTCAGCCATCTCCTCCAGAGACTAGCAGTGGACTGACTTCATGCACGAAGTCATCGAAGCTAGGGACTTAATAACCACCTGGCTGTCCAAATAGATACAGATGTTCTTATTCCGTACTTGTAGGTTTCTTATTGTCGCCAGAGCCTTCTGGATTGCAGTGAATCCGTGAATTCAATACTGCTCAGCCATCTCCTCCAGAGACAAACGGCAGTTATTCACAGACTTCATTCACGAAGTAGGGAATTAAGCCGCCTGGCTGTCCGAGTAGATACATATGTTATTATTCCGTACTTGTAGGTTTCTTATTGTTGTCAGAGCCTCCTGGATTGCAGTGATCTCTGCCTGAAAGACACTGCAGTGTTCCGGGAGTCGGTAAGCAGTTCTAACGTAGAGTTTCTCAACATAGACGCCTTCGCCTACACGGTTCTATCTTGGAACCATCCGTGTACATCTTTATCAAGCCTGCTGGGCCTGGTACGCCCATATTCTCTTCCCTTGCCCAATATGGGCTCTGAATTGGGTTGTGAAATGTTCCTGAAGAATGCAGTAGTCTGTATTATGGGGAATAAGTGGATTCCCCTTAAGAATCTTTGCGTGACCAAATTCTTGGTCATTACATTTTTTCGCCTCTCTCATGCGTAATGCGGATCGAACGGCTTCTTGTTTTCCCACTTTGCTCAGAGGCAGGAGGTTTAGTATAGCATCGAGTGCTTCGTTTGGGGTGGAGCGTAGAGCACCACTAATGGTAAGTTTGGCGATCCACAGAACCTTACTTAGCTTTTTAAGGTTGGTCCCTTGTCTAAGGTTGGCCACCAGATCGAGCTCTATACATCAGTATAGGTCTGAACAATGGCAGTGTGTAGCCTGTGAACTATGTTTGGGAACAAGCCCCATTTAAGTCCAAGTATTTAATACGATCGTGGTGGTAATTAGATTTTAAATTTTTAAAAGGTACTTCTAAAACACACAGATGATTGCTAAACTGAAAAGTCTAAGCTCAATTAAAGAAATCGAAATTTGGAACTAGAATTAATATTTTCAAAAGGTACTTGGGAGGTACTCAGGAGCTTAGGAAACACAGGGTTAATCTCGTTTTTAAGGCACTAACTCTAACTTTTAAAGGTACCATTGAGAAAAAAATATGATTGATGAACTGCAAAAGCTAAGATCAATTAAGGAAATCGAAGTTTGTAATTTGGAAGTACTGAGGAGTTTTGGAGGTACTGTGGAGAGGATAAATCTCGTCTAAATTAGACCCATGTAACAAAATAATGAACCAATTTCTTTCTATGAATGAAAATTATAAAAACATTGCCAATTCGGAAACAAAATCTTAAGTATATCCAACTACAAAACAAAAACCGATGTTAGTGCCTTCTAAAGCAACTTGCGGATGGAGTTCAATATTTGTGGTATGTGTTGTAGGACTGTGAATGTATGTTGTCTGTATTAACTTTTGATTATATGAAGCATTTTAACTTGGGTCCGTGCAACTGATGAAAACCAAACCAACAAAAAAAAAAAAAACCATTTACTTTACATTAAGTTAAATCATCATCCATAAAGCCTAACTAGGGTAAGGCACTCACCGACGGCATCTGCAGCGCTTATTCGAGATTGTGCCAATGCCCGGTGCAATCATCACAATGCAACATTGACATTTTTCTGCAAAATTGCGGGGCAAGCTGCTGCTGCGAAATCTAAGGCAGTCAAGTGTGGTTTTGTGACGTATTAACGTAAACAAAAGACGTAACGTAAACAAAAAGGTCAAGTGAAAGACAAGAGTTACAAAAAGTTTTTAAAAATGTTTTCATGAGTTAGTTGAAAGACCCGTTTGGTGTATTATCCAATTGCGCAGTGATGATGATGGTAGTGATCAAGTAGTTATGGGTGAACCAAAACCAAACAAAATGGACAAAACACAGGTGTGTTTATATATATAGAACGTGTACATTATATATAGAGAGTTAAGAGACGCGCATTAGTTTGTTGCATTAAAATGGTTTTAAATGCACTCACTTGGTGCCCAGACTGCGGCATTTGCGATGACCCGGCACAAACTTAGTGCCGCTGGCCATGCGCATGGAGCCAATAGTTTTGGCAGGCGAGAGATTCAAACAGCCCAAAGCGGGTGTAACATTTTCCACATTGAAAGACTCCTTGGAGCTGCAGGAGGAGGAGCTGGGTCCGGACGGTGAGGCGGGCTCTAGACTAAGCGAACGTCTGTAGGAGTAGTAAACCAAATTAGTTACATTTACTCAATAGTTTGGTATTTCAATGTAATTACTTGTACTGATCCTCTTCAAATATATTTTGCAACTCTTCGATGTATCTGATCGATGTCAAGTACTTTTGCGTTGTTTCGTTTGGCTGTATTTGCTTATAATCCGATTGCTGATAGTTCGATATAACGCGCAGTATATTATTCATTTTATTACGTCGTTGTTCCGGCTCTAGACCGCCCTTATGCGGATGCGCCAAATCTATATAAATCAAATCCGTCAAAAACAAGCCCAAATATGGTATGCAGGGCAAACGCAGGCTTTCCAAATAGGCGCGTAAATTAGCCCAATTATTCTGATCGCTGAATATATCGCTAAGACGCTCAAAGGATTGTCGATCCTTTTTGGACAAGCAGGCCCAGGTTTTCTTTAAGCGATAAATGCTGGCACTTTGCATGGCCGATATGATGGCAAACAGCGAATGTAGATTGTTCAGTTCGTGCAACTTTTTGGCCACCTGTAAGCACATAAAAAAAAAAAACAATTAACTTAAAAATTCCAGCTTCAAATTACGACTGATTGCCACCTTGATAAAATGTGTCATAACTTCGGCACGCTGTTTAGGCTGTTCGCCATTCAAAATCTCCTGCACAGTCCAGAAGCTTGTATGATTAAAGCGCTTGGTAAACGCTACAATATTCGGTGTCACGACATGTTTATCCTTCTTGGTCCAAGCACAGCTGCCCAGCTCATCCGGCTGTATCAAAGCAAATACGGGAAAGTCCAGCAATGTAATCTGATTAGCCAGCACATCGGCGGGCACGCGTAGCGCGCTGAGTATAACCGCATCCAGCTGTTTTATGGAGGCATGTGCGGGCAGACTCTGCGACTTGGAAGGTGGCGCGGCGTTTGTTCTACAAAGATAAAGATATAATGAGTTTATGACACTTTATAGTTCGTATAGCCACTACTTACGACATGCTGTAGTAACAACCCGGCGAGTCTGGCGATGATGAAAAGGTGTTCAAGCAACCAATGGAGTTTTTACGACGTGTGCTTTTAATATTTAGTGTTTTGCTAGACGGCTGTTGCTGGGCCTGCTCTATGGAACTATCACTCGACTTATCCGAACGCAAGCAACCAATGGTATTTGCATTTCCATTTGAGTTCTGGTGCTGGGAATTGTGTTGATGCTGTTGATGTTGTTGTTGGTGCAACTTTTGATTGGCGGCTGTGGGCAAACTATGGTGATAACATTGCTGGGCCGGCATATTATAGTTTTGACTGGGATAGCCATAATCAGGCGTAGTGTCGCGCACCTTGCGACCCAGCTGGGGGAGATAAAAGAGAAATTGTTTAATGTTAATGAAATTTCATTTGCAATCTATCTGAAAACAATCAGCAAATTTGATAATTAAGATAAAATGGTAGGTTTGATTGTGCTCCAGTGAGTCCAATCAATACAAAAATTTAATAACATGAAATCGAAATTCAACTGGTTTTAAATTGAAAGTCAAAACATTTTGCTTCTATTCCAATTGATTGGCGTTTTTTATTTGACGCAATTTCTGAGAAAGGGTACCAAGTACACAACTATTTGTTTATCGATATGTTACGCCCCTAAAAATAGGTTGTCATAATAAAGTGGCATGATTGAGCTTTTTTTTTGCCGCCTCTGTCTTTCTATTAGTTTGCTTAGTTAGTATCTGAGAAATGCGCAAAGTATTCGTCGCAAAGACGTATCGTTATCTTTTGTGTAAATAAGTTATATTATATCAAAATTCAAAGCAAATTTGAGTGAAATCAAATATAAAACTCTTAAAGGTGACGTGCCTGTTGCCAAGGAATATGAACTTGTAAGTATTTATGCGTAAGATGAAAGCATTCCTTTGTCACATGAGAAACAAAAGGTACAGTAAACTCTACTTCCCACTCCATGAAATGTGCTCCTTAAAACACATTCTGTCAGTTTTTGTTAGGTAAATGGAAATTCGTCATTTTTTTATTTGAATTTTTAATTGAGCATTAAAATGTTGCTCATTGATCATAAATGCTTAAAGTATTTTAATTAAAAGCTGCCACTTCCATAACTCAGGCATATCGTTATCTTTTTACTACACAAAAAATATAGCTTTCCAGATACTTTAAAAGTATTTATGAACAGTAGGTCATTAGTTAATTATTTTAATTTAATTTCTAATGAATTTATGAAATGAACGCTTTCCTACTTGAGAACAAAATCATTGAGTTGGAAGCCAAGTAGTCTTTTCATTGTTTTAAGAAGAAACGATAGAAGGCTTATGGGCCGAAAATTATTTGGAACTGAGTGAGTAGCCTTCCCTGCCTTAGGAATATAGACTACTCTAAGTATGAGCTAAGCTTTGGGGATGGTCCCTGTGGCCATAGTTCATAATTTGGAAGTGATTGAGTAGCCTTTTCTGCCTGAGGAATATAGACTACTCTAGATATAAGCCAAGCTTTGGGGATGATCCCTGTGGCCATAGTTCTAAAGAAAATATCCGTCAACCACTGCACAACAGGTGTCCCCCGCGATTTATACTGTTTGAAACTATGTACATATGAGAGGATAGAAGTCATGTCAGGTCAGCTGATCTCCGCTGGCGATAGAGCAGCCCGGAAAATAAGTATTAGTAAGTCATTTTAGCGATTCCTCGCTAGAAGTGGTCCAATTTCCTTGTAAATATCTAATATGGATGAACATTTGGACAGCACCTTTCTGAGCCTTACGGCATCAGTGTTGGTTAACACTGTCAATTTCGGAGTAGAAGAGCTTCTAAGAAGACCGTTTAGCCTCACGAAGCGCCTTCTTATATTCTGAGAGGCTGAGTTTATAATCGTTCCATGAAAAAACGTCTTAGCAATGTTAAAAGGCTTACGGGAACTGTGCCGGAGTTGCTCAATTTCTGATGAGCACCTGGGAGGTTTAGCTTTCCCCCTTGATGTTCTTTAATTTACAAGATTTATTGAAAGAGTGGTGACATGCTCTTGTTTATGTATCCATTTGAGTATTATTGAATTGCTTGGCGGATCCGGAGGGAGAATTTTATGAATAATCTCTAAAAAGAGCCCCCAGTTCGCAGACCGTTTCCTGAAATTCCCTATAGAGGTTGGTTTTAAGGATATCCTAGTCTCGATAAACCGATGGTTCGAAAAGGAGTGTTCTTTAAGTACCTTCCAGTTTTGGACCCTATGGTATAGAGAGTTAGATGCCAAAGTAATGTCTAAAACTCCTTTCCTATTCTTTATGATTCCTTGCAGTCTTTTATATAATTGATTAACACTTTAGTTATGAAGATATATTTAATGAAGAAGAGAAAATCTATTTCAAAATAAATTCAACCCACTTTTAAAAATAGTTTCAAATATATTTTAACAAATGAGTTTTAAATGAACCAGAAATCTTTTTCCAGCAATAATCAATCCAAAAATTTCACGTCAATTTGCCATATTTTTTTCTTCTAGCTGAATTTTAATCAAAGTAATGTCTTACAGACTTCTTCCTGAAATATTTCAACCTTTGAAAAGATTTTAACTGAATAAATATGTTAAATAATAAATTTATTAACCCTCCGTCTGACAAACGGATCTGACCAGACATTTTTAATGTTGCGACGTTAATTTAATATACTTTTACCTAACATAGAGAATTGAGCTCCCATGTACCTTCCTAAAATTTAATTGGCTATCGATGTACCACTATGGCAATAGTAAAAAGTACTCAAATAAGGACGAAAAAAGGATGGTAAAATTTGGACCGACGAAAGGTGCCTGGCTGGACCCTATACATTCGTCAGACGGAGACTTACAAGTAATCGCATCCGAGAGAAAAGATATCCTAACCATGACCATAACCATATGTCTATGAATTCAAAAGTTGAGGAAAATGAAATCATTGACGCCTGTTTTGGATTTCTAATTCCGATTCCTCATTCACTCAAAAAAGTCGGAATCGGAATCGAAATTGAAATGTCAGAACTGGCATTAATCATGGAGTGAATACCCTTTTTTTTATTTTCGATTTCGACTCCCAATTTCTATTAAATAAAAAGCTCGAAATCGGGAACCGAAATTCAGAAATGACAAATCATATCAAAGTATTTTTCGTCAGAATTCCTTCCATTAAAGCGAATGCATCAATCACTGTAGAAGCATTCAAATCTTCTTCTAGTTGGTGCTCTATAAATCTATAGCGATTAAATAGAAAAGTCGAAATCGGGACTATCTCAGGAAAATCCTATGTCCATACTACAACCGTTGACGTGAGTACCATGAATATTTTCTATAAATTCAAAAGTTAACGAAAAGGTCATCATTGTGCCTGTTTTAGATTTCTATCCCTGATTCCTATTCAGGCGGAATCTGAATCGAAATTGAAATGCTGAACTGGCATGAAACAAATTTTTTTGTCAAAATTCATTTTATTGGAGTGAATACCCCTGTTTTTTCTTTTCGATTTCGACTCCCAGTCTCTATAAAATAAAAAAGTCGAAATCAGGAACCGAAATCCATAAACGGCAAGCATAGCATATCAAATATTTTTGCGGCAAAATTAATTCCATTAAAGTAAGTACCCCAATTACTGTAGAAGCATTCAAATCTTCTTCTAGTTGGTGTTCTATAAATCTGAAGCGATTAAATTAAAGAGTCGAAATCGAATCTAAATCCGAAAATGGCAAACATCAATATATTTTTCGACAAAATTCTTTCATTAAAGCGAATACCCCAATTACCATAGAAGCATTCAAATCTTTTTAGTTGGTGCTCTATAAATCGAATTTGAATCGAAATCCAGAAATGGCAAATATATCAAATAAATTTTCTTAAAAATTCCTTTCATTAAAGTGAAGACTACTCCAGAAGCATTCAAATCTTCTTCTAGTCAGTGCTCTACAAATTTCAAGCGATTTAATAAAAGGGTTGAAATCCAGAAATGGCAAACATATCAAATTATTTTTAATCAAAATTCATTGAATTAAAGTTGATACCCCAATTACTGAATAAGCATTAAAATCTTCTTCTAGTCGGTGCTCTATAACTCTGAAGCGATTACATAAAGGAGTCGATATCGGGAATCGAAATCCAGAAATGGAAAGCATATGAAATTATTTTTCTTCAAAAATTCTTCTAGTATGATTGAGTAACTTTAGTTTGGATTTCGATACCCGATTCCGATTAATTGCAAAAGGGAATCATAATACAGAAATGGCAAACGTATCGAATTTCGTCAAAATTTCTTCTAATGTGTACCTTTATTTTGGATTTTGATTCCCGATTCTGATTAAATGAAATATACGTAATGAAATAACGTCAACATTTCTTTCATTGCAATGAGTGCCTTTATTTTGGATTTCGGTTCCTGATTCCAATTAAATGAAAAAGTCGAAATCGAAATCCAGAAATGGCAAATATTTAATTACTATTCCTCAAAATTTCGTTCATTAAAAATTCTCGTTCTAGTTGGTACTCTTTACAACTGTAGCTTCCTAAAAACTAGTTCCGTTTGACACCCCGCTTCATATACCATAGTTTTACTTACCTCCGTGTAACGCAAATTATCCGTATTCAAATCACGCGAGATTTCCGAATATCGCATCATGGCACTGTTGCAAAAAGAGGGCACAACTTTCATAAAAACAATCCGGCGTCAGTCTGTAATAAATGAAGTTGACATAGTTCAGAGATATGTAGACTTGAAATTTGCGTGTGTATTGCTCTATAGATTATTAGTGTGTGTTTGTGTTATGTCTATTTTTTGTTTTTGTTATTACTAAAAGTTTTGTCTAATTTTAAAAATCATAAACTATTTGATTGTGAACGCGTTGCATGCCGCGTCTTTAACTAGGCTTATTACCCAACTGAACGTCAATGCGGCACTGAACATTGAATGCAACCGAAATAAGCCACGGTGCAGAACAGTGTGGCAACAACAATAAAAAACCACCATGAAACACAAAGTTGCCACAAACAAAACAAACTTTCAGGCGGCTGTTTGCAACTGCCACTGCCACCGAGTCTACTCAAAGTATTAAACGCGCGCGCGACTTCACGCCGCACGCTTGGCTGACCATGCCCATTTCCATCATTCCCATTTTGTATTTCCAATGGACTATGTGAGTCACGCTCTCGGACCAAATAGAAAACAAACACGCTTCCCAGATACAGATAGACAACAGGAAAGAAGACTTGGTCTTTTATGGTAGCAGTCAAATGGGTTTTGGGGGTGCAACTGACGGACTAACTGATAAAGAGGCCAGAGTCAACGTTTATGTGCAGCTGAGGCTGAGTTGGCACACATACGAGGGTATGTCGATAAGTTGTTGGGGGAAAATGTGGTGGAAATTTCTTACGACGAATTTTTTTATGCAACTATTTTTTTATAGGAACAACGTATTTTTTTCAAATGAATTATATGTATGTATATTCAGTTTTTTATTTAAATTCCGGGAATTATTTTTATTCCTTTTTTTATATTATGCGTTCTTACGAATTTTCGACTTTATTTATATTTTTCAAAATAATCTTTCTAAATGTAATTCGAAAGTGCTGTCCAAATTTTATTTACTTAGGATCCTTACAATCGCATTTTTTTATGGAACTTTCTACTATAAAATGTATTGCCTATAACATTCGTACAAATTCGAGAAAATCTTAGCTTAAAACCGGAGAATATGCTATAAATTGTGTAAATTATGATTTTTTTATATTAATTTTCGACTGTATTTTTATTTCTCAAAATAATGCTCCTTCATTTAATTCGAAAGTGCTTTCCTGATTTTATTTTCTCAGGATCCTTACAATGGCGTCTATTTTTTCCGATCTTTCTACTACAACAATTATACAAGTTCGAAAAAAAAATCATAGTGAAAATAGCCCAAAACCGGATAATATGTAGGGTAGGGACCGATGGAGCTCTTGATCTTGGGATACCCCGCACCACCACATTGCAATTTAATCCGACATATAATATTGCTTAAGAACTGTAAAAGATATTTTATTTTCAAAATTCGATTTCTGTAGTCACCCTGATCGTACTTAAGATAACTTTAGGATTTCCGAAGTATCCTTCTGTATTTTTGGCTTTCCCAAAATTAGTAACCTCTTGGGTATTAGCAAGGTATAAATAGTAACAAAAAAAGAACAAGGAAAACAGGTCAACTGTAACATACGCTACAGTCTTTATCCGACTACTTAATCACGTCAAAACACATACCTATTTACAATCCCGTCCCATTCCGAGTTTTTTCATTTATCCCACTTGTCACGATTCCGCCAGAAGTTTTTTTATTGACAAAAAAGATTATTGCAACAGGACATCCCAACTATAACATAACCGTAGAACTGAAGACCATAATTATAATCCGACTGGGATTGGTAATCCCGAAAACTTCAAAGAATTTATACATACAGTGTAAATTTCAAACTAAGGCAGCTAGGACTATAGATTAGAGTCTCTATTAGGTGAACCTCGGGAAATAGGAGTATGGCCGGGAACAAAGTATATGGCATAAGAATAAAGGAAAGGAAAGAAAAGATACAGGCAAGACTTAGAAAGTAACAAGTAACTCTTAAGTTCCTACAATTTGAATAGAATCAAGAAAGTCTCTCAACTGAGTTATATAAAAGACGGGAGAGCAAAATAGTCATCGCTTACCAAACACGTACTTGCTGAGGTCGACGATCTATCCAGAATCTGGCGGTTATAGATTGGTATTTTCCCAAATAACTTAGTTTGTTTCGGAAATTGAACTAGCTGGAAACTTCCCAATGTTCTGTTCCCAACATTAATCGTAATATGATCTCTCGGCTAAACTACATAGCTTGTCTAAGTGACGCTAGGATTTGGAAATATCTGAGCGCGGTAGGCAAGAAGCACCCTAGCCATAATTTGATTATAGAATCTCACTCTACTGGTCCCAAATAGCCAAGTCAGTTTCGTGAATTGAGGTAGCAGGGAACTGTCCAATATTCTCTCCGGAACAGAATATTTATTCCTCAAAATATCTTTTAATAAATTTGGCTGTATCGGCAATCGAAATTTTCCAATCGAAGTTTTTCCAGCACTGCTGTGAAACTCCATGTCTATAAGCAAGCACAGTAGAACTCAAGGGTCGCAATCCAGCTGTCCAGAGCAGAATATTCAACTTATCTTTTAATAAATTATGATATATCGATGCATCGAAGTTTTGTAGTAAGAAGCATTGATATTTTTCCAGCACTGCTGTAAAGCTTTGGGACTAGAAGCGAACGAAATAGATCTTAAGCGTGGCAGAATGGATTCCCCAATTATATATAATTATAAAAAACACTCCTTCCAGTCCAAAGTATAAGCTCTAAAAATAAGCCATATCGGAACATAGTCTCTTGTTTAAGCTACATAACATTCAGCCCGCCCTCGTATAGGAAGTGGAAAATTTTGTTTTTAAAAACAAGTAAATGCAACGGTTAGTAAGCAGTTGGTTCAGTGAACCCCACAAAAATTCGAACCAATTAAATTGACAAGCATTTGAAAGCCCAAAATAACATTATCCATAGTTCCTGACTAAGGGCTGACAGTCAAACCTATGCCACTTGCATGAAAAGCTGCCATCGATCCGTACAAAAACGCCTCGAAATTTCCGTGTGCTGTCTAAACATTTTTAAAACAATTTATATGCAAACATATGTGCGGCATATTTATAACTTATATACCATATATTATAGTCTATGCATTTCTCTAAGACTGACACTCATGACCTCGACTAATTAATTTCAATTAAGTTATAATCATTTCAAAGAAAACTTGATCAAATGCAATGACGTCGTCTGCCCACAAACACGCTTCGTTCGCGACCTCAAAGTCGCCGCAGTGGGAATATTGGCAGCGCATTTTGTCGAGTTTTCCATAGAGGAAAAACTTTCAGTTGCTAAGCGTTGAAAATGTGCACTCTTAAAATTATTGTTTATGTAATAAATTTTAAAAGAACTTTAATGGTTTTTCTCAGCTCCAAATAAACAAAAAACAAGTTTTCCGTAAACGCAACAGTGCATTAATGCAACAAGTTGCTTCAACTCTCTTGAACTTGTAAAAGAAGATTTATTTATATGTCGAAGACAGCTTGTTGGTAGTAAATGATCGATAATCTGGCAATATGGCAATATATCTACCAACTGATACAATACAAAATCATATGTGTAGGCCCAAAGATAAACAAAAACAAGGCATAAACTGTTTTCAGAATGGAAAAAAACAGACTGCCCCAAATGGACTGCAACAACACAAACAAATGTCTTAATACTCTAAGAACGAATAAATTCAATTTGAAAAAGAAACAATAGAAAGCGTATTTTGCAACACTGTTAATTGGAAAAAGTTGAATACTTAGAAGAGTCAAGAATTTATGAGAAGAATAAGAAGAAATGATAGCGAAGCGTGTAAAAGAGAGTGTAGAAAGTTGGAAATGAAGTAGTTGTGTTTTATGACTGAAATAATGAATTGTAGATAGAGATACAAGGTCTAGATATATGCACTAGTTCGGTCAATTTTGGAATCAATCTATCGTGAGATCGTGAAGGGCAACTCGAATGGAAAGTCTCGTCTCCGAAACTAACAATAATTTTTTTCATCCTTAGCAGAGTTATACCAGTTCTCCCGAATTCTCCCGAAATTTTTGTGGTATCAAATGTTTTGTTTCTGTGGCAATATGGTTAAAAGGCTATACTTGCTTAAAGTTTTAGAACAGAAGGAGCTATCGATTAGGGTACCCCGACCTAGACAAGGGATAGGGAAAGGAATATTGATCCCGGCCTTACCGTGTACCAGGAGGATATACCCTAATTTTGTTTACACTTGTCCCGCCAGCTCAATTCCTCTTAAAATTTGTATGTATCACCACTGGTAGCTATTGATGACGATACATGGACCTAGACATAGGAAAGGAATTTTTATCTCGGCCTTACCGTCTATATATCCTGTGCCGGATTTTTTTGTTTAATTTGTCCGGCTTGCTCAATCTGCTTTAAAAGTTTGATGTATGAATCCTTTACTCCTTAAAATCTTGATCTTGACACTTCTTCACGCTGAGACCTCACGATGCAGATCAACCAAGAAATCATACCAGGAACGCAAATACACTTAATTCTGTTTTTACACGGTAGCAACGTTCGAAAAAAAATCGTCTAAAAACAAACATGAAGTAAATCCTTAACTTTTATGAAAATAAATTGAAAAGGGAAATTCTCTAAGCAAATTTTTAAAACTTAGAATAGATCAACTATTTATCCTCCAAAACTTCAATCAAACATAATTTTTTAATCTTGCTAATCGTTATAAATAACACTCTTGAAGACGCTCATCTTGCCCGTGCTCTTATACGGCGCAGAAGCACGGGTTGTGTCACGGACAGATGCAGCTGCTCTTGGGGTGTTTGAAAGGAAAATTCTACGCAAAATCTTCGGTCCCGTACGTTTTGAGGAATCGCATACGGATAAACCACGAGCTGTACGAGCTCTACGAAGACATGGATGTTGTCCAGCGTATCACAATACAACGTCTGCGCTGGCTCGGCCATGGATAATGATGCTCCAGCGAAAAAGGTATTCAAAGCGAAAGCCGACGAAGGAAGACGGAGGGGACGACCACGACTCCGATGGAGAGATCAAGTGGAGGAGAACCTATCCTCCCTTGGTATTTCTAATTGAAGAAGGCTCGTGCAAAGCAGAGGCGCCTGGCGAGAGCTGCTGAGGTCGGCCGTAACCCGAGAGCGGGTTGTAATGGCCATACGATGACGATGAATCGTAACAAATCGATTAAAATTATGTGAAATTTTTTCTCGACTATGTTTTTCAAATCTAAACAAGACGGGCTTTACGGCATGGAAAGCAATCAGAAGAAGGTTTTATTTTATAGAATCTCACGCGATTGGTATTATCCCAAATGACCAAATTTGTTTCGGGAATTAAACTAGCTGGAAACTTTCTAATATTTTGTTAACTGTGTAGACTTTTTTTTTCAAAACCGTGTTAAAATCCGAATCGGTCGTATGTAAATTTAGACCTCCTGTCCTGACTTCTTCCAAATTTTTTTTTTCAACCGATGCAATTTCTTTTTTATATGATCCTGCCTGGTCTTTGTTTCAGCATTATGAAAGTAGCTAATACACTACCAAATTATGACAAAAATAAATGGAAGTCCTTTTGGTTCCTTTCAAAACAGCATAATGGGAAGTGTTTTTTACAATTCCATTATTATTAGTAGTATTATAAAATACTACAAAATAAAGCCCTACCGAAACATGACAAAAATAAATGTCTGCTCTTTAAATTCCTTTGAAAACAACGTAATGTAAAGTTTTTGAAATTTTGTCAAGAATACCTTTATTATAGAATAACCTAATCTTTTCTTCATTACTTCTTTAAGCTGCATTCAATCTCTAAGCTGTTCCCAAATAAAACATTTCTTGGTTTTTATACCCTGTACCGTATGGTACCAAGGGTATATTAAGTTTGTGCAAGCCGAAAATGTATGTAACATATAGAAGGAGACGTCGGAGACACCCCAAAGTTACCTAAAATATGATCAGGGTGAATAGAGAAGTCGATATACCCATGTCCGTCTGTCTGTGTGAACGCCTAGATCTCAGAGATGGTAAGAGCTAGAGTTACCAAACTTTCACATTAGATCCCATATTATTTCATAGGAGGCAAGTTTATTTTATTTTTTTGATATCGGGGATAAATTATATAGCTCCCATGGGGGTGTTTGAGACGACCTTGACAAAAAAAAAGCGTTTTAGATGAATAATTCTTTTGTTTATGAAGATATCGTAACCAAATTTGGTATTCGAAAGTTTTTTATAGTTCCCAATCACTGTACCAAATTTTATTGAAATCGGTGGATTATATCATATAGCTCCCATAGGAACGACCGGTCAAAAAAAAAATTTTTGCTTATAAAAATTCTTCTGTTTTTGGTTTTTTGTGAAGAAATCTGACTTTATTACAAACTAGTGGTACAGGGAATCCTAAAGTCGTCCGCGCCCGACTTTACGTCCGCCATTTTTTAAATATATATTGTAATTGTAAAGCTGTGGACAAGAAAGTGAATAAGTAAGAAATCCTCAGACCTTTTCTCAAACGATTCATTATCTGTATGAAATATGGCTTCTTTTTCTGCCATGTCAAATAGTGTTGTAAATTCTAAAGCTCTTGGGTTATCTAGTGGCTGCTTTCTTAGTATGCCCAGAACCCCAGTCAAGTCCGATTGAATTTATATTGAATGACTCTTTCATACCAGCTTTTGTGATACTTCCACGCGCAAAGGAATTGCAACCAAAACGAATGCATATGTCAGCCTTCTAAATAAAAGTAGACCACTCACTGTTGGTTTCTAATCATCTGGGGCCTAATGTAACTTCTATAAAATAATATGATTCAATGACCACAAAGTTATTTGTTCAACTAAATTTTCAAAGCACCAGCATTTTTTTGTTTGATCTCATCTTCTTATATATAAAAAAAAGTGTATGTCTGTTTGTCCGCGGTTGGACGCCAAACCCTTTGTCCGATTTTAATGGGACTTTTTTTAAAATGTTCAGAAGCTTCTTGGGCCGCGAATAGGCTATGTAATATCATTGGAAAATTTACAGAAAAATTAGGAAAATTGAAAATACTAAAAGCGACAATTTCATTTTCCAATAAATTTTTTTTTTTTTAATTTAGGTTGGCATTGTGTACATTGTCAGATTAACTAATATTTTTTAACTACCCTCCTAAAATTTTTCATTGTCAAGTCAACCTTTTTTCAGTGAGCATCAAACGTTTTCAACAAAAAACAAGTGAAACCAGAAAAAAAAATAAAAGTTAAACAATTTAAAGTGAATTAAAGTGAATCCGTGCAAAAGAGTCGTAGCAGACCACGTCGCTTCCTCTTAACTAACTTTCGTATAATATTTCATTATCAAGTCAACCTCAAATAAGTGAGCACCAACAATTTTTCAGCAAATAAAATTTATTTTATTGGTTGGACGCGAAACCCTTTGTCCGATTTTAATGGGACTTTTTTAAAAATGTTCAGAAGCTTCTTTATAAACCTTATTTTTAGATTTCATACAGCGAAATGCCTCTTAGGCGAAGATCGTCCCTTAGTCCGTCAACAAGTGCAGCCCGAAGGAAAAAGCGTCTGCGAGCGTCAGAGACTGAAGAACATAATTCAGTGAGATTAGAAACTGAACGCTCTAGAATAACCCAGTCTCGAACTTCTGAATCAAAAGAACAACGTGCAGACAGAATGGAAGTAGATCGTTCTCGAGTTGCCCAGTCTCGAGCTTCTGAAACGGAAGATCAGAGTGCCCGTAGACTCGAGAGGATGCGTATGCGTACAAATTCAACTCGACGTTCAGGAAATATTGAGACATCCTGTCGCCATTATAGGTTAACATTATTATTATCTCCATCAAACATGGTTAAAATGTAAAGATGGCGAGTGGTTGAAAATTTTATGATGAAATTAATCCACTCATCGATCAATCGTACGATGTTTTCCAATCGGAAATATCCCAGATCTAGACGAGCGAGCGAAGCGAGCGTGCCGGAGCGCAGCGGAGGCCGGCTAGTTTAATATAAAAAGTAAGTTTCATAACGTTCAGAACACTTTCATATTCATGAAAATTTCTGAAACCTAAACTAACAAAATATGTAAAAAGGTTTAGAAATCAAACCGTTCAGATCATGACAACATTAAGAAAAAAAAATTCACATCGTTGAATAGATGTACCCGTGATGCAGAAGTGCCAGACTAACAACTTGAGTAACAGCAATCGTCTGTTTGCATGCCTTTATGCTCTACTTTTCGTGGTCCAGGGTCTTGATTAGGCAGGAATGCAAAATTTTTTTACTGCAAGTTGTTGTAAACGTCTTCGAAACATCAAGATTGAAATCTTCGCTAATTTCAGGTAACCAGCTGCATTGCGTTAAAGTCAAGGCAAACTTTAAGAAACGCATTACAGTGAAAGCTTGGGAGAAGATTAAAAAGAACAAGAAAATATTTTTAAGAAAAAATGCCTATGAGGCTTTTCTAATCATTAAGAAACTAACAAAAACATCAACCAAACTGGTAATAAAAATGTGCTAAAAGTTTAAGTACACAAATTTCCACATTTCTACATTTTGTCGAAAGTACTTTTCATTAACGAGTATCTCATATACAATCAATTGCAAGAAGCGTATATAAACTTTGGCTTTTCTGACCCAGCTAAATTTTCTCCCATATATTCAAATGTACATACATATAGTACATATATATGTAAATATAGTCGTATACGAGTATATAGCTCTGGCAAACTTTTGCAACGTTTTGATAGTGCTTCTAGACATACGAAATAAAAACTTTTATTCATATCAAATGCAATTAAAGTCAAGTAATTAATTCGCATCCATATATCTGCCTGTCTGTCTGTCTATCTGTCAGCCTTATACAATAATAAAAACGCATATGTACATATAGACATACATATATGTATAGACCATATATATGATGTACTATGTAGCAAGTCTTTAGTATAAATTGTATTTCCTTCATTTTACAACAGGAGCGGAACTAGAGGGATGGGCATAGGGCGTATGAAAATAAATTTGAGTCAGTAGCGGAACCACGGAAGCGGTTATCGGGTTGGGATGGAAGTGTTTTTATATACACTTCGAAGTGAAGAGCCCTCCCTAGACCAAACACTCAATCCGCACCTGATTTGAATCAATTAGCTGAGATTTCTTCAACACTTTGAGTTAGTTATTGCACTGACAATTAATTTCGGATGTCTTCCTCCAAATTGTCTGGCCCGCCACTGCCTTAGACACACATCACAGCAATTAAATGCGAGGCGGCAAATTGCCCGAGATTTGTGCAAATTATATTTATTACGTTTTTGTAGCAAAAATTTTTGTCTGGTTTATTTGGACAGTGTAAACTTCAGATCGATTCGGTTTGTTGTTAATGCGTTGTCTCAAGTAGTAGATATAGATATGTACAGTTAAAGCAGAAATTATGCGCACAGATTAAATTGGAAATTTAAGGGTCTGTAAAAAGCGCATGTTTTAAAAATGATAACGATTTTTTTCTTAAAGAAAGTAAAATCCGAATTTATATTTGTGAATGCTCTTTAAAAAACATTCATAAATTTAAATTTCTCAGAATGAAAAATTATTTGGACAATTATAAAATAAAACCTTTAATTCGAAAAAAATGCAGTTATTGGAGAGTTATTTAATTTTTTTATCAAAAATACCATCTGAATTAATATTTTGTATAGAATACTTTGAAAACGATTATAAAATAAAATGTTTAATTGGAAAAACAAAATTGAGTTATTATGTTTATCATGTTTCTGAAAGAAAAATTATTTGGACGATTACCAAATAAAAACTTTGATTGGCAACAAAAAAAATTTAATTATTGGAGCATTATAATAGGGTGTAGCTATTAGTTTGTTTTTTTTAGATAACAGCTCTGTAATAATCTGTGATTATTCGAAATGGTGAAAACCCCTTACAAAAATGGGGAAAAATACGCTGAAGTCGCTTACAAAAATCGGTCGTGATAGAAATCCTGTGTCAATAATTCCTAGAAATATTATTATTTTTAAATTATGGATAGTAAGTAATTCTTCTGTGCTTTGGGCCGGTTGCCCAATACCATTAATAATTCATATTAATTGAGAACAACTTTCAATTTCAATAAACACCAGCAGCGAATTTAGACAGAAGGCTTCAATAAGATCCAATAAGACCCGTATAAGATTCAGCTTACTCAGAAGCTGGAAAGACCGTTGACTCGTTTTTCTTATGACTGGGGTCGGGAACAAACAAAGTAACCGAGTTTGAGGTTTAGAAAAACCGCACGTGATTCAAGACCTCCTTAACGAGTAACTCTCTATTGCGGCTTTTGGTCAGGCGGTAGGGCCTTGATCGGGCCTTACTTCTTTGAAAATGAGGCCGAAAATGCAGGTACTGTTAATGGTATTCGTTAGAGGAACCTGATTGTAGTAGTTCCTCAACTAGTTGGTATGGATCTAAACAACATTTCAGTAGGAAGACGGTAGCTGCCATACCGCGCACCATGAAATCGATTTATTGAGTAAACGATTTCCTAATAGATGTATTAAGTAAACGGTTTCCTAATCGATCTATTAAGTAAACGAATTCCAGTGCGAACTACCTGCGAAAATACAGAGCTCAATTGGGCACCAAGTTTATTCAAGTTCTTTTCTTAGAAGTTCTTTTGGCCTCAATGGTCTGATGGTCTGGACACGAAGCACATGTAGTTTGAGGAGAAGTGCTCTACATACGATTTATGGGTAGTTCCTCAAATGATTGGTATGGATCTAAGCGACATGTGATTGCAGCAGGACGGTGGCAAGAAATCGATTTATTAAGTAAATGATTTCCAGAGCCAAATATCTACTTACATTCTGATGAAAATTTACCAACAAGATCGTTCAGATAGACCAATATTTTTGGCAAAATGCCATCTAAAGAGCTGCAGGAAACATTTTCCGAAAACTTCAGATTTTTCTAACCATGTCTACTTCATTATAAAATGAGCATACCCGGCAAGAGTATACTCCTTAAAATTAAAGATATTGATCATAAACGTTTGAAACTATTGATAGGATGTGAAAAAACTTCATTCTAAAGGTTATTTTTGAAAATATTGAATGTAGTACTTCAACTGCTATAGATAATATGTTTGTACACATAGAGCGAGAATACTTTTTCCCGCCAAAATATCCACCTTTAGCTTTTAACACTTTTGCGACGATTCGAGATATTCGGTTGAACAATTTTTCAAGAACTGTTGTTTCCAGCTACGTCTTCTTTAATGCAATCTGTAGAATTTATTTTTTTTGAAGACAGACACTGTTTTCTGGTTTGACGAACAAGTCCATCCCAAAGAAGTTCGATTGGATTTAGATTAGGATTTGGGCCACCCACTTCATGATTTTCAACGTACTATTTCTTAGTTTATTTTGCAGATAAGTTTTAGAAATTATATTTACTGCACAAACCAATATGATTAACTTAGTTTTTTGATGAATTTTTGTTGCCGATAATGCAATATACTTATTCGATCAATTTTAAAACACGCTTGAAGCTCTTTTCGAGTTCGCTACTCAATTCCGCATAATTTCTCAAGAGTCAGGGAGGTTTTGCCCAGCATGTATATACATAGATGTTAGTATTCCCTAATGTCCGATTATTTTTTGCTCTCACTGTCTATATCTATTATGTGCATCTGCTAGATCAACATACAGTAGCAATATAAAAACATCTTATTGTAATGTTTGTTGCTCAAGTAAACACATAAACAATATTCATTGCGATTGTGGTCAGGGACAAGATAATATATATATGGTATATATGGGAACCCCAAGCCCCTGACCAAAGTTCCGAGGGCTGCGTTTATTGCGCGGCTATAATTCGGTCCAATGCATGTGAACGCCGCCGCACATATGTTTGTTGTTTTTACATAAATTTCTTAATCGAAATAAACAAAAAACAATACGAAAAAAAGAAAAAATAATACCATATAAAAGCTGCAAAGTTCGCGGAAATCACATGGCCTCTTTGGTCAGGCAGTTTCAGTTTAGGTTCGAGACGCTCTGTTTATTTATCAGCGGCCGATTGTACAGCATTTAAATAAAATATACTACAGAAAAAAGAAATATGTAGATGTTCCTTTATGTATTATACATGGCGGGGGCAGCAGTTAATTTCCATTGATAAATTCCCATGCGGGGGCCGCTTTTAATAGAGCAGGCGCATATTTCAACAAAACCAACCCATGTGATGAACTCTAAGCAAATGCTAGGAATTTAGTTGCCATGATTCATTTCGCCAAATAGCCCACAGTTTATCTTTCAAGCATACTACTATATACTACATCAATGACCCTACCTAATGACCCTGACTTAAGCTCCTATAGGGAGCGTGTTCACAGATCTTAAGTACAAGCTATTTAAAATTCAGACACATTTCAACAGGTCGCCACCGCTTGCTTTCTTTCAAGAATTTTACGAAATCTTTTCGAGAATTACAAAAAAAAATACAATTTTAAACTGTATACAGGCAAGGTCAGCAAGTGTCGCCACCTTCAACGTCGCCGTCGGCGTCGCCATCGTCGTCCATAGCCAACGCCATTGTCGCCCCGTCAAGTTCAATAACCGTCAGCGTTTGCTTTATATTTTGATGGAACACACGGTCTGGTGGTCTGGACGGTCACCATGTTGTTGTTGTTGTTGCATCTATACCTCCTATATGCATATCTATATCTATGTATGTCAGCATGCATTGTAACAACCTTCATATGATGGCTAGATTAACTGTACGATGTGATTTCATTGACTGATATTAATACGGAAAATTTATTTAATAACGCTACGGTAGACACTCGCTGTGATGACTGAGATGCCAAGAAGAGGGCGGGCTACGTGTAGGCCGCGCCTTCGTGTGTTTTCGGAAGAGGAAGACACTCATAAATTATGTTTTGAAAGGTTAATGGATGTGCTTTTAAAAAATCGGACTGGAAGAATTTGCGCCTGTTTTTTGTGGCGTTCTTTGAAGAGTATAGATATTAAGAATAAGCAAATCTACAATAAAAATAAGAATGTTCCAGATCTGTTGGTAGAGTTCAATAGCAGAGGTTTGTAATGTTGCTAATTAATGCACCCTCTTGTCGACTGGCATAGGTTAGGTTCGGTTGAGTAGGCAGCTCCGTCAGTGACAGAGATCACCCAGAAACCATGAAGTCCACTGTGTTGCCTAATTATAAGAGAGGTAGGGAAGGAAATGAAGAAACGGAGGGATTGTGGAGGATGGATCAAAAACTGTAGGGCATTCCTAATCGACCTAAGTCTCTCATGTTGCAGAACCATTTTGAGGATTCGACAAGAGCAGCCAGATTTGCTATGGGCGGAACTATTAAAAATGATATGACTGAAGTATTTTATACAGAATTAGTTCATAAAAACCGAGATTCCCAAGAATTTCCAAGTACTTTTGCCAAGGTACAATTCAAAGGGCATATTTCTAAGATTTCACAAAAACAAGACAAGAATGGGTATATGAGTAGGGGTGACGGAAAGGCAGTAGGCTGGAAAAAAACTATTCTCGGAAGATCTGGGGTATTTACCAAATCTGTCAATAGATAACCTGTTTTTATGGAGTTCTCACAATGGGTTTGCAGGGGGTGCGAAACAGTAAGACCTCAGATAACGACCACCTGGTACCCCGCCAGCATCTAAGCCCCTAATTCGATTTTTTCACTTCGCTTTTTAGACTTTAAGGGGCACACCTAGTGTAACAACCTAAAAAAATGCCATTTTTGGGAATTAAAAAAAAAAAACTAGTGAATTCATCTATTTAAAATTTTGAGGGTATATTTATACATGTTTTGAGAATACACAGTAAAATTTTTGAAATAAAATATTAAATATTTTTGAAATGACACGCTATCTCAGGTAAATACCAACTATCTAACTGCCGAGCGGCTACTCTTTTAAATGGCTGTAAATCAAAAACTATTTAAGATATCGATTTAAAATTTTAGTATGTTATTTTTAAAGATATAACCTATCGAAATATGGAAAAAATTAAAATTAATTTTTTGAAAATTTCACACTAGGTGTTCCCCTTAAAGTTAGTCATGAAAAAATATTTCAAAGTTAGATGTGCAAATGCTTTCAGCTGGGATAGAAATATTTTTAAAGTTATGAATAACAATTTCAGATATATTGTCGTTGTGTCAAGGAAATGTATGTTTAAAAGTATTTAATATCAACTTTAAAAGATTTCCGCTACACGAAAGTTGGATAATTTTCAAAAACTATTTTTAAAAACGCAAGTTTAGTACTCTCCTAATTTGGTTTCAATTTAATAGATTTTTGGGAAACAAAATTTTCTAAAGATAATTTTAAAGTACGTTTTATTTGTCACACGTTTTCTATTCTTCCAGCTCTTTAAAAAAATTTACGTTTAAAATGATTGGGAAACAGCTTTAAAAGTTTCTGTAAATCAAAATTCTTCTTTGAGTGAGTCATAGTCATAGGCTATTGTTTCTGGTACTCAAGTTCTTCAGTATATTATTTTAAAATATATTTAGATTACAAATAATTCACATTTTTAATCCTTTTTATATTCTAACAAAAATTTACTAAATTTATGCTTAAATAGATGTAGGCTCAACTTCAAAAGATTTATAAGCCCGAATTTTTATTTTGGAAGATTCGTTGGAATATTTTTTGCAACAAAACATTCCGTTCCGAACCACATGAAAATTTTAGTTTGATGGAATTGAGATCACCAAATATTCGGTTTAAAAATGAATCTGAATAAAATAATGGGATTCGTTTGCCAAAGCAGGGCCAATTAAATAATTTTTAAGCAACATTTCGAAATTGACAAATAAAATTAAAGGGCTTCACTTTTACAGATTTAAAAGCGAGTTATAAACACTTTTCCACGTTAAGTATGGTCCTGCATTTTTCACTTTTTCTATTTCCCTAATCTTTCCTGTCTATTCAATATCCTTATCACCTACTTCCATTATCGGTATAACAAAGTGCCTGTTCTTGACTTGGGACCTACCTACCTACAAATACTTTTACGTCAACATTCAAAGCATGATGTGCCTTCCTTAATATCAAAATGCAAGAGAAAGTGTTATCTTTACAACTTGGAAGAACCTTATCAGATTATCGAAAAAGATTAATCTATAAGCTATACGTATTGATTTGGAGAAATTTCGATAACGACATAAAATTCTACAAATTTTGACTACTAATGCAAGCAACAGGTTGCAGTTTACGAGTAACTACTGTACTTGCCTGCACATAGTAATACTACAAATATGAAACAAGTGTTCCATTCATGTGAATAATATAGTAAAGTCTGGTTAGTCTTATCACTATCAATGCTTATAAACATTGTAAATGCATTCCAATGGCGATATTTGAGTCAAGTGCAAATGTCCGATTAGTAAACATTTACGCCTTACAATGGCTGATAAACTATCAGCTTAAAAACGACTGTAACTGATACCATAGTTTCTTGAATGCACACATGTATGGTATAGTATATATATATATATGTACATATATATGTAAGTATATAATAGCTTGTAATTACATACTAACAATAGCAGTAGAAAACAAAAACAAAAGCAGTTTACAAAAACAAACAACATTGAAGGCTAACAACAAGCTGGGGTTTCTTTTCTTCAATTTCGCCTCTCGGGTTGATATCAGCATTGGGGTCTGAGCACTTTGCTGATCCGCATAGAAATGTGGGTCAACATCTAGCAAAAACCCAGAAACATAAAAACGACTCTATAGACATGTATTTATGCATTTAAGTGGCAGCAAGTTCACACAACCTCGCTAAGAACAAAGCAATTTGAATTTGTGCTAAAAACGAAAAAACGATACAAAAATTGCAGGCACGCAGCGAGCGCTCTTAAGCCTTGACGGAACGGAGTGGTTCGTCAAGATGCACACACAAGTGCCATCTATATATGGGATGCTACTGTACCACAACATGAGCATAATGTTGACGAAAAACATCTGGCCATGGAACTCTGCGCGCATATCCTGTCAGAGCAGAGTCAGGCAACTTGTTAAACAAGTAACCACCATCAAGACAACAGCTGGAAATTCTTAAGCAAACTCAACTCACAAGTGGAACTCAAATTTCAACGCCGATCTTTGTGAATGGCGGGCGTTCCTTGCAGAGATAACATAAAGATAAAAGAACAGCAGCAGCTCTAGTTGAGTATCTTATAGATACAATAAATTTTGAGATTACTACAGCAGCATTCGTTGTGCTGGTCATGGAAGGTAAAAGTACTACAGCCTAGATTTGAAAACATTTATTTGAACCGACAATTAGTTTGTAAGTTATAGGCTCTCAAAGCAGCCTCTAGGGGAGTCCAAGTAAGACATGTTTCTGCAGCAATGGACTTTGTGCGTAGGATTTCCTAACAAATACCACATAAAGTACATTGTTTTTGTTGTTCCAAAATTATAGGTTTTCAAATATTTTGGCATAATGGGAAATTGGATTTCCGTTTGGTTTCTTCAAAGCAGCGTAATGAACGGAAACATTTGGGACATCCCGTCTATGCATATGGGCGAAATTTAGTGAAATATTTTTTATTCGATCTCATCATTTTTGACGATTTTGAAAAAAATGTGAAAATTAACATTGACTAGTCAAACAAAAATGTTTACATTTTTTTTTTTCGATATAATTTCGTACCATATCAACAAAAAATATCTTTATCCAGAGCACCTTGAAACGAATCTTAATAAAATTTTCCGGTTTGGTTTTTTCGTATTTCGAAACCCGACTGATTAAGAGTTAAAAGAGTTTCTTTTAGTGAATTTGGGTTAAGCAACACGAACATTTTTTTTTTTTTTTTAAATTCGAGATTTTTTTCGTAAAACACGTTTTTGAATACTTTTTTCAGATGTTCTTTCGTATCTCGTGAATACATGGTTCCATAGCATCTACAAGTTATCCGATTTTAAGGATCGTAGACTCGAAATGTTCGCAATAGAATTCTTTTTCAGCTTATCATATTTAAAAAAAAAATTTCGGTAATAAAAAACAATCTGAAAATTTGTGGTTTAAAAAAGTGGTCGAAAATTATTTTTTTTTTGCTTTCGTTGCTTGTAACTTCAATAATTTGTAATCCTAGTCTGCACACATTATATATCACTGTAAAGACCAAATCAATACCTTTCTATCTATTTGTCTTTCATGTTCATACAATTTTTTTCACGAGATATTGTCGAATAACTGAAAAAAGTGCTCAACGACATGTTTTTCGAAGAACTTTCAAAAACTGTACTTAAGAACTAAAATTTCCATAAAACGCAGCTTCACTCGATGACAAAATTAAGCAAACTGTTAATAAAAAAATCACTTTTTTAAAATTTGTTTTTAAATTAAAAATTTTAAATTTTCTTCAAAATAAAATCAATTCCAACTTATACGAAGATCGAAAAAAAATCGATGCACTCTATAAATTTGACGGTCATGATTATTTTAGCGATAGCATCTCCAATGGCCGTACCATATAATAATAATCAATCCAAAATTGCTCCTATTGAAATTTACAAAAAATTTTTAAAAGTCACCAAAAACATCGTAAACGCGTCTCAAGATTTTCAAGAAGAAGGATTAGAAAATTCGTCTTTTTGCAAGTAAAACTGTCACACTTAACTTACTTTTTCGAAATAATAATAATTTGATTTGGAGTAAACTTGCTCGTTTTGAGATTTTATAATTTTTTGAAAAGTAATAATAATAATAAATCAAAATTTTCATCGGTTAAAAGTAGATTTTTTCCAAATAAAATAATTTCAGATAACTAATCTTCTTGAATTTATATAAAATACATCCTTGGACTTTATCTTTAGTATTTATCTGATATCGACACACTCTGAAGCAAAACTAGAATAGATTATTTTTATTTTTCGCACTGTTTCAACTTATTACGAGAAAATATATTCCCATATAGTAAAAAAAATTTGTATATTTTAGTCTAGAAGAGTCCATATAACAATTTTGGAGACTCTAGTCTTTAAACGAACAAATAGCTTGTTTGTGCAAGTGATAGAAAAGGAATTTAAGAGATTTATATTTGTTTAATAAATTTTGTACATCTTTAGCTATACCTTGTGAAGATTTCGTCTAAAATTAATATAATTAATAAGTCTTCGACTATTAGAAACTGCGTTGGCTTTTATAGTGTAAATGTAAACATTATCTACTCTGCTACGACAGAACGGCGCAGCATATCGATATGAACTAAATCTGCCTTCAGATAATGCTCATCTTTTGTTAACATTTAGGATCTAGATTCTATGGTGTCCGATGCGACATGGCTATGTGTAAAGGTTACTTTGCTTTATGTCCAATATAAAAGACAATTTTTTTTATTGTGATCTACCAACTTCAATATATTACTACGATAAACTCAGTATTCAAATCTGTCAAGAATGGTAGAAGATATAGATCGAACATTGTATAGATCTATGACTTGCAAGTCACATTTCCGTTTTTAAGTGTATAACTTGCTCAAAATTATGAAAAAAAAACATTGAAAACGAAAATTAATTTTTTGATTTTTCCGAAGGTAAATAATCTTGAGATTATTTTCTAAAAATTTCGTAAAAAAATCGAATCTTAAAGTCTTGTTCGTAAACAAAGGAATTTTTACTTGGAACAAAACATTTTTAATGGGTAAAAACTAATTTCTAAAATCTGAAAAAATTGATTTTTGGGAAAAATCCTCACCAGCAAATTTTTATTTCCTCAAACGTTTTCAAGGTTCCAGCTATGGAAAAAAATTTGAAAACAAAAATAATTTTTTGGCACTTTCGGAAGTTTAGAAGATCTTGAGATTATTTTCTCGAAATTTCACAAAGAACTGAGCACTAGAATCTTATCTCAAAATATTGTTCGTAAACAAAGGAATTTTTATTTGTAACAAACCTTTTTTTGAAAGGCCGAAAAAACAGATTTCTAAGATCTGCAAAAAGGCATTTTTTGGAAAGAAATTCAATTCACCATCAAATTTTGATTTCTTTAAATATTTCTTTCACAAACAGCATCAGAATATACGCAAAATAAAAAGTTGTTGTATAATAATTTCAGATGAATCATTCTGCATAATTGAAATTGTTACAGTGCAAATGTTGAACAAAGTGGTTTTCATACTTTAGTTTTAGGAATTTTACATTGAAAAATTCAACAAAACTTCAAGATATGTCATAAGTCTGAAGGTCTATGTAAAATATTGCCCCAGCTGCCCAATATTTAAAATTTAGAATTAATTTCTACTTTCTACGGTCACTTTTGAAAAACCATTTTTCTTAGCCAAAAAATTCTGAGAAATATAATAACATTTTTTAAAGAGAATAAAACTATATAAGTTCTAAAGAGTCTAATAGACTAAATGAAGACTAAATTTTCAAAAACTTTTTTTCAAAATTCCAGTACAAACTTTTTCATTATCGAAAAAATTCTGCGAAATAAGCATTTTGAAAGAGAATATAACTATTTAAGTCCTAGGCTTGCCTACAAAAAATGATTTCGAAAAATTCAGTACAATCAATAAATAGGTATATAATTCAAATGAAAACAAAAGGAAATCATCGACGCAGCGAAGGATTATTTTGCAGATCTTCCGGAAAATAACTTTTCGGACGGAATCAATAAGGTGGAATAAGTGTATCGAGCTAAAAGGGGACTATATTGACTAAAGTAAAAAAATATATTAAAAAATTAAATTTTTTTATTCCCAAGGAAGTTACTTGTGCACCCCACCAAAGTGGGGAAAACGAAAGTTTTTTATTTTTGTATTATTTCTTTTAACTAATCGTCAAAATTCATTTGCTTAAGAGTTGCTATTTATACGAAATTTTTTAAAATTTGGAGAAAGGAAATGTATTTTATTTTGGTATAACAAAAAAATACGTATTTTTTTTATTAGCTAATCAACTTAACAAGTGAATAATCGTTAAAAAACGTAATTTTTATGAGGATTAACATGAATTTTCAAAAAAAAATATTATTTTCTCTTTTTTGCTAAAGACAACAAATAGAACATATATAATATAGTTTCCTAACATTTCGTTGCGATAATTTTGTCACGACGAAAATAATTTTTGTGTTCTAATCAACTTAATGAGTTTTTAATATTTGCAGTCGTAAATTTTTATGAGAAATGCGATTAACAAGGAATTTTAATAGAAGGAAATAATTTTATTTTTGCTGTGGAATGCTACAACAAAGTAGCCAAATATTTCGTTTTGGCGAGTTTGGGATGACGAAAATAATTTTAAGATTCTGACTACTACTTAAAAATACATAAGATTAAAACATCGCAATCTAAATAACTTTTCTGTGCCGAAGATTGTATAGGTCCGTCAGCCAAAAATTCATTTTCGTTGGAGAATTAGCTTGAAGTTAAAAAGTCAAAATCTGACTAAATATGGTAAATTATTTTTGCAAGATCTTGAAGAAAAAACCTCTTCTTTATATCAGCATGATGGACCTATGTCATATAAAAGTGACTTTTCGATACAGAAGTTACTTTAAGTTAAAAAACCAACATCTGATAAGGTATGGTAAATTTTTATTGCAACTTATGCATAAGATCTTGAAATCTAACGTATCTCAATCTTTTTTCCCTTAAAAAATTCACAAACATAATTTTTCGACAATTTTTACTAATTTCTATACAGTTAAGATGTCAGCGAGTAAATTTAAAAAAATTAATATTTGTAACTACATTACTTTTAAACATATCAATCAAAATAACTCCAAAGAAAACATAATCAAAATTATAACTTATCTGAGAGAAATTAACATATACCACCTTATATAAGTGCTACTATTAATTTATTAATTAAGTTATTTTTAATATTTAAAAGACAGAACCGAAGGCCTTAGCAGCCAGTGTTCTAATATACCTCAAGTTAGTCTTAGTTTTGTAAACTTTTCTAACTATATTATAAATAAATAAATAACTCTTCTATGCAGAAGATTTTATAGGTCCATCATCTAAAAATTTATTTTCGATGCAGAACTAATTTTAAGTTAAATGGTCGATATCTAACCAAATATGGTATAAGATCTTGAATCTTAACGTATCTCTATCTTTTTTTCTCTGAAAATTCCAAACAAGTTAAAAAGTCGATACCTAACAAAATATGGTATAAGATCTTCAATCTTAACGTATATCTATACTTTTTTCTTCTGAAAATTCCCAAACATGCTATAATTTTTTGTTATTTTATATAGTTAGGATGACAATATTGCCTCAAAGAGCACATAAGAGAGGGCTCTACTAAAATAGGCATTTGTCGATATGTTTTAAAATTCAAATCCAAAATAGTGCCTATATAAATAAAACATTTCTGGTCACAAAATGTTTATACTATATACCAAGTAATTAACATTCAAGTACCTACGCTTCAAGTTTTTTTTTTACCACGAAGGGGTTTATTTTAAAAATCTACATTTGGCTATCATATGATTTGAAACAAAAGCCGCAAGTCAGCACATTCTAAGAATATCGCAAAAGGAAGTCATAGTAAATTACTTTATTGATTACCCTCCCAGCGCATGAATCACGGTTCAGTGTTTGTCATTTGCCGGCTACGTAACTAGCGTGGTATAGATCTAGGTATGTTTGTATATATACCATAAAGGTCTGTTTTTTGAGGGTCCCAGCAACAGCGACACCCCTTAAAGAATCGATAGCAGCAATGGAAACCGCCGCACGCAATTTATGTGTGTGTACACCGCGCGTTAGGTTGACGCCGAGCTCGAGAGGAGGAGGCATGGAGGCAAGTATGCAAAGTGTGAGTAAACACGCGCCGCCCCATGGCACCCAAAAGGCCCCACACCCTGGTTTCGTAATCAGCATGTTTATACGCCCAAGAAATACTTTTTTTTATACACAATAAAAATTGCACTTGATGAGTACTCTAAGGCTAAGCGATACTTGACAGTGGAAATGTCACCCAGCGGGCATTAAAATAGCATTTGCATTTGGCTTTTATTTATAGTTTCATAAAAACAAACGCCCCAAGACTTACCTAAGCAGCAGCAGCAACAGCAACAGCAACAGCAAAGAAGAACCCTAGCCGCAGTACCAGCAACAACATATTTATTGAGACTTTTTTTGATGCTCTTGGCATTTAATGGAAATTTCACCACATTAAAGCGCGGCGGCTTTTTATGCAACGCGCACTTTATATTTGATTGTAATATTTATAAAATAATAAAATTACGCGCGTACGCACATTAATAAATATTATTGTCGTATTTACAAATATTGGCTGCAGTTTCGTATAAATAATAAGAATTTTCTTCCGCGCGCGACAGCTTCGTTGAGGAAAAAAAAACTGTGTGCAATTAGAGCCGAAAGAAGCGTATCGAAGCAGCAGCAGCGACGATGTGCAATCGATAAATGTGGCGGCTTGTTAGGCTTATCGATGTGCGCACATCGCAAGCAACGAACTTATCGCTGCGGTAAAGTCTACAAGAAATTTAAAATTGTAAATAGCTTAGTCTTAAAGAAAGTTTTAATTTATATTGATATAATTTATTAATTATAATTAAATGCAGGTCAAAATAAATTTGAAGAATGTATTATTGCTTAGTTAAAGAGCAACAAAATCAATAGATTTATAGGTTTTTTTTATTGTTGTTACATATCGTTTATGCGCTTTTTTACAACATTTGCCTGCTGCTTAAAAATTTTATCGCTGCACTAAAGTCTACACGAAATTTAAAATAGCTTAGTTTTAAAAAACGATTAATATGCTTTAATATTTAAATGCAAGACAACATAAATTGGAAAATATATAACTGCTTAGATACAGAGCAACAAAATTAAATACTTTATTTGTTATTATGTTTATTTGGAGTGTTGTTATATATCGTTTAACATAATTTTAAAAACGATTGCCTCTTTGCAACAATTTTTGTGTGCTTTTATTGATAAAAGCGTTAAGTTTGTAAGTATTATGAGAAGAAAAATTTGCCGACATCTTTCAAATGATAATTTTACGTATATCGAGGTAATGTGTCACAATTTTAGGATGATAGAATTTCTTATTGTCGGCTTATTGGCTTTTAGCAGTGTTGGATTTAAGAGCGGTTTTTAGACTTTCAACCTACGACCACATAAGCCATGTTATTGTAAAATAGACATACTACTGTGAATTTTTCGATTTAAATTAAGCGGGTAAATATTTTCGTCAATTTTTTTTGTTTAAGTTGGTACAACTGTTACTGACTTCCATGCCAAATTATAGGTCAAAATATTGATTAGTGTTTGACTTACGCTAGTTTTTGTGCGACACAAAAAGTGAATTTTGCGATTTTTACAATGTCTGAAATTATTCAACAAAGAAAATTTTATTTCCTGAATGAAATAAACGCTGCAGAAACGTTAAAAATGTTAAAGAAGGCTTACGGGGACCGAGTTCTTCCAAAATCAACAACTTATGATTGGTATAAATTGTTCAAAAAAGAAAGAGAACGCGTTAAAGACGAAGAGCGCCCTGGTCGACCTTCGACCTCAACTGACGATGCTCACATCCAAAAAGTAAAAGAATTAGTGCTTGAAAACTGTCGATTAATTATAAGAGACATTGCTGATGAAATTATCGTATCAAAAGAATTATTTAATACCATTTTGATAGATGTTTTGGACCTCAAACATGTCAAGTCTCGATTGATACCAAAAATGCTGAATTTTCTTGAAAAACAGCACTGATTCTTCGTGACATTTTCGCCAAAAATGCAATCAATATCGTTCCGCAACCACCTTATTCACCTGATTTTGCTCCGTTTGACTTCTGGCTATTTCCAAAACTCAAAAGACCACTCCGAGGAATCCGTTTTGAGTCGATTGAGGACATTCTAAGTGAATCGGTGCGCGCTCTGAAGGCTGTACCGGAAGAAGACTTTTTGGCATGCTTCGAGGACTGGAAAAAGCGGTGGCATAAGTTTATTGTATTGGGAGGCAACTATTTTGAAAGTGACTAAATTGATTTCGAAGAATAAATAAAGTTTGTTTTTATTTATTTAAAAATTCCTACTAGTTTTTGGGTACAGAGTAAGTCGTTTTAAGTTTTTATTCTAAACAGGTTGGGACTATTTTCTTTTTGAAATGTTTCCCCTTAAATTAATAAATTCTCGAAAAGATGTGGACGTTGACACAGAATGGCAAATGCATTATAAATTTTATTAAAGATTTTGTAAAAATGAAAATCATGAATTAAAACATTAGATTTCGCAAAACATAAAGACACAGATATCTTAGAAATTGAATAAACTCGATAAATAAGTAAGATTTTATTTGAATTAATTATTATTTATTGGCGAATTTAATCATGAATTAATAAAATAGATTTAGCATAACATAAAGACCTAGACATTTTAAAAATTAAATAAAATCGATAAATAAGTAAAAGTTTATTTGAATGAATTATGATTTATTAGTGAATTTAATCTCAAACAATTTTGTCGGTTTTGAAACAGTTACGATTCATGCCTGTGGCACCAAGAATTGGAATTGAAAAGAAATTGACAAGAAATGGACCTGTGTAACACTACAGCTAAACAGCCTTAGAGAGCGAACTCAATCGAAGTATTTCCCATGATTACAGCCCCTATTAATAAAGTATAAGCACTGCACATCCCTTGAGATCTACATCAGGCATAAATAAAACAATACCAACTAGAAATCTGCATTTATTTTTCACTGAATTCAAAAACTAATCCGTTACAAACAGCAATAAATTCTTTAATAGCTTACTTATTAAAATCATGCCTTAAATCAAATGTATTAATTTAATTTAAAAAGATTTCCACTAAAACAAAGTGTTTTTTACCGTTTACACTTTTCCTTTTAAATATCTCCAACTGACATACACATCGCTCACATTGCAACACTCTGGCAACGCTTTTTAGTGCTGCAAGCCGTAGCATCGCGCACACTTGCTTTACAAATATCGATACTTTTGTGAGTAGTTTACACACATTAGTTCACATTGAAGTTGCGCGCCAATTTGAACCCAAACTCCATTTCCCTCCCAATAAAAACACTTTAATGTAACTTTGATTATTTTAACATCTTTGTATATTGCTTATGTTTTATATCAAATTGTAAATTGTATATTTAGAACATGTAAACTTATCTTTGCTTTACAATTGTTCTTATTAGCTATTATTGTTGTTGCAAAATCGGTAGGAAAAATCTCGCTGCATCTCTTTACAAGAAACGAAAATAAAGTAAACCAAATAAAAAATCGCAACATTTTGAAAATGGTTCGATGGTTTTATTATTACAAAATACAACTAATTATTAGTTAAGAACGATAAATAAATTTTGCTTTAGAAAAACGGTTGAAAGAGGATATACAAAATTTGTTTTAAATTTCTATCAAATTTTAAAAGCTATTGTCATGACGAATACTACTAAAGCATACATAGTTTTGGACGTTATAGGAAAAAATATACGTTTTGTTGGTTAAAGTCTATGCATTGCTTTTTTACTAACGTTTTTTTTTTTTTTTGTTTATCTGTTAACTTGTTAAATTTACAACACTTTTTCTTGGCTGAAAAAAGAAAATAGTTTATCTTCTCTTACGGCTCTTTGATTTTGGGCGTAACTTGTTCACAGTGTTCCCTTTTTTTTTTACAGGCACTGAAGGTAGATCGATTTTGTTTTTGTTTTTTTTTAAATTTATGCTTGTATAAATATTTGGCAGGATGTTGTGTGTAAGTGTATGCGTTCTGCTGCTGCTGCTGCTCCTATATTCAATCAACTACTAAGCTCACTGCACGTTACGTTTTCTTTTTAGGAAAAATCTAATATTAAAAATATATATAAAATAAATAATCAAAATCAATTCATAAGACAACGAACGATACATCTCTATCATACAAAATAAATGTAATTTCGTATTACAGAAAGCCAATAAAAAAAAAAAAAAACGATAACGATAACGATGAGCTTCTGTTTAAGTAGTTTTATGTTTTCCATCTTTCAACCTTGGCGTTCAGCTGGAGCTACGCTAAATCCCTCCGCTCGGTCACACAGTCTGCTGCTCCGCCTGCCTGACCAAAAAAACAGCTTAAGGCTTAATCGTCATCGTGCGCTTTGTCCGCTGCTGCCGCTGCAGCTTTGGCCGCATGATCATTGGCACTTTCACTGACATGACTGTCCGAGGTGGGCGCAGCGGCTGCTCCGCTGCCATTTTTGTTGCTGTTGCGCGCATCCGTTTCATCAGCTGTGCTGGCAGCATTGACCTTGGCCTCCAAGGCGCGTATGCGATTCTCCTGTTTGACAATGATCGCTTTGAGCTTGCGTATTTCATCCAGAATGTTGCGATGATCCTTCTCCTGTGTAGAGCCAAAAAACATTATTAGAGAGCTTTTATGTCTATGTTTCAACAACTCACCGTAAACTGCGCTGCCGGCGAACCTTCGCTGGAGTCATTGTTGTTAGCAGCTGAATGATTGCCACCACTTAGACTGCTGCCACCAGCTCCACCGCGTGACGCCGAAGCTTTGTTTAGTATGTTGGCCTTCTTTGAAACCGATTGAAGCGATTTGCTGGATGATGAGACATAGCCGCCCTGTACAATGGAAACGCGATCCTAATTAGGTTTATTAGAAAAACTGTTCCTAGCGGGCACAAACATTGAACAAAGAACACAACAACAAGCGCCACGCAACGTGCGTGTTAAGGCATGTGAGCCGTTTTTGGCCTGGTGTATATGTTTCGTTTATTTCTGTGTATGATTGGGATTGGCTAAGCAACTAATTATTTGGCATCACTTACAAATGGCTGCATGATTTATATAATGTGTATTATGTGTGCTGGGTTCAAATTTATTAGTAGTATGTACTAAAAAAAAAGACGAGACAAACGTAAAAAACGTAAAAACTAAAGGCAAAAGCAAAGCGTGCTATTTTAGCCACAATTTTGGATGTGTTTGGAGCGCAAAAAAGGTACAACCAGCAACTAATACAATACAAGCAGCAGCAGCTTTTTGGAATACAATTGATATGAAACGTTCCGGGACGTCCTAGTGCGTCATGCCTCTAAACTTCTTCGCCTAAATTGTACGCTCTACGTTACGTTGTTCGTTACGACTGGCCTATGGTGCACTTAAGCCAACGCTACAACTGCCGAGCGCTGTATTCCAAAGGTATATGCATTGCAGGACTGGCCACAGTTCTAACTTACTTTGAGCGAAAAGGTAAGCGGATCAGCATCTTTGCCAGCAATCCATTCCTCGGCTGTTATGGCCGCATCTTCCGCCAAGGTGTCGGGGTACAGATCCTCCTGGAAGAGATCCGATTTGCGCGGCACAGTCATAGATATCACCTGACAGAGACCATTGTTGTTCAGGCGATAGAATTTGGCAACTTCGCAGGTGGTGACGTCACAGCCACGCTTTGGCATTAGGCCAATACCACGCTGTGGGTCTGGCGTTTGAAACGTGTTTATATAGTGCACAAAAGGCGGCTCCGGCGTCACCTGCAACATCAAAAAAACATATAAATCTAGTTTTTCGGCTTTACTCTGATACCAAACTAACCTCAAAGTAGCGTATGACTGAGTCGCCCTTGCCGCACAGATATATTAAATTCGTATCGGCATCGTAGAGCGGAAACATAACACCATTCGATGTGTCCAATTCAACCATAACAATGGGCTCGCTAAGCGCATCGGGTGCACGCAATGAATACTGACGCTCCGAGCTGCGATTAAAGCCGGTGGTAAAGATTAGACCATGCCTCAGGAAAATGGCACGCGTAGCCTTTGAGCCTTCATGGCACATAGCCTCGCTTTCCAGTTCGCCGGTACGTGGCTCATAGATGCGTATCTTTTTATCTTTGCAGGTGGTGACCAGCTTAGAACCATCCCAATTGAAGCAGGCGCTGTACACAATATCCGGATGTGAATCAATGTGTACCAATATTTCACCTGTGCCCACATTCCAAATGACAACCTGTGTGTAACAAAAACAAGCATTAGTAAATCTTCTCATGTCATGAGTATTACCAGCAACTCACCTGATTATCCGAGCCTGCCGTGAGCAGCACATTAAGCGCCGAGGGATGCCACACTACTAAACCAACACGTCGCTGATGAAACACCAAATCCACAACTGGTTCTGTAAGTGTGCGTGATAAACCACCGTCAGGTATCTGCCATACTTTAACCACACAATCCTCTGAGCCTGAGGCTATGACATTATCATTGTGTGGACACCATGATATATCCAAGACTGGACCTTTGTGTCCACCCACCAGCGGATGATCGGCTGCAATGCGTCCAACCTGAAATTATGCATAGAATTTTAATTAGATGCTGTACAGATGACACATTGGCACAATTTTTAAAATACTATTTTTAGCTGACGATCTCACTAATGCTGCTAATTTGAGTTTAGAACAGATTGGAAAGCATTCATAATGCAAATTTCATGGGAACTGTCTACTTGCAGTGCTAAAAAGACTTTTGAGTATACTTAAGAGTTCCCAACAATTTTTAATAGGAATGTGCGTTTTCTTTGTGTTTTAAGTCTGAGTAAGCAATTCGAAACTTTTCAAAAAAAATTTGAAAATTTTATCATAAAATTTTATAAAATATCATAAAGAATTTTATTTCGCTGGTAAATCGAAATACTCAAAATGTATTAAGACAGATGATCGATGTGCATAACTTAATCGATATAATCGAAAGTTTGGTGGAAAACTTGTTTTTTTTTAATATTTTATATTTTGGCGTATCTTTCTCTATATTAATTAATCATGATCGAAAATCTACAAGATTTTTAAAGCATTATCGTATTTAATTACTATATAGAATTTCTAGGAAACGTTTTCTTCTTAAGAACAACAATCTAGCTAACTTAATTTGTATCCATCTGATTGACTAAGTCAGTGACTTCTTGAGTTGGTTGACATATCTTCGGACTCTGCACAAAGTTTTTGGATCAGAGAATAATATCCGTTTTACTTTTATTTGGCAGCGATATAAGGCAAAAAATTTTTGTTGCTGCTTAAGTTTTTTTTTTTTATGTCAAAAACAGTTACCGAGATTAAGGAAGCTTTAAGAAGTGGTCTACTCCCGTTGTGGTCCCACCAGCAAAGGTGACGTTAAAAAGGTATAGCCACAAAAATACGTCATCGTTCCAAAATCCACGAAATGATACTGGACTATCATAGAATAAAATTAAGTGTAGAGGCTGAGACAATCTGAATTGAGCGACATATTAAATTTTACATGAATATTTGGATATGAAAAAGCAATAGCTGGGCATTAAGAGATTTCGGTTAAATAGAGTGGTCATCATCAAAATGATAAATGATGATTGAATAAAACCTGTTTTTTTGAAAGAATTACGAAATTGAATAAATGACGAAATAAATCTATGGATCTATAAAGATAGGAAACATTTTGAGCTCTGTTTTAAATTTCTATAATAATTCTATATTTCGTTTAAATTGGATGCACAAATTGTATTGATCGATACGAATTCAGAGATCTTTTCTACATTTAACATAGATAAGGGACAAATTATGAATGATCTGCCAGATTTCTAAAACAAAGTTATGGCCAGCCTGAATAAATCCTATTATTTGGAAAGAATTATGAAAATGGATAAATATTGGAACAAATCTGTGGATTCATAGCGATAGTCTGAGGTCAGTTTTAAATTTCGATAATGACCCAGCAGATGCTGGATCTTCCAGATTTTAATAAAATTTTAAAAACGTCAGAATATATTGTTTCATAAGAAGACTTTAAAGTCTGCTCTAAAGTTTTAGATTTCGCTGTAATTGAAAACACAAATTTTATTAATCGATGTGCTATATGACAATATTTATAACTATTTTGCAAAGATATTAAAGGGCTTAGTGGTATGATAATGTCTTGTTTTTGTTGCAAATTTCTTTTACAAATTTAAAATTGTTTGGAAAAAACCCAAACCGATCAAAATTTAACCGATAGGCTCTACATTTGTAAGGATTAAAATTGTTAAAAAAAAAAAACAGACCGATAGGTTCTACATTCCCGAAAAGGGCAAGGTTGCCTGCCTTGTAACATTCCACACTACATTTTAAAATTCGTAAATAAATATTGAATAGTTCTTCTTTCTGGAAGATAGTGGCAAAAACAAATAAATAATTTGGTGATTATTCAAAAATAGTTGGCAGCTTAACAAATCACCATTCGATAACATTTTCAGCAATCAGCTGAATCCCTTTTTCGCATTAAACGAAAAATGTAAACAATAATTAGTTAATAATCGGTTACAGTATGAAATAAAAACAATTCTTAATAGATTTGAAGCATTGAAATTTACTCCTTTTGACCTATTGATAACATTTCCAATTGTCAGTTATTTTGGCTGATCGGTCCTATGGGTGCTATATGTCACTTAGTTTGATAAAATTTGGTAAAGACCTTGTGAACTCTAAAACATTTTCGAGTGCCAAATTTGGTTACGATATCTTCATAAGCAACCGAATTATCCATCTAAAACTTTTGTTTTTTTTTTTCAAGGCAGTCTGAAACACATGGTTTTTAGTGTTTTTTAAAAGAAATTGACATTTTCTACTTGCTATACAAATTATTTTTGCTCTCATAATTTTTTTCGATTAAATCGATCGAACTTTACAAGCCATAAATAAAACTGTATACATTTTTTTTTAAATTTACATTCGAAATGGAATTTTTTTCTCAAATATGACCAAAAATTTCATATGGATGCATAAATAACGAACAATCAAATTTGACAAAAATATGTTTTAAAAAGAATGGGTAGTTTAATTATAAAAAGTTTGGTAAAAAGTAACACAAAAACAGTGTAGTACGCTTAATCCGAAAATGAAGCCCAAAAATTTTTTCAAGAGATATTTTCTTTTAAGTATACAATTTTTTTTAATATCGAAATATTTCAAAATTCTTTACATAAAAAAATTTTTGGACTTCATTTAGCGTTCCATTTTACTACGGAAACGAGTACAAAATTTTGATTCGTCTTTAAGCTAGTATAATCGTTTATAGAAATGATCCGATTCTAAATCAATTCCAGCTCACTCGAAATGGAGAATACTTCTCAAAACAAGTCAAAATTTTTAAAGACATCTCTATGTTCCTGACCAAAACATTTAAAAAAAATACTTAAAGACTCCTAACTATCGAACTACCCGATACAATCGATCTCCCAAGTATACGTCATTGAAAATTCACCAAAATTTCTCACTACAACACCTGCTGCGCATCACCACACCAGGAACGCCATGGCACTATCTCTAAACTCTATGCATTTAATTACATATTGGAAATATGATACAAAGTAAACCGCCTCGAGCTTTATATTAGCATCCAATAACATCTTCAGAAAAAAGTTTCAAGTTTCCAAAAAGAAATGTGTCACCTTATAAACGACGATGCCTTGTATGGCATTGCTAATGAGCAACGATTAGCGTTATGACTCCCACATGTTAGGCGTGATAAATTGAAGGCCCCACCGAAAAAAAAAAACAGAAGAAAAGAAAGAAGAAGAAAACAAGTATCTGTATCTGTATCTAAAATAGAGCGTGCGAGTGAAGCAACGTGTAAAAAACTCAAAACACCGTTAAGCAGACACCGCCAAAAAAGACGGAAAAAAAAACTTTCCCAAATGCTTCGCACTTTGCATACAAATCCCAACCTAATTAGATCAAATTTTTAGACGCTTCTTATAAGTCTATTTTAACGTAGAAAATTTAGCTTCTTTTTTTTCGTTATTTATTTCAATTTAACCAAAAGTGGCAAAAACACGCCAATTCTGATAATTCTGATGATGATCATCTCAGCCCACACAAAATCTGCTCCGCTCCGGCGTGGACTGCTGAACGGATGCGATGCGCATGTGTTAAATTTGGAGCGCACAGCAACAACAAATAAATCAAAATCTATAGATTTAAAAAAACAAAAATAATACAAATTATTTATTAGTTATAGATAGATAAATGATGAGCGCTTCCAAATGTTGCCAAGCCAAAAACTTTAAATATAATAAATTCTGATGTATATTTATTTTGTTGTTAAATTTAGACAATTTGTGTTGGCCATGGGCCAAAATAATTGCGCCAAGATGGATCTTGAGCAATATGGCAAAAATGAGCAGCCGGAGAGCAGTCGAGAGGGCAGAGAAGAGAGAAACTAGACAAATACTTAAGAATGCTTTTGAAAGAATTCATAACAAAAGAAATGTGTCAAAAATCGTAAGAAACTGAATTGATATGATATGAATGAACTGATTATGATAGCTAAAGCATGAAATCAAAAAAAAAAAAAAATAAACTAGAACTAGAACTTTGAACAGGTGCGGATCTAGAAAGAACTGCAGTGTTGCCTAAAAAATTTTAGAGTTTTGAAAATAATATAAAACTTGTCGTGGAGTCCGTACACTTTTTCTAACTGCCTTAGAAGTCGCTTTAAATCTAGCACAGTCAGTACATAATTTATTCGTACACCCTTCCCTTTACTTTCAATTTTAATGCGTGTCACAATCGAAATATTGGCGCCAGTAGAAAAAACTGAATATTTAAACAGGGACGAATCTAGAAAGATATCAGATATACATATCAGAGGGATGCGGACTGATGGTGTGTATACTTTTTTAACTTCTTTCTTGTACAGTCAGTACACAATTTATCAGTAATAGAAAAATTTGACCCAATACAGATTAATAAGTTGGCTAACACTATGGAATCCTTTGATAAACCGAAAGTTAGCCCCATCAAACATAAAAAAAATTTTAATCAAATTCCTCCTTAAATTTCCTCCAACCAAAAATGTAATCGAATTTTTATACCCTGTACCGTATGGTACCAAGGGTATATTAAGTTTGTGCAAGCCGAAAATCTATGTAACATATAGAAGGAGACGTCGGAGACACCCCAAAGTTACCTAAATCTATATGATCAGGGTGAATAGAGAAGTCGATATACCCATGTCCGTCTGTCCGTCCGTCCGTGTGAACGCCTAGATCTCAGAGACGGTAAGAGCTAGAGTTACCAAACTTTCACATTAGATCCCATATTATTCCATAGGAGGCAAGTTTATTTTATTTTTTTGATATCGGGGATAAATTATATAGCTCCCATGGGGGTGTTTGAGACGAACTCGACAAAAAAAAAAACGTTTAAGAGGAATAATTCGTTTGTTTATGAAGATATCGTAACCAAATTTGGTATTTATAGTTTCCAATCACTGTACCAAATTTGATCAAAATCGGTTGACTATATCATATAGCTCCCATAGGACCGATCGGCCAAAATAACTTTTTTAAAGAAAAATTCGCTATATTTCGTTTATTAATAAAGATATCCTAACCAGATTTGGCGTTTGGAAATTTTTTAGACCACTTAAGCAATGTGCCAAATTTGAACAAAATCGGTTGACTATATCATATAGCTCCCATAGGTCTGATCTTCTAAAAAATCGATTTTTTAACAAAATTTGTTGTGTTTCGTATGTTTGTTAAGATATTGGGACCATATTTGACATTCGTGAGAATTTTATAGTTCCTAAGCACTGTACTAATTTTAATCCAAATCGTTTGACTAGATCATATAGCTCCCATAGGACCAATCGGTCCAAAAAACACGTTTTTTATACAAAATTCGATGTGTTTTGTTTGTTTGTAAAGATATTTGAAATAAATTTGGCATTCATATCTTTTTTAAGGTATTTAAGCACTGTGTCAAATTTTATTGAAATCGGTTGACTATATCATATAGCTCCCATAGGAACGATCGGTCTGTTTTTGGTTTTTTGTGAAGAAATCGGACTTTATTACAAGCTAGTGGTACAGGGTATCCTAAAGTCGTCCGCGCCCGACTTTACGTCCGCTATTTTTTTTTAATATTTTTGTTATTTTAAAAGTTTTCACCAACTCTAAAACTCTTTTACACTAGGAAAGTTATCGGTATGGCTTAAAATTAAACAAAATTATATTTAAAAAATGTTAAGTTACCCGAAAAATTATATTCGAAAAAGAAGGAAAAAAACACATTTATCCAACTTTTTTGAAAAATTCTATTCGAAAAAAGTAAAAGAAAAAAAATTTCATTTATATGGAGTTTAACTTTTTTGAAAAAATCTGTTTGAAATTCGGAAACCATATACGAAACAAGCTTCTTAAATTTTCCAATTCCAAGAACTTATAGGAATTATTTTGAAAGGTTCCAGTTGATAAGTACAGTGTAACAAGGTAAAGCATTTGCTTTTGCTGACTTATCAGCTCCCAGTTTTATCTAGCATGTAATAAGAAACTACCACCAAAACTATATATTAAACTATATATATTATATACTCGAAGTTATCGTAGTTCTGCCGTAAACTTAACAACAGTGACGTCATAAGACCACACAAAAAAATCAAAACCTCTTAAGTACTTCCTTCTAATCGTACTCAAACAACATTTTCACACCATTAGTCAAAAGTTTCAACCAACCAAGTTCAAGAACCGGCCCTGATCTTAAATTAACTTTCACACTTCTAAATCATACTCACTTTATTGTGTGGCAATACAATAAAGGCGCCACCTCCCGCCGATTCCACAATAATGGCCAAGAATTTTGGATTGACAGCACAGAATGTGGAGTCCCAGCTGGATTTGGAGACACGTATATTATCATAGCATTGTTCACGTTTCAATGACTGCCCATAGACGTGGCGAAATTTTGAGCTACGCACTACGCGAAATGACATCTTTTTGTTTTTGTTTTTAGTTTGTAGTTTTGTGGATGGGTAGTATATGTAGTTTTTTTTTTTTATTATTATTGGTATGGGTTTGCCCAGTCAGTCGTTGTTATAGCCTAAATGCGCTCTTCCACAATTTTGGTATAGAGTTTTCCAGTTGCTGCTCAGACTCAGTTCGTTGTATGTTACTTAGTCTGCAAGAGATAAGAGGGGAAAAAAATAAATAATCAAATAACTTAAAAATTTATGCAAAATCAAAGTTTGTTAATTCGATATTTACAGCCGGTCGGTTATGCAAACTCAACTTAATTTGGCTAAAGATGAATGAAACGCTTTCACATTTATGCAAAAATATTTGCAAAAAAATGTTGAGTAAGGTTGAGGCGCTTTAATATATAAACGAGGAGTATATAATATAGTATATAAAGTAGCTAAAAACGAAATGCTTGAACTATGACATTTCAAAACGTGTTCACAAAACTATGTTACGAGGGTTGTCTTAAATATTATTTTAGTAAAAGATCGTTAATTTATTATTAAAGTTTACGAATACTATTTGTTCTTGCGTAGTATATGTATATACTTAGTAGTTCATCATTATCATTTTCTTTATCTCCCATAGGGAGATCATATCATTTGTCAGTATAGGGCCTCATACTTAATAGTTCGGAATAAAAAAAAAAAAGAGTCGCGTTTTTAAATCGAATGATTCTTTAAAGCGGTACTTCGAGTACTTTAAAATCATAATATGACAATTTTCATTGTTTTCAAAATCTTCTGGTTATGTACCATTGAGTATTTACACAGTTGATCACTTTTTTCAAAGAATCCTATACAAATTAGACCTACTCGCTGGGACAGAAGAAAATGACTGATGCTCAGATATGGAATATCTAGTTAGTAACGGTCTTCCAGGGAAGACTTTCATTTGGTTTTCATAAAGCTCCACACCTCGGATATTATCATCGTTCTTTCAGGGGAAAGAAGATTGAAACCGATAAACTTCCATCAGGAACAAAGAGCTAACGATCTGCATTTACGATCTTCAAAGACGGTTAAAGGCAAAGGATCGTTTTCTCGGAAGATCTCGCGACGCGGCTTTTATATCGTCTTTCCAATTATTGTAGCGTATCTCAGGCAGCGATAGAAGAAGAGAAGCCTGACACAAACTTTGAATGCGAGCCAAAGAAACGCAGCTGCCAAGCTGCAATCCAGTCCCTGTTATCGCGTACTTCGAAGAATTGGGCTTATTGGTAACCCCTCCTGCAAGTTTTGTCTTATTCAGTTATTTAAATCACCCACAGCTGGACCAATGGCCACTTGGACATCGGTTTAAAGCTCAGTAACGAGGGGGAAACCTCTTCTGGAAATTATACAGACAGATAGAACCAAGGCAGAACGACGTTTGTTTTGTCCGGCTGCCACATTTCTTGACGGAGGTATAATCCAAAGTGCAAATCTAAACTATCACGATTCTAAAGAACAGAACTATGCAGGAGCTGTAACGGAGAACTGCATTTCTTAAAACTGAGGAGATGGGGTTGAGGTAGAAGGATCCAAAATCTGCGTCTGGTTGTCGCATTTCACTAGCACCCTCGCTAAAACATTTATAATTCAAAGCGAAAATCCGAGCTCATACAGCTCCACAAGAACATGACCAAGATGGTACAGGTGATGTTACAGGGAAGTACATCATAGGCATAATAGATAAGACGATGCTTGTTCCCCATCAAGATCTTTGTGACAGCTGGGAAGATGGGGAAGAGAGAGAAAGCTTCCAAAACTTGCCTCCGGTTGTCACAATTTGCTAATCTAAAGCGAAAATCCAAACAACTACGATTCCACAAAATTGGACCAAGATGATGGCAGCAGCTGTAACAGGGAACTGCATCATATATATAATGGATGAGAGGATGCTTGTTCCCCACTTCCTTTGTGGAAGCTGAGGAGATGAGAATAAAATAGCAGGATGCAACATATACGTTTGGTTGTCACATTTCCCTAGTACTCTTTCAAAAGTACAATCCAAAGCTCCCAAATCCTGTGATTCCACAAGAACAGGACCAAGATGGTGGCAGTAGCTATAACAGGGAACTACATCATAGGTACAACAGATGTGAGGGTGCTTGTTTTCCATCTCGACTTTTGTCGAAGCTGAGGAGATGGGAAAAGAGAGAGAAACGATCCAACATTAGTTATGCAACTGACCTACAGCTCTTAGGAATCACACGCATTATATGGATAAACATACATAGGAAAAATGGATAAGAGGATGGGGAGTCTCCCCAGCTTTTGTCGAAGTAGAACACACGGGGAGGAGATATAAGCATCCAACATCTGCGTCCGGTTGTCACATTTCCCTAGCACTCTGGCGAAGCTATAATCCAAAGCGGAAATCCGAAATCCTATGATTCTACAGGAACACGACCAAGATGAGGAAAAGGAACTGCATCTTAGGTATACTGGATGAGAGGATAGGGACAACAAGGGTTTTATTGAAGCTGAAGAAATGAGGAGGAGATACAAAGGATCCAACATCTGTTATGCGACTGGCTTACAACTTAAAGGAAGCACACTCAGTATATGGGTAAAGACTTATTTGAAGTTCTAGGCTGTCTGGCAGAACTGACTTTCTTTGACGATTTGGGCTGTGTGAAAAAACTATCGTTCTTTTAAGATATAGACTGTTTAGCAAATCTGCAATTCTTTGAAAATCTGAACTGCTTGGCAAATTTTCCAATATTTGACTCTTTTATGGTATCCTAAAAATGGTTAATCAAGGAGAGAGCTATTATATATAGGAAGTAGTAAATGAATCAACTTTGGCCTTAATTTAAGTTAAAGGAATTCAAAGGTTATGTCCATTATCCCAATATTTAGTTTGGGCTGTCTGACAAACCTGTCATTCATTCAAGATCTATGCTAGTTGGCGAATTTGATCTTTTTTGAAGATCTTAGCTGTCTGGCAAATTTGCCCATATTTGACTATTGTTTTCGAATCCTCAAAATGGATAACCAAGGCGAAAGCTATTACACCCAGCAAGAGTACAAAATTTGAAAAGTTCAAAAAAACTTACTTCAACCAACCATGTTATTTTTACAAGTTTTACTAAATCATTTAATTTCGAAGACTTATTTATAATCTTCGCAAAAAACTACTATACATGTTCCCCAAGCAATATTTCAGATATGATAAACTTTAAGTAAAAATTACTCATCAGACCTAGACACACCAAAAATACCCAAGTTCAGCAATATCAAAAGCAACCCTCGCACGCCAGTTATAACACTCTCAAGTGCCTGAGAAAATTTGACAAAGCGCGGAAAAGCTTTCACCTGGAAACAAAACCAGGCCGGCACTTCCCCCAAAATCTAAAATTTTAACAATGCTACCAAACTGTAATAGATGATATATGGTTTACTATTTACTATTTAGTGCAGAAATAACTGCCTATGACATCATAATGTCGAATTAGTTAATATAAATTGCCAGCCAGCACGTGAATTATGTGGGCACTGATTAGCTCTGACAACCCAAATGTAATGTCTCATAGTTTCCCAGAAAATATCCAAAGAAGTTATAAATAAGCAGGCATATATTTCTCTTTTTTTCTTCGGTATATACTATGTACAAAGTTGGGTTGGGTTCCCCACAATCAAACAAAGTGAATGCGCTCAACCCAGTCGGCTTTCATTTTTTTTCTTTTTTCACTCTTTTTAATCAGCAAAAAAGGCGACATAAAGTAAAATGCTTTCGAGTTATAATAAATAAATAGCACACAAGACACCAAAAAAAAAAATAATAATAATAATATAATATATTTGTCATTGACCTGGTAAAATATTAAATGCAAGGTAAGGCGCGATACTTTACGTTTTTCACCTGTCATAACTAAGCGCGCTCTTCCCCATAGATATTTCTTTATCAGCAAAAATATGAGTTAAGAAAACGATAACAGCAAAAATACAATAAAATTTTAAAACTAAAACATTGTTTATGGTAACTAAGTATTTAGAACGTCGACAGCGCTCTCTTACAAACGGAAACATGATTAATCTTAAGGCAGGGACGGATTATGAAAACGCGTGGTAGTAGCCCGGCGCTTTCTTATATATCTTAAAAGATATTTGCTCCAAACCGAGTAGCGAAGACTGCATATTGAGACTTTATCATTTTTCAGAGAAGTTACGCATTTTTATAAAGTTTTCCAGAGAGCAAAGTAATGCCTTTAGAAGAATAGCTTATAGTCTTCAAAATTAGGTAATATCTAAATAATGCCTTCAGAAGCATATCTTACAGTCTTCAAAATCTACAATAAGTAGTTTCTAAGTAATGCCTTCAGAAGAAGAATATCTTACAGTCTTCTAAGTCTAAGTAATGTCTTCAGAAGAATACCCTACAGTCTTCAAAACTTAAGTAATCTACGTTGCGTCAAAAGATTTTATGTAGAAGTCTTTTTTATTAAAGAAGCGTTGATATTAAATCGAGATGACGCAAAAAGATTTGTAAAAAATCAGCGTTTGTAAAGAAAATGTACGTTCTTCAGAGATCTTAGTGCAGTCTTCTGGCAACAATGCCAGAGCATTCTAAGCATTAAAGAATTTGAGCCGAAATCTTTAAATCTGTAAAATCCGAAGAATCTGAGACATGGTCGGTACTCATTTTCAGAAAAATTTTGTGAAAATAATTGAGCTTTTTTTAAAAAAAAATAAAAACAAACAAAATTTAAAATCAGAAAAAGCTGCTTTGAAACATTGCCGGTATTTTCTCTTAAATTTGGTAAAAATAAATAAAACTTAAAAAAAAAAATATCATTAAAGTACGCATGCTTTAAAAACCGAAATATCTGCATTTGAGACATGATCGGTTCTTATTTTCACTTAAATGTAGTGAACACAAATTGATCGTTTAAAAAAAAAAAAACGAAATAAAAGTTCCCATTATAAAAAAACAACTCTTACTGATATTTTGTAAATAATTTTGAGACACAAAAGCATCAAGTTAGTTAGTTAGTTATAAATTTCTTAAAAATACTTTTTACAACATTTTTGTAAAAATACAAATTCGCACAGAATACGAGAGATTTGTAAGCTCTTCCAACTATTAGCAAAGAAACAATAATTTTCATAAATTAAAATCCAAATTAATCCAAAATAAAATAAGAGATGACAGATTTTAGATTATCAAGTATTTTTTTTTTAACTATTCCAACTTAAAGCAACGAAAGGAGAATCAATTTCGTACTTAAATAAAAGAAGACGACCTGCGGATGATTAATCTTTCATAATAAAAAACTATTTACTTTGTAAGCTCTTTCAACTCAAAGCGAAGAAACGATACTGTTTATAAATTTAAACTCAGTTCTGTAAATTGATTTTGTACTAACATAGAAGAAGACAGACTTCAATTTAGACTCAAATTCGAGAATCTTTTTCGTACTAGAATGAAAGAAGACACACTTCAGATGATTAATCTTTTTTAATAAAAAAAACTATTTAATTTGTAAGCTCTTTCAATTTCAGACGAAGAAACGATAATAAATTTAAGAGTTAATTCCGAAAACTAACTTTGTACTAACATAGATAAAGACAGATTTATATGTAGACTCAAATTCGAGAGTCGATTTCGTACCAAAATGAAAGAAGACACACTTCAGATGATTAATCGTTTTTAATAAACAACGTTAATAAATTAAAGACTCAATAATGAAGATAGACTTCAATTTAGACTCAAATTCGAGAATCGATTTCGTACTAAAATTAAAGAAGACACACTATAGATGATGATTAATAAAAACTATTTACTTAGCGAGCTTTTTCAACTTAAGGCGAAGAAACGATAACGTTAATAATTTAAAGCTCAATTTCGAAAATTTATTTTATAGTAACATAGATGAAGGCAGACTTCAGATGATCAAGTGAGTCAACAAGAAAAAGATTCACTTTGTGAGCTCTTCCAACTAAAAGCAAGAAAAAGATAACATTGTTGATATTAAAAGCCAAATTCGAAAATTAATTTCGTACTAACATAGAAGAAGACAGACTACAGATAATCAAGCTATTTCAACAATAAAAAGATTTACTTTGTGAGCTCTTCTAACTTAAAAAAAGATAACGATTGAAAATTAATTTCATACTAAAATAAAATGTGGTACATTACATAAGATGAAGACTTTCTTCTAAAATAATCGAAAAAAGAAATAGTGTTAGTGGTAAAATTAAAATACAAAGTCTTCAGATGATTCAGTCTTTTCAGGTTTGTGAACGATTTACTATGCGAATATAATATGGACGAGTTTACGCCAATAACAATAACAAGATTTTGATGTAGGAATCTTTCATATTAAAGAAACGTTAAATTCAATTCGAGATGAAACAAAAAAATTGGCAAAAAAAATGCTGATTCTTTAAGAATACTGATTCTTTACCCATTTATTTGTTTCATCTCGAACTAAAATCAACGTTTTCTTAATATAAAAGTTTCATCTAGTACAGAAAATGTGTGCTCTTCAAAGATCTTCGTACAGTACAGCATCTTTTGGTAAAAATGGCCCAAAGCAAAGTTGGGGCCGTCAACAAAAAATTGGGAAATATCGACGGGACCTAAATTTCAATTTCCAATTGTGCCAGGTAAACAACATAGACTTTGAATCTTCTGATAAAAATTAGGTAAAAAATTGGTATATTGTTTAAAAATTGTAAGCGGCCATCTGACTTTAATCAGATTTTAGAAAAATAAATGTTCTATAGAAGTCTACAGACGTCGTAGAAAATATGGGGCCATGTGTTAATCTGTTAAGATTAAGCGTTAAGATTGTAACCAATACTTCAAGAGAAAGATCATTTTCATAGCTCTCATTGAGGGAAAACTATGATAGTAAAATCATCTGATCATCTGCTGGGTTTAACTTTCCTAATGTTATTAAATATATAGAACTTGTCTGAATACTCAAAAAAGTTCTACAAACAGTCTTAACTTTAGCATGTCTCTTCTGGAAGAATTGTAAATATTATTCTTTAATAAGATATATAAACATATTTTTGGTAAGAAGAATCGTTGTGGCCCCAAATGGAATTTGGATGAAATAGAATCTAAGAAGAAATTTTTTTAGTAATTCAACAAAAAAATTAATGATGAGCAATGACGTAGATATTTAATAGTATTGCATTATTCTTGATCTTACAATATTGCGCTCACTTTACAACCAGCGCCCTTAGCTCCCCTTGCCTGTTTGATCCGTCACTGTTCCCGTCTAAAAAGTTATAACCTCAACTTCTGCTCTTTTGCTCACACAAATCATATTTACCTTAACTTCATATTTGGAAGCCAAATTCTTTCACTTTCTTCTGCGCAAAAATGGTTCCGATCGTCAAACATATATGTACATTATTTCATATTTAGGTCTAGGTATATAGATATGTATACACAAGTGTGTGGGTGGTTGCACAGAAGAGTGTCCCATAATTGCTGTCCGACTTAATTTATGGTGCTTATATACCAAACACCTTGACTGAGTTAAGAGAGCACGAAATACACGAAAAAAATAGAAAAGAAACCGAAACGAAAGAAAGAAAATGTTTCTACATTTCGCAGCTGTTGAAGGTTAAATTTTTGTATTTTTAGAAAATTAAATCATCTTAGGAAAAATTTTTCTTTTTTTTCTATATATAAATAAATTTGCTGTAATTTTGTCTATTTTTTTTTTTGTGTGTTTTTGTGCTGCAATTTGTTTATTTAGATATTCAACAATTATTTTAAAATTAACAATAAATAGTATAAGAAAAAGTTTTATTTGCCAAAAAATTTGGCATGTCAACAAGCAAAATTGAACTTTTCCTTTGATGGTAAATTGTTGCATTTGGTGCAGGAAAATATTTTACATGACAAAGCACGAAACGGAAGTTAAGAATCATTTCTATATATAATATATGAGTACATATATATATGTAATACAATGGGCACAAAATTAATCATACATAAGTCATATAATTACAGCCCGTTTCAATTCAATAGAACCCCCCTTTTTTGATTTTACCAATTTGGTTTGATAGAAAAAGTTTACAATAATAGTAATGATTAGTAGTCGGGACAGATCTCGGGAATACGCTTAACTCATTGATGACGTCAAACTTGAATGAAGTTGCATTGTTTTTTTTTATATACAGCTATACGTATGTGTTAGGAAACCCATAGGATCTGAATTTAAGTGTTGGAATAATTTTTAAAACTGTTTCAAGCACTATAGATCGATTATTGTTAAAGAAAAAGATATATTTACGACGCTAAATTACGATAACTTTTGACCCTGTTCTATACACAGCATATATCGATAATTAACACGTTCTGGATACATAGCCTTATTATTTCCATAATAAAATAGTGCACCCAGCTGACGTTCTCCTAAAAATATGCAATTTTTTTGAAGTTCTCTCTTATAATACTTTGCTGTATTGATAGACTTTCAAACTAGAGGTGGGATACTATCGATAGTGCTCTACTCGACAGCTTTGAATTCAATAGTTGGAAATATCGAAACTATCGATAGTACTATCGAACAATTCGAAGTATTGCATAAACAGACACCTTCTTAAAGAAATACCATAAAATTCTATTTCAAAAAGAAAATTTTCTTATGAAAATGTACCCAATCGGATTTAGTGACTAAACCCGTCAAAATTTGTTGTCCGTTAATGGGTCAAAAAAGTTTTTTACATGCAAAAGTATGCTATCGACATATCGAACAAAAGTATCGATAGTTACATTTTTTTGGAGATCTCTCTTGTACATTTAAATTATATATTTCTTAAATACTTCTCATTCTTTGGAAATGAGATTTTATACAGGTTAACTTTGAAAATGAGATGGAATACTATCGATGGCAGTATCGACAGAATAGTATCCACAAAATGTAACAATCGTTACTATCGATAGTGCCATCGATAGAATTCCACCTCAATTTCAAAAGCAACCTACATAAAATCTCATTTCCAAAGAATAAGAAGTATTTAAAAAATATTTAATTAAAATCTACAAGGGAGATCTAGAACAGCCTAGTAACATTTATATTTTCTAGAAGACAGTCCGATGATTCACGATATTCCATTTTCCGAAGAATATGTGCCAAGAAGATCAAAAGACGATAATCTTTAAGAAAAGGAATCGCCCCTTTCGTGTTAAGAAGTTGCAAATATACCTATAAAAAGAATTGTTTCCTCAGTTCGATGATATAGTTCCTTAAAATATTATCTGCTATTAATTTGAAAGGGAGTGTGTATGTACTACAACATAATGTGTATATATTTTATTAGCTTTTAATGCGGCCATATTGTTTAAATAACAGTTTTGTTAGAGTTGGGTTCGTGACGGTTTTGCTCGTGCTCAAAAAGTTTCAACGTGCCGTGATTACGATGTCCCCATCGTAATCTTAAGAGCGTGCCCATTGAATAAGACAATTTGTACATACACTTTAATAAACAAGGGGCTCCGGTACCTGTGCGTCTGAATTATCGCCAGCCATTAGATTGTGTTACAAATCGGAACCGAATTTTAACATAAATCATGATATACAATATATGTC
>JBAMAX010004053.1:0-18829 GCA_037043745.1 Chymomyza amoena
GCTAGAAATCGATTTTTCTTTTGATATGTCCTTTTCTTACTATTAATGGTCTTTCTGCGTTGGCGAACTCATTTCATAAATTTAATTTTGAGCATTACATAACACTGTTTTTGGTACATCTTTGCGAACATAAGCGCTTATATTAATGGCAGTTTTTTGCGATTTTAAGCTTTGAAAAATTTTTTCAACTTTTCGCTTGTCGAAAAACACGCTCCAAAATCTCTTTTTAAATCAATCTTTTCAAATCATGTCATCAACTACTTCTTTTTGTCTTTGAGAACTCAACTCAGTATTTCCGAGTTTTCAGTCTTGAACTGTAAAGTATGTTGACAATGTGCCATTTCTAAGAATCGAGGTTCAGTATTCCTTCAAAAATTTGGCGAGCTGCTGGAAGCAAAGTAGGCCCCAAAATCTAACATAATACGTATTATTCCAAAGAAAATTTAAAATTTTGAGGCTGCAGTAAATCTTCCACCTCATCTGACGGTTAAAGTAGAACAACAATAGAATGTTTACATACCTATAGCAAATTAGTTCTGTAATTAATTACAACATTTTGAGTTAATTACTTAATTGATTAAAAGAATAAAATAAATTCATCATCTCTTTTTGCTCAATTTATGATAAAGCGCCGCATGGTATGGCCTATAATTTCAGAAAATAGAACGAGATTGTAGGCAATAACGACATAAAATGAAATGATCAGAACATGTCAATAAGCATCAACATTATTAACCAGACATGGCAAAAATGGTACATTATTTTTAGATTTTTCATTCCCATAAATCCACTTTTATCTGATTTTTATAACGAAAAAACTGAACGTGGGATAAGCATAAAAATATCAACATGGCAAACATTAATGAGTCGCCCTACATTTGTAAGATTTACGTGTGTTTACATTCTACATATGAAATTGAAGCCGAATTACCCCAGCTCTATATAAAATGACAATTTTATTAATCGCGTAAGTGCCCGTAACAATTACGAGGTACATGGTGTAGTCCGATGGAAATATTGAATAACTCCGACGAATTTAGCCATATTGACGACATCGAGCACATGGTGGAAGGGTGTGTTGGCATTTATAAGCCATGCCACTTACGAAAGGTCTCACGCATTTTTACCAATTAAAAACGGCGGAAATGGTTAAACGTTTTCGTGTTTTTTTTTATTTCATAGAATTTATTTCGATCTTGTTTTTATAATGACAGAGCCGGACGATTTTGGGATACCCTGTACCACTAGCTTGCAATAAGATCCGGTTCCTTCACAAAAACCAAAAACAGAAGAATTTTTAAGGAAAAAAATTTTTTTTTGACCAATCGTTCCTATGGGATCTATATGATATAGTCAACCGATTTCAATAAAATTTGACATAGTTATGAAATGCCTTAAAAAAGATCTGAATGCTGAATTTAGTTCATATATCTTTACAAACAAATGAAACACATCGGATTTTGTATAAAAACTTTTTTTTGGACCGATTAGTCCTATTGGAGCTATATGATATAGTCAACCGCTTTGGATTAAATTTAGTACAGTTCTTAGGAACTATAAAAAATCAAGAATATTAAATTTGGTCCCAATATCTCAACAAACAAACGAAACACAACAAATTTTGTTAAAAAATCGATTTTTTCGAAGATCGGCCCTATGGGAGCTATATGATATAGTCAACCGATTTTGTTCAAATTTGGCACATTGCTTAAGTGCTCTAAACAATTTCCAAACGCCAAACCTGGTTACGATATCTTTATTAAAAAACGAAATATAGCGAATTTTTCTTTAAAAAAGTTATTTTGGCCGATCGGTACTATGGGAGCTATATGATATAGTCAACCGATTTTGATGAAATTTGGTACAGTGATTGGGAAGTATTAAAAACTGAATACCAAATTTGGTTACGATATCTTTATAAACAAACGAATTATTCATCTAAAACGTTTTTTTTTGTCGAGGTCGTCTCCACAATAAATATTTGATAGAACTTCAAGCTACAAGTTTGATTTGAAGATACTAATTTCATGATCTGCGCAAAGCGTAACACCAGTTCGATTGTCATTATAGTCAGTATATCAGGACTAGGACCACTGTCAAATACTTGATATATTATGTTATAACAGTTTCAATGAGCTTAATGATTTTTTACAAAATAATTTAACATTTATTTTCTTCACCTTAAACAGTTTTTAGTTTTAGGTGCTATTGCCACTTTGAGGCGTTTTAAAACGCATGAAATAGTTAAATATAGTTGGTATAACCCGACAGTCACCAGCCGAACAACTTTTATTATTATTTTGAAAATATATTATAGTTATAAAAATGTATAATATATACCTATAAATTTTTTTTAATTCTTGTTCTAGAGTTTTAGCTGATTATCTCAAGTGATTTTTTGTAAATCATTTTGAGGCGTTTTAAAACGCGTTGCATGTTAACCGGTTAATTTGTCCACATTGCGACTATCCTAAAGAAACTATTTTTTGGTACTCTTCTTATAGAATTTACAGTTCTAGCAGAATAATCAGTCTTTCTCCATTTTCCCAAGAATTTTACAAAGTTGGCGAATATATGGTCTACTTCTTATATGGCAGCTATAAAAAAAAGTTAATCAATGTTGCTAAAAATTCATACAAATGATTTGACTAAATTAAAAAAAAAATCCCAATAATTACAACATGGTATCAAAAAATCCTAGAGGGCACATTATACATTGTACTAATCATCGTATGCAGAATCGAAACTCTCAGAAAGTCTAATTTGCGAGATAAACCTTATTCATATCTTGCTTTAAATAAAAATAGCGTATGTTAAAGTCGCATTTAACAATTAAAACAGGAAGTTTGTATAATTTTGCCAACTTTGAAAGAACCTCCTCATAAAAGCATCTACGAATATCAAATAAAATAAAAAAAAATTAATTAAATTTATATTTTAACAATTTGTATTGATTCTCTTACAAAAAGCCGGCTATTTAAATAAATCATATGTTTAAATATTTTTTTTTTAATTCTAAATTTTTAAATGATTTTTCGCTTTTCTTTTAAAGTATTATAATATAGTAAGCTATGAATATTTTAATGATGGCGCCTCCAAGGATTATAATTTTTAATGGAATATAAATGCCCAAAATTTAAAACAATTACATAAAAGTTTCCAAAAATAATCGAAATTACGTTTCTTAACAAATTCCTAAAAAGGCAATGAATATCATGACTGCAACTCTAAATTTTCATTAATGGATAAAACACGTTCAGCATAATTTTCTTATATTGGGGTTACTCATCATGCAAATTTCGTTTACCAAGAAAACTAGACAAGAAAGAAAAGATAAAACTAAATTTCATTTAAATATAAGGTTTAATAAATATAGAACTATTATGTTTTTTGATATTATCCAACCACCAACCTAAATCTCAGCATTTTGTCGTTATTTCTATGGGAAAATATTATGATAAAACCGAACATGAGCATGCTTATTTTTTTGTAAACTAACACAAACTTGTTTTTGTTTTTTGTAATTTTATATAAAATTTCTTATAATTTAGAACTAGTTTAAGATGCATTTAATATAAAGGCTTTTTTGACACTTTCCTGTGCACTTAATTTTTTTCAAACATTATTTTAACTATTGTGGAAAATTTATGGAAAATGATTTTTGCTACCTGTATTTAAATTTTTAATTAATAAAAAATTAAAAAGACACTCTCTACATTTGTTAAATTTTTTTTTTTTGGACCAATCGTTCCTATGGGACCTATAAGATGTAGTCAACCGATTTCAATAAAATTTGACACAGTGATTAATTACCTTAAAAAAGATCTGAATGCTGAATTTAGTTCAAATATCTTTACAAACAAATGAAAAGCATCGGATTTTGTATAAAAAACGTTTTTTTTGACCGATTGGTCCTATTGGAGCTATATGATATAGTCAACCGATTTGGATTAAATTTAGTACAATGCTTAGGAACTATAAAAAACTCACGAATATCCAATTTGGTCCCAATATCTTAACAAACAAACGAAACAACAAATTTTGTTAAAAAATCGATTTTTGGAAGATCGGACCTATGGGAGCTATATGATATAGTAAACCGATTTTGTTCAAATTTGGCAGATTGCCTAAGTGGTCTAAAAATTTCCAAACGCCAAATCTGGTTACTATATCTTTATTAAAAACGAAATATAGCGAATTTTGATTTAAAAAAGTTATTTTCGCCGATCCTTTTGGAGCTTCATCATAATATAGTCAGCTGATTTTGATCAAATTTGGTACAGTGATTGGGAACTATATAACTTACCAAATTTGGTTGCGATATCTTCATAAACAAACGAATTATTCATCTAAAACTTTTTTTTCGAGGTAGTCTTAAACACCCTTATGGGAGATTTATAATTTAACCCCGATATCAAAAAAATAAAATAAACTTGTCTCTTATGGAATAATATCGGATCTAATGTGAAACTTTGGTTACTCTAGCTCTTACCATCTCTGAGATCTAGGCGTTCAAACGGACGGACGGACAGACGGACATGGGTATATCGACTTCTTTATTCACCCTGATCATATTTTAGGTAACTTGGGATGTCTCCGACGACTCCTTCTATATGTTTTTCGGCTTGTTTAAACTTAATAAACCCTTTGGACCCTACAGTACAGGATATAAAAATATCCCTTATAGTAAGAAATTTCCCTTAGAAAGTGTAAAGCTGTGCTAAGAAAGATTCGGATTTGGGAGCACGCACCAACGAATTCATATAAAATTGTTCCTTTGGGATTTTTCTCATTCCGAAGCGCGGCTTCATTTTCATTTTATGATTAATCAAATATTTTATGAAAATTTCTTTGAGAAAGTTTCCTAAGATTGATTTAATTTTTCAACAAGTTCGTTAACGAAATATTTATGCAAAGAGTTATTAAGTCGCTCAATAAGTTTCATTTGTAGACTCAAAGTTTTGGCAAATTGACTGTGCATTTTTAGTCAATTCCATTGAACTTTAACTTGGCTAAAACTGCACAACAACAACAACAACAACAACAATGGTCAAAAGCAATAACAATAACAAATTAGTATTGCATGTTGTTCTGCGATTAATTTGTTTGCATAGTTTGGAGCTCATTATGAAAATTTTGCGCGCTTCGAAGACGACGACGACGACGTCGATTGTTGTCGTCAGAGTTAGTGTTGTTGTTGTTGTTGCTGTTGTTGTTGTCTTTCATTTTCATCAACAACCTGAGTTGTTGTTGTTGTCGCTGTTCTTTAAAAGGTGCCGCCGACAAAGGCAACTCTGGCAACTGGCGGCTTGTTAACTGCCTAACAGAGCGCCCAAAGCGCCTCAGTCGGGCATAATTTAAAAATAAAAAATATAAAAAAATACTAAAAAAAAATTGCACAGTTTATGCAAATCAACTTAAGCGCTGAGGGTGGTGCCGGGACGGGTTGGTGTCGGGTAAGCTGGAACCAAACGGAACCATTGTGAAAATCGGAAATTTTTGAAAAGGTGGCAAATATGGAAGCGATTTGCATGCAACTTATGCAATGTGCAACAAGTGGCAACTAGAAAAGCGCAACTTAAGCCTTATATGTCGAATTTCTTGGCTATTTTGCTACAAGTTTGTCATGTCGACGTCATGACGTCATGCGGGTGGCCAGCCAGATGCATTACCTACCATCAACAGCACCGCCATCAACCACCCGGCTGCAGTGCCAGAGAAAACTGAGCTGGCAAATTCGCTTGAAAAACCAAACGCTGCAAATTTTATATTTCTCAGCGTTTGTTTTTTTGGAATACTCTATTTTATAGATGAAGAGTACTTCAGTGCAGCAGCATAAAGTATTTATAAAGGGTGTTTTTTTAAGCGCGTTCGGATGTCAAACATAGAAAAATTGATGCATTGGGCCCAAATATTTTTTTTTAAGAATTATTTTTCCATGATGAAATAAAATGAAAAAAAAATATATTAAATTTAACAAAAAATTTAATTTTTTTAGATATTCGCGTCAATATCTTTATTCATTTAGGAGATCTGGCTAGTCAAAGAATAGTTAAAAAATGAAAAACCCAATTTTCAGTTATCGTGTTAAAAAAATATTACTCATATTATGCGTAAATTTGTAAAAAGAAAAGGTAATGGAATTCATTAAGCAATCTTTTACTGGTTTTATACATAATTTTTAAATAAAATTTTATGAGCAAGAGTTGATCCCCAAAAAGGCAAACATATGACAGCTAATTTCTTACAAATTATAAAATCTCAAAAATTTTTAGTTTTCGCATATTCCCAAATATGTGTGGGAATTTTAAATAAAAATAAATTTGAAAATTAAAATAAAATCACTCATATAAAATCGGATTAAATAAATAAATAGCAACAAAATAAAATGGGAACTAGTTCAAAAATAAAAATATTTTTTATTTATATTAGTGATCCTAGACGGGAAATTCGAACACAATTATTAAATTATGGTATTGTATAAATTATTTAAATAATTAGAGTTCTGAAAGTATTTGAAAATTAGTTACAAAGATTTCGTGACTTAAAGGTCAAGCTAATAAAGACATGTTAAATGTACGATTTTTAATGATTACACAGGTCAACATGGTTCAGTTGTTGGAAAGCTTAGAGTCATTTCCCAAGTAATTTGGTGAGTAGAATCCGAATCCGGCGTCAGAACTGGCCCATCACGTCAGGATTTTGAGATATTTGAGGTTATGTACCCAAAAACGGCGTTTTTTCCTACTTTTGAGGTTATGTACAGGGCGCAACTTCGAAAAGCCATAACTTTGCGAAAAAATCGTAATTGATCTCTCGAACCCTTAAATTAAAGGGTAAGAGCTGTACTAAATAATGTAACTGGAGAGAAAGACCGCAAAAATTTTTGCGCCCTGTACATAACCTCAAAAGTAGGAAAAAACGCCGTTTTTTGGGTACATAACCTCAAATATCTCAAAATCCTGACGTGATGGGCCAGTTCTGATGCCGGATTCGGATTCTACGCACCAAATTACTTCGGAAATAACCCTTAGCTTTCCAACAACTCACATGACCCCTGTATTTGTAGACCTGTGTTATTCGACGATTACTGCTAAAAACAAATAAACAAGACATTTTTATTAATTATTTTTTATTATTTATTATTTTCTAAGAAATTCTAGATTATAAAAGTTTTTGTAGCCAAAGCAACATCGGGCTTCGATATTCCCATTATTTCCACATTTTTTCTTCAATTTTAATAAATAACCAATCAATTTTTTTCTAATCGATCAAACTTTTAAGTCCATAAAAAAACTATTTAAAAAAACTGTTGCCTGTAAAGTCGGTTTTACGGGCGAAGATTTTACGTGACAACGTCTTTTTCTCGGTAGAATATTTATTGATATGAATATTATTAAATTGCACAATAATAATTCCTATTTGAGTGATTTTGTTGAGGATAGGACGATGATAGGAGAAATAGGAAATGAAAGGAAGTGTTTCTGCTGTAATGTGTCTTGCGAAAGTCAAGTCGATGGTTGTTTCTTTTAACGTAGTTGACTTAGAAACGTTTGATACGCAATCAAGATTATACGTATATTTCATGAAATTATGAAACGAGTTGTCAGACTTTACGTTTTCGTATCTCTTAATAAAATAAAATTTTCTCGGCAGTAGATAATAAATAAAAAGGTATAAACGAATGGTTTGACAGAAGAAAGGCCGAACTATGCTTGTTAGCATGCAAACAAAATAACAAAATTTTGTGTTGCTAAGGTAGCGCAGTGCGAGTTTCTATTTGTGCATTACTTTTTCCGCAGTTGTAATGCAGATTTTTGGCAGATCACTGCTTTTCTATTTGCCTCCGCTTACAATCCCTCAAACGAAACGCAGCGCTTGTAATCAATTACGTTTTCTGCGGAGGTAATGCAGTATTTCGGCAGACCGCAGAGGCTATGCGCCGCTGGGGTTAATCAGTTGCGCTCACTCAAACCTAAAAATAGCCACCGCTGTGAGCAGTGCCGGTTTGGTGCTGAGCGCTAAGCGGTGCGGCTGACGCTGTGCGTTGCTTGTTGCTGCGATTCACAAAAAGTCGCTGGTTCGTTTATAGATAAGAGCAGAGCGCAAACCAAAAATAAAAATGCCACTTATCGTTACGATTATTTATCGCTAGACTTATCGTTACGGTTATCGTTAGATTTTTTCAATGGTGCCTCCCATACAAACCTAATTTAAGACGTTGTCACGTCAAAAGTTTTCTTAATTTTAAAATTTACCTTCAAAATATAATTTTTTTCAATGCATTACTAAAAATTTCGAAAAATTTCATATGAATGCATAAATATAGTCAAGCGGTGAATTTGACCAGAATATGTTTCAATCGTTATCGAAAGATAATTCAATTATCTTTAGTTTAGTTTATTTGATTTTAAATACACTTTTTTTTAATTTCTAAAATTGTTTTTCTCAAAATATATTGAAATCTATTCCATGAAAAAAATTTTCCTTTTTTGCGGCTCTTTTTTTTAATTTCAAAAAATGTTTTTCTCGAGACATCCTTAAATTTTTATTCATAAGAAAATGTTGGGCTTATTTTTCAGATTTTTTTTAATATCGAAAAACTTTTTTTTCAAATATCTTTTATTCTGTTTCAGCGAGTCATTTTTGACTAAACCATGTCGAGGATACCAAAAAAAGGTAAGTATTTCTCAAAATTTTCAATGCTCGAAAAAATTAAGGATCATAGCTTTTGTAAAGTCTAAGATATTTAAATATTTTTACCATATTTTATAAAAATAAGTTAAAATTAAATTTTTTTAAAAAATTTTATGATTTGCAGTTTTGAAATGATTGAACGTCAATCCAGCCTGTTTAGCTAGAGATATCACAACAATACCGGACACCTTTTGACGAAAATTCAGATCATATTATATGAAATCAGATTATTAAACCTTTTCTTTTTTAGCATTTTTATTGGATATTCAAAAGGGAGTTCTTTTGCCATCCTTTAACGGTGCCCTTAGAATCTATCATTGTAGCGACTAGTATGTTTATTTATCTGTAGTTCCACGGCTTCTAGGTTGAGCTCATGGTACAAGATCGATTGTCCTTATTAAGCAAGCTATAAGTACAGGGTACATTTTTTATAAGTACAGGGTGGTTCGCTATATGTTGTCAAACTTGAACAAATTTTTTAAACTTATAAAGCTTCCAACGAAACTTTTAAGGATTCCACAAGAAAAATGATTCCTGCGTTTTTCGATCAATTTCTAATTCTATTCTATTTATAAAGATCAAGAAATATTTAAGTATTTAAGTTATAAAACAATATTGTATAATGCTTACAGGATGCTATTTCTCAATTTTGAAGCTTCCAACGAAAAAGTATTCCAAAAAACTGCTTTCTGCTTTTGTCGATACATTTATTTTTTATTCTATTTCTCAAGAGTAAGAAAAATTAACCTTTTTTAAGTAAATAAGTTAAAAAAAAGTTATTGCGTAATAAAATAAATAATTACAGGGTGCTATTTAATAATTTTAAAGCTTCCAACGAAAAAGGGTTCCCAATAAAATGTTTTCTGAGTTTTTCGATAAATTTCTTTTATTATTCTATTTTTAAAGAGTAAGAAATATTATAATTTTTTTAATTAATAAATTTCAATTTATGTATTTTGAAGATTCCAGCGAGAAAGTTTTCCCAAAAAAAAGCTTTCTGCGTTTTCTCGATAAATTTTTTTTTTCGTTTCTAAAGAGTACGAAATATTTGAATTTTTTAAGTTAATTTGTTACAAAACGTTGTTGTACAAAGAATAAAGGGTGCTATTTCTAAATTTTAAAGATTCCAACGAAAAAGTATTCTCAAAAAAAAGCTTTCTGCGATTATCCATGAATTACTATTTAAATTCTAGTTCTAAAAAGTAAGAAATACTTACATTTTTTTAATTCATAATTACAAAAGGTTTATTTATGGGTGCTGTTTCTATATTTGTCAAAGTTCCAACGAAAAAGTGTCCCCAAAAAATTATTTTTACAATACTATTTTCGCTTAATTTTTTTTCTACTTCTAAAGCGTTAAAAATAAAAATACAAGAAACGCGCTTTGACTATTTCTATTCTATATCTAAAGAGTATCAAAGTTTTTGCTATAAACATTTTCCCAGTCAGCCGGGAATAAGTGAGTGGGCGAGAGGAGCTGAGCTGAGCTGGGTTGAGGAGCGGCGTGGAGGCTGTGGAGAGGGCACAAAACTTTGTTGTGGCAAAACGTTTTGAACTCACTTGTTGTGCGCCTTTGGCGTGGGAATACGGCCACAGAATGTAAACGCCGCACGGTCCACAACTTCTTCAGCATCTCGTTCCCTAACCAAACGAATCAAATGAAATACATTTTTTTTTGCCGAATTGCCACTTTGGAGCATGTGTTGTCTGCCACAGATGCAGTTGCAGTTGCAAGTGTCGGCAGGGCAGTGGAGGGGCAAGTGGATGGAGGCCAAAGACACAGCTGCTGCGTCTGCGCATTTGCATGGCCAATATATATAGCAATGCCCAGCTGCACATTGCCAGCCCCCCTTGCCAGAGAGCTTGCCACAGTTGTGCCGCACATGCAACATGAGCTGCAACACTTAATAATTTGCCTCTTGTTGCTGTAGTTGTTGTTGCTGTTGTTGTGACTCGAGTTCGCATTTCATTCGGTCTTATCTCCCTGGACACGGCTCGTTTTCATGTCTTTATTTATAATTTTATTGATAAAATTGACATTAATCGCGCGTTTAAAGACGATTCGAAAACGCGCGCGCGCCGCGTCTTTCGCTTTCGCCCCAAAACCGGCAGCACTTTATTCCAACCGTTTATCCCATTTAGCTATTGCACCACCATTCGCTGCTGCTGCAGTCCATCCATGGACTGACTTGGCCGGACTCCTGACTCCCGTCCCGACTCCTTGACCATCTCCCCTGCTGCATAACTGGCTGCTTCTTTGCCGCTTCTTGATTTTTATCGCTTTGCGTGCAAATTGCTTACAATATTCCTTCTACTTCATGTACCAGGGCTTCATTTATGTTTTTCCTCAATTTTTTCGCAGTTTTTGCTTGTTTTTTGTATGGAGGCTTTCTTGGATTATTTGATGGTCATGTGTTGAGTTGAGCTTGGCCATCATTTATTAACAGCTAGTTACAGTTTTTATCAAACTGTACATAATACTTACAACTGTACTTCGTCCAAGGAATGGGTCAAAAAACATTATTAGCTCAAAATTTGAATAATAGATGGCGCACTTTAAAATCGAAAGCGAATGACTGTATCTTAAGATTTCTATTATCACATTGTAATCCAAATATTTAAGAAGAAATGTTTGGAAAACTTTTTTTCGTTCACATATAGCGCCTATATTATTAGGGCATTGTCATCCTGGATCATCTCCTCCAGGATGATTAAAGAATGCCATAACCACTTCCAAACCCTGTCATGCTATGTTGGGTGCCTGGACACTCGGGAGTGGATGGTAACACGATCGCTGACGATCTAGCACGACAGGGTGCCTCCACCCTGACTACATCTCCTGCGCCATTTTGTGGTATTAGCTGGTCCACAATCAAAACCATGATAAACAAATGGGCTGCAGGAGAACATAGCAGATACTGATTCTCCCTTCCGGGGCTTCGACAAGTAAAAGTTCTTGTCAAACCTCTGGATGCGATCAAGACAATAGGTCTTGGCAGAGCGGACCCAAAGCTCCTGGTAGCTTAGATACCATCTACATAAAAATGGTCTATCGAACTCTTCAGAGTGCTGACTCTGTCTAGAAGACGATGAAAACACCAGACATATTCTCTGTGACTGCCCAGCGCTGCTATGGGACAGAGCCTGTCACATGGGAGAGAAACGGATTAGTCCCTTCCAACTCATGTCAATACCAACAAAAGACCTACTGCATTTCATGCGGAAAGTCTTTTTTAACTTAAGGGTATGGTACAAAAGACCTTTTGGTCGCAGTGTCCTACCTCTCTGTGAGGAACCCTTTAAGAAAAAAAAAATATGGTCTTCTATTCGAAATATCCAACTAAAACTTTGTATATTCGAATTACGTTTCCTCCATCTAAAGACCTAGTACTACCATCCAAATTGCTCAGAGACTAGCCAGACATTACTCAGTCTATTTTGCTGCATTAGCATAAATAGATTCTGTTATGTTATCGATAAATATCGATATTAAACTGTGCGATCTTAGCTGACGAATTTTTTTCAAGTTGAAAACAAAACAAACTTATGTATCTAGTACACTCTTTATTTGTCTTCATCTCGAACGTGTTTCAAAATATTTGCAGTTTAGTATATCATTTTATCATTTTTTTTTCTAACGTCCAAATTGTTTTAATAGTAATACCTTAAAGACACATCCATTTGCGAGGCTATCGTTTTTTCTACTTAACCCAAAGATTTCAATTTTCAAATGTCGGCATCTTCAAATTCATCGATTACGGCCATGTCGTGGGAAGACATAGAACAAGAAAAACACAAAGAAAAAGAACACGAAGAACAAGAAGAGAAACAAGAAGAAGAGAATCAAGAAGAAGAGGATCAGGAAATAGAAGAAGAGACTTTCGATTCACATAAACCGATAATCTTACAAACTTTGAAGATGTTAGCAGTACCTGCTCCCTTCGATATTTTGCTAGACATGGTCAGCTCCACCAAAGATCGTGACAAAGGGGCAATACACATAGAAGTGTCAAATGATGTACGAAATTTGATACAGGAAAACCTAGTCGTGTGGGACGGTACATTATTTAAACTGAACGAGAATGACGCCAACGATGCCATGGAGGTTGACAACGAGTGTGAGTTCATCTACGGCTTAAAAATATATACCAAGCATTTAAAGAGATTTTTACATTTTAGAGTTTGAGTACGAAGAAAAAGTTTGATCTGGGCCCTTCTCTTTAATTTGGATGTCTTGTCTGGGTATTGTTGTTTTAAATAAGATTTCGGAACAAAGCGCAAGTCCTTTAAATTTTCAAGTACTCGACAATAATCACAAATTCAAATACTTGTGATCACTATGATATATTGTCCATTAAATTAAAAGTAAGTCACTTGAAAAGCCAAGAAGACGAGTCTTTTTTTTAATTAAAACTAGCAGTAATGAAATTTTAGGGCTATATTCTGTTATACGTAAAGAAGAAAGCGGAAAGTGTTTTGATTTAACTTAAGGGTATGGTACAAAGATCTTCTGGTCGCAGTGCCCCACCTCTTTGTGAGGAACCCTTTTTCGAAAAGAAAAAAGACCCTATATTACAGCCGATTTGCAGAACTTTCAGAATTTCAGAGAAGCTCGAAAAACCCAAGTTGTAGAAAGTAAATATTTTCGATTCTACAGGACAGGGGTAGCTATTGTTATAAGTCTACAAACTCAAGAAGATTAAGATTTTTTTTCGATTTTCCTTTTTCATCTTATTAATGATCTATATTCAACATGACTTTTCACAAAAATTGAGCTCCTTGGAGGTGGCACTGAAATCTTTAAAGATTTTGCAAACGCAATAACAACAAATATTTAGAAAAACCTTAGCTGCAAAAGAAATCTCAAAGATTTAATTTTTCGGACAACTAAATCTGAATGTTTACGCTTTTGCAAGAATGGCAGCAAAGAGTTGCTACTTTCCAAAATTTATTTTAGAACATTTAGACACCTATTTAAATAAATGTTTTTATAAGTGATCCAAATAAATTGATTTATTATAGTAACGATATTTTCAGCATATTTTGCTATATTTTACTTTCTATTTGTTAAAAAAAATATAAATAAAATTTTAATACTTAGTTTATGTGACAACCCTGCAGCTGTCATCAGCGTTGTGAATTGCCCCATTCGTTTGGTTACATTCGAAACTTTGCACAAAAATCAAAAAATTAATAAATAAATAAATTTGCCATTGAGGCTTTATTAAAAATACCCGAACAACGAATAATAAAACTAATTTTCTTTTATACTTCGAATTGTTCTTATTTGGCAACTCCTTACATCGAGAATAGCTACAGATTTCGTAAAAATAAAGACTTTTGATTTATCAAAATATAATGATAGAGATAAATCAGAAATGGCATAGCCTTTTCAAATAACTTGCAGTTCTTTGGAAAAAAAATAATTTTTGTTGAAGTTTCTAAATCGTCACGAACCTTGTCTATAGAAACGAGAACTGGAATTGTAGAGAAATTGAAAAGGAATAGTTTTCTGTAGCAACGCAGTTAGTTATTTTGTTTGTTTTGTTATATCACGGTAATCTGAGCAACTCGATATTTCGGAATTGGCATTTTTTTAAGTCTATCTTGTCTGTGGCAAAGAGAATTGCAATTGAAGAGAAATTTGCGAATAAAGGGTTCCTTAGCACCTAACTTTTCTCGTATATTTTCGATTTAGATCATTATTGTCAAAGGAAAGCGCATAGCTCTGCAAAGTTTCAGATCAAAATAATATAAAGCGCGAAATTCTTTTTAAAATACTGGATTCATAAATTATATTTCACCCAGCATAAAAAAATATATAATATTTCAGTATACATTTACAATTTCGCACTCCTCAAGTTCCTCTAATTCTTTTTCCGATGAGCACGAATTATTATGATTACTTATGACAACTTCTAGAATTGTTGTAAATATTGACCGAACCAGCTCCAGTAGATATAGGAGGTAGGTAGGTTAAGGCGGCAGTTGGGACTTGGGCGTTCCAAATCACTTAGGGCTCCCGTTGGGAGTAAGTAATAAGGATATAGAAAAGACAGAAAAAATAATGGGGATAGGCAAAATTGGGAGGCGCAGGACCATGCATCACGTGGGACTCGAACCCACAGCCTCAAGGTTTTCTTATGCAATATTTATAAGAAATTTATTCTATTTATTTAATATTGTAACTTATAATTTATTCTAGGAAACAAAGTTATTAATAGTCAGAGCAACTTAGGCCTTCAGGCTCATAAAAAATTTATTACGTGTCTTCCCTAAGTAGCATGCAACCAACTCCCCTCATAACACCTTAGTAGCTGCGGCCAAACTTTAAAACATTATGAAAATTAATACATATATATTAAATACTACATATAGTTTAGACCTTCTTAAATTTTATTCTTTACCAATTACACTCAATGTGCCTTAGTTCTGGAACTAACGAGAGAGATAGAGGGGGACATATTTATAATGCGTTTGGTCGCCTTGTCGCTATAGCAGCTTCACTTTGGGAAAGCATTTTCCCACATTAATTTTCCTAATTTCGAGAGCTTCCAACACACACACACAGACCAACACACCCACATAAACTTTCACATACATAAACCTATATAGAGAGCACTGAAAGATTGGGCTGCTGGGGTTATATTGAGTGGGTAGAAGCTGGGTAAGAGAATGGAAAGCTCTAAAAGCCAAAATGTGAATGAAGCAGCGCACAACTATTTATCAATGCTGAAACATTTCAAATACATCCTGCGTTTTGGTTTGCGCCAACGTCAAGGACTAGGGACTAAGGCATGAAATTGGGTAGCAGAGGGCAGCAAGTGGGAACCCAAAACGACGACAAACCGACGCACGAACAGACAAACTCTTAAGGCAAACGAACGAGCGACATTGCTAGATTATGACGACGCAGCAGCAGAAGCGCAGCGTCCCAGAATCTTTCCCAGCGCCACCTTATCGACCACTCATGCGCCCTGCTCTCCGCCTCCGCCCGCTAGCAGCAACTTGCTGTCAAATGAAGCGGCAAAAAACTAGCAAGAAAATGAAATACGCCAGCGCCAGCATAGCAGTCAACGGACTAGAGCTAGGGACTGCTGCTGGTCCTACTCTTTGGTTTTGGTTTTTGGTCTCCAACCCTGTCCCTGCAAACGTTTTGGTAAGACAACTGGCGGCACACTAAATGACGCCCCAGCGACTGAGCTCCAGCTAGATTCGTAGGTTTCTTGCGTTCGTCTTACGCAATGGCCGAAAGTTCCCTTGCTCCCCCATTGTCCTAGAGGCAGCTTTTGTTTGGCCAACGCATAGAAATTGCATTTTGCCCTGCTTAACCCAACCCAGGAACTCAGCCCCGAATCGCAACTAAAACGCAGCAGCCGAAAGCAAATATTTCATTTTAGAGGACGAACAGGTCATACAGGCAGACGATGGCAGGCGGCACAAACAGTTGCATGTGGCAAGTTGGTTGACTTTTGCAGCAGCCAGGAGCTGCTATAGCTAGCAGGGAACTACAAAACTGGCAGCATCAAAGCCAAAGGATGTGCAATGCGGCGCGCAATGGGACAACCCAAAAAGCCACAAACGCACCCACACGCATAAACGCCCATACGTACATAGACACTGTGAGAAAGAAGCTTGAACAAACAAAGGACATATAAGTTGTGTCCTTCAGCCTGTTTTCCAAAAAAAAAAGATTTCAAGAAATGCAATAGGTTCAATTTTTGTATATTAGCTTCATACGAATCTACTTAGGCGTATTTGCTGAACTTGTGACGTCATTGTAGTCTATATTGAAAGCTAATGCATTTTTGGACGACGAGCTAGCTCTAGATTATGTCGTTTATTTTGAAAATTGCCCAGCTTATTTGAGTTGATAGTCCCTTTTAATGTCATCCAACGACCATTTACAGCCTGCAGTTATCCGAAAAATGCAACCCTGTTTTCTTCAAGTGTGCACACACGCATTAGTATGCTGCTGGCATGGTAAAGTTTCGGTGCGGCCAACGCATTCTGCTTATCCTTGCAGTCCTTGTTGTCGTAGTCGTTGACGTTGACGTCGTCGTTGCCGCCGTCGTCTTCGTTGTCGTCGTTGTCGTCCCAAAAGCACGTAAATAAATCTTAAAATTGTAAAACGCGCGACCCGCTTCAGTCAGACCCCGTTTGCGCTTAGCCCAAGCCCAAGCCCAAACCCAATCCCAACCTTGGCCACCACCCCTCTTGACTACGCTCGCCAGCTGGCTGTCGCCATTTTGCAATGTGTTTTGCCGCCATTGCCGCCACAGCAAATTACGCAAGGCAGCGGCAGCAGGCAATGCTGGCGTCTCAGTCAGCTTCAGCAAGGCCCTTTCCCCCTTAAATCCCCTTTGTTCCAAACGCCCCCTACGTTGTCTTCGTCTAGTTACTGCTGCTGCTAGTTCAACTAACGTTTGTCCTTGGCATGTCCTTTGCGCGTTTTGTGCATTTAAACCGACACGACTTGTTTGCCGCAGCACACACATTTTGTTCCCCTACACCCCCCCGCTTCCTAGCCCAACGCCCCTGTAAACACCCTGTGTTGCTTTAGCTGTTGTTGTCGGCAAAATGCAGTCATTACTGAAAATTGGTTTTGGGGCTAACGCACTTGCACATTTCATGGCTAGCAGAAAACATCAGAATCCTCTAACGCCCCTCCACCCGCCCTTCAAAGTTGCAACGTGCCCCACCCGCTGTTGTGAAGACCCAGGAGACGCAAAAAAATGCGTCGTTTCAAAAGTTTACTCCTCGCATATTTTTCTTCAAATTGCAAACGATTTTTACTTGTTTGCCGTTGACGACGTTGGCTGCCGCCATCTTTTTGGCGCCTGGCATAGCCACACCACCCCCCTTTAAACACACACATGCAGCTGGGCCAGTGGCGTTGGCTTAGGGGCGCCTCTAACACTGTAGTGCCCCCCGAAATTGTTTGCTACATGCGCCACTGATCTTGGTGTGTGTGTGTGTGTGGTGGCAACTTGGCGCTTGTTGCACTGCCGCGTGGCATGGCGACACACGCGTTGCATATTTTCAACGATTTGTTACGGAGCCAAGACCCACCGCCACACACGAAGGAGTAATCGCATGTGGTTTGTCAGCCGCTCAAACGCCGCAGCACGGTATTACGTTGCATGCACCTGCTTATCACAAACCCCTCTTGCCACAAACCCTATGCTACGCAGATCTGCTCGCTTTTCGGTTGGGGCCACCCCACATTTGGCATTTGGCTCGTGCGCTTGAGGTAATTTGCTAAGACCAAAAAAAAAGACTAATGTGCGGATTACAAGGATTTACTAATGCAATTGCATATTACATTCTACGTTGGCAAAAGCTTTTGCCACGCCTCTTACGCCCAGTTGGAATCCTTCCCGATCAGTGGTTTGTAGATTTAAATATTTACATATGTAGTACTTAGTCTAAGTGCTAAATAAATATATGCGAAAGCAGGTCATCTACTTATTAACGAATTCAACTGCACCTGGGAACATTCGGTGTCCATAGATCGCTATGATACAGAAGGTAAAATATGCAAAGCTGAGTAGCATTGACTTAAACATCAATATTTTGCTTAGAGGGAAGCCTTAAATCCCTAGAGTTGCGGATAGGGGACAATCTACCAGATATGGGTGGTGAGAGGGAAATGAATTACCTGCCGCGAACCACACAGGTAGGTGAAAGAAAACTTCGTTAACAAATCCCCAAACGTATGTAGGCTGACCAAGCTAAAGTACTTGGATTCTGATTAAGTGCGTGCTTTTTGGAGAGGAATATGCAAAAGAGAAGGTGGCTGAGGAGCCCAATTAGTCGAAGGCGGCTCTCAGGGCAGTATGTAAGACTGGAAATCAGTCTTTGAACTAATTACTCCACGATATAACTGCCTTTCAATCTTATGAAATGATAAATGGAATATCTACCGCAGGGGCTACCCATAAACAGATGCCAAATCCCTTGCTTCGGCAGCAAGCACATCGGTTTTGGAAACGATTCTGCGGTTTTTTGCCCCTCTAGGGGTAATGGTATCTAAGAAGAAGACGAGTAAAATCGAATACCGAAATCTTGTATTTTTTCTACTGTCGAAGAGATCGAATCCGTTGACTTCTGAATAAATGCAGCAACCGCA
>JBAMAX010004054.1:0-176400 GCA_037043745.1 Chymomyza amoena
TACTTTTCCTTGTAGACTAGTGTTATCAATGTGTTTTTATTTTCGGGTAAACACCGCCTTTTTTATGCATACATTTAACATTAGTGTGCCTCAGATTCTAAAGATTTACCCAGTGAAGAAATATTACAAATAGCAGAATCCTTTTTTGAAAAATAACTATGTTTGTTTTTCTTGCAAAAATCACAGAAATTTTATAAAATATGCAAAAAAGTGTAATTCAATCAGTTATTGAGACTAGTAAAATGAACTGGTTCTATAAGTTCTTTTGGACATTTTTTTTTTTTTTTGTTGGTTTTTCGTTATCATACCAAATTAAAGCCACAGTCAAGTTGGATTTTATCACGACCTGTGCCAGTTGGCAGTTAAATTGATTGACATTTATCCGTTTTTTGTGTCGTCCAACACAGTTCCTGTAGCCCCTTGGGAGGTATCCATGGCTGGACTCGCCGGTTGCCTGCTGTCTGAAGCTCGGCAACACTTGACACAGTGTTTGCACTTTACGTTGATTTAATCTTTTCGTTGCCGTTGGCTGAATGTCTGCCTTAGTGGAGTGGCCAAGTTGGCAGGAATGGTTGTCTAGTTGGTTGGGGACGCATGGATCCTAGGTACTAGGTATAAGCTTGAGCAAGAAATGTTACATGGCGTTAAGTTTGGCGCGTGATAAAAGCAAGGACCGCGCTGCCCTTAAATCATGTTCGTTGGAGTTAAAAGCAGCCAGAAAGCAAAAAAAAATTGAAATTTTGATGCATTTATGATAATGTCAAAGGATTTTTGCTGATTTCACCTGCACTGCATTATGAATAGTTCTAAATGAAGTGGGAGTTGTCAGGTAGTAACAAGTGTATAACTACAGCCAAACTCAATTTGGCACGTCGAGATTGAACATGTTTTAAGAATTGGAAGAGTTTTATGTTGTTTGGGATTTAAAAGCTTTGTATAGACAACAAAAATATTATAATATTTTTTTATTATATTTGATCTAAGAACAGTTGGAATAATGTATAAGAAAATGCAATGCTACATTCACATTTAAAATCGTTTTTACCACCAAATAAAATAGCTACACAGCTATTCCTCACAGATAGGAGGGGCAGTGCGACCAAAAGGTCTTTTGTACCATAACCTTAAGTTAAAGCAAAACACTTTCCGCTTTCCGCATGAATAGCAGTAGGTCTTTTGTTGGTATTGACCTAAGATGGAAGGGACTAATCCGTTCCTTTTCCATGTGACAGGTTCTGTCCCATACCAGCGCTGGGAAGTCACAGAGAATATGTCTGGTGGTAGACAGAGCCTGCCCTCTGAAGAGTCCGATAGACCAATTTTCTGTAGATGGTATCTAACAGTGTGGTGGCCTGATAGGTAAGCTTCCTATCCTGCTTTAGGTCCGCTCTGCCAAGACCTTTTGTCTTGATCGCATCCAAAGATTTGACAAGCACTTTAGCTTGACGACGGCAGAACCAGTATCTCCTATTTTCTCTTGCAGTCCGTTTTTTTATCATGGCTTTGATTGTGGACCAACGAATACCACAAAACGGCGCAGGAGATGTAGTCAGGGTGGAGCCACCCTGTCGTGCTAGATCGTCAGCGATTGATGTTACCATCCACTCCAGAGTGTCCAGGCATTCTTTAACCATCCTGGAGGAGATGCTCCAGGATAACAATGCCCTAATAGCAGCTTGGCTATCTGAAAAAATACATATGTTTGCTCCCCTGGTTCCCTTGAAAAGGATAGGGAAGGGCGCAGATCTCTATGGCATGAATTTCGGCAGATGAAAAAACCTTACCAAGGAGCGACTATTGTCGTTTTCTAATTCTAAAGTTTGTGGATCTCTGAAAAACTTTTGTATATTAAAACGAAAATAGAGAAACGATATATTTGGAAATGGATAAAATTGAAAACTTAACAAAATTTTGTAAAATTGGGTACAAAATTAATTTTGATTTTAAATTTAGAGAATGGTGTTACATAAGCTGGCGATTTTAATTTAATTAATTCGAACATTTTTGCTTCTCCATTAGTTGAACAAAGTAAGATCTGAGCACATAAAGGTATAGCTATTAACAACGCTAACAAAATTTTAAACGCGAATATCTCGAAATGTCTTTTTTTCAAAAGTGCTTTTCGCATTTATTGAAAAACTCAATAGAAAATCTTCAAACATTATGGATAATAGAGTATACGACCGACCGATTTATTCATTTTTTTTTTTGCTTGTGAGAAACCCTTTGAGTAAATGCCGAACCTTTTGAATTAAATAGGGATTTGTATTTTCAACCGAAAAAAATTATACACGGCAAAAAAATGTTCTTGCTTCCAATTATCAGTAATTCAATACTAAGTTGCCCTTCACTGCGCATAAGAAAAAGTTTTCATTTCTTCAACTATAATTTATATGCCAAAAATTTATGTATATAAATAAAAATTTCACTACATATACACATATTTTTCTCTTGCAAAGAAATAAGTAGAATAAAATTTATGCTTATGTTGAGGCAACTTTCTTACCAAAAACTTGGTCACAGTTTTAATAATTTACAAAAATTTATGTTAAAACTTCTTAAGAGCGCAGTTAATTTGCCAAAGTTTTTGTGGCTTGCTCTTGTTGTCGGTCAATTGAGTCGTTTGTGGGATTTATAAGGCCAAGTTATGGTCGAGGCACACGCAAATAAAATACAAAATTTGCTTCACTTGCCCAGCTAATAAATCTGCAAATTGGCATTAAATAAAAAGTTGGCTAATATTCATTTTTTAGTTTATATTGTTCATGTGGTTTTTGGTGTCCTTATTAAATAATAGTAAGTACTCAGACTACACATAAAACTTTAAAGATGGCGTACGTTAAAGTCGCGTGGGGCGACTTTGGGATACCCTGTACCACTATATTGCAATTAAATCCGGTATATTGCTTAAAAACACCAAAAGACATTTGATTGTCAATTTTGGACAAAAATCGATTTTTTGGCAGATACGTCCCACGGAAGCTATATGATATATTCAACCGATTGTGACAGAGTTGATTCAGTACTTAGAAACTCTAAAAAGCTTTCGAGTATCAAATTTACGATATCTTGAAAAACAAACGAATTTTGCCATCTAATTCTATCTAAACCCTTTGGTTTTTTTTCGAGGTCCTCCCTATGGGAGCTACATAATGTAACGCCGATATCAAAAAAGTAAATTAAACTTGTCTCCTATGGAATAATAAGTCATCTAATGAATCAAAGTCTGGTTACTCTAACTCTTACCATCTCTGAGATCTATGCGTTTATACGGGCAGATGGACTGACGGACAGACGGACATGGGTATATCGACTGATTGCTAATGACTGTAATTTTTTTTTTCATTTAGCAAAATTATGTTTGCTTCTATAATTTAAGTTAAGTTCAAAAAATTTTAACAAGTAGGCCAAAAAATATGTTTAAATTTGTATGACCCAGGCACATTTCCAGTAGAGCTTAGTCTAACTTGTAGTTTGTAAACGAATAGTGTACATTTTTTATAGAAAATGAAAAAAATAAACATATGGAACATCTTAATAATCTTAATACACACGCAAACATAATTTAAACTTAAAAAAATTTTCCGAAATAATTGTTAACCAAAAAAAATGTGTATTTTTGTTATTGTAAAAGCTATAATATATATGTGTTTACTCCTTCTACCTTATATATTACATTAGACAAAGAATACGATATGGAGCACCAGTAAGTGCCAAAATAAGCTCGAAGCTTATTAATTAATTATAAATTGATGAATTAATCTTTTCCAATTACTTTCGCAGAGTCTTTCGAAAACTTCAGATACACTCTGGAACAAGGCTTTTTTTACAGGAGACAATTTGCCCCATTACTGCTCGCATCGTATTTTAAACTCTTCATGGGAAAATGAAGAAATGCTTATCTTTAGTTTTATCGATTTTACTTTCTTCGTTTCCCATTATTAAGAAAGGAGACTTCAAAATACATTTTCGACTGCTTCTGTGTGAACAAAAATACATTTAATAAAAAAAAAAACAAAAAATTTTCTTTTAATGATTATGATCAAGACTGTCTTCCAAATTCAGCACCAAATCGCAAGTTGAAATAGTTTGGATTTAGGCTGTAGTCATTGAGAATGCTTCTGAAATAGCGCTGATACGGGAAGTTAGGAGAATGCCATGGATTGGATAAATAAACTCATTGAATTCGTTGAAAATAGGAATATAATCGTTTTTTTTTTTATTCGTTCTTAAAAGATGCGCCTAGCTTAGATTCTTTAGAAAGAATGCGATTCTTTTCATGACATTCTTACAAATATAGCATTGTTTCCACGCCTGGTTCTGTGGATTATATGCATAGAGATTTCGAAAATCCTAGTTGCCAGATTTCAGAATTGTGTGAGATGATTCCGTCAGCAAATCGTTGCCAAAATAAATCGACAGCCGATGCGCAGACGCACATCGGTATAACGACTTCTTTAATCACCTTGATCATATTTTAGGTAACATTGGCGATCGCCGTGGACTTCTTTGCTTTTTCGCCAAATTGAAAAGGAACCACATCTGTAACTACTTGATGTTATATTAACATTTTGTGTGGAGGCAAATTGCCGCCTCGACAACAGTTTTCCCATTTTGGCAATACGGCAGTATGAAAACTGCTTGGACTGCTTGGTAAGAATAACAGTACAGTGAATTTTGTATAAAAAACGTTTTTTTTTCCTTTTTCATTAAATTGACTTGAGCATACCACCTCGATATAAAAGTTCCCGGAATCATCACCGCATAGCGCTCTCACCTCCCCAATTTGATGGATCTTTTTTTTTTTAATTGTATGATTTTTAGCTTGATATGTTAAAGTAACGCAGTATTAAGTACGTCTGCGATTGTGTGCTTTTTCGATTTTTTACAATTTTAATCTTATATATAAAATTCTCGTGTCACAATGTTATGTTCGTTCTAAGCTTAGGATCTCACGAACGGCTGAACCGATTTGGCTAATTTTGGTCTTGAAATGTTCGTGGAAGTCCAAGGATTGTTTAGGGTTGAGAAAATATAACAAAATTGCGACGCAAATACTAAAAAGGACAATTTGATTTTCCAATACAATTTTTTTTTTAATTTAGGTAGACATTGTGTACATTGTCAGATTAACTAATGTTTTTTAGATAATTGTTTTTGTCGAAAGGAATCACAAAAATTATAAACGTTATAAATTTTATGAAAATCGGTCCAGCCGTTTCGGAGGAGTATGGTAACTAACATTTTGAAACTAGAATTTTATATATAAGAAGAAACTTATGTTTTACGTGCTATCGGTGTTCTCATGAACGAGTCGATGAATTTCAAATCTGATTTTTGCGTGTGTTAGAAGTCAATGCGGAGGTTTTAAGCCTATTGGGATGTGTTTGTGTGAATTGGTTCGTGAGATATACGCATTTTTGTGAATATTGGTTTTTGTGTGAACATACTCCTCCGAAGCGGCTAGACCGATCCTCATGAAATTTTATGTGTTTATTGGGCAGGTCTGAGAATCGGCCAACATCTATTTTTCATACCCCTAAGCGATAAGGGTTGCCACTCCTAACATTCCTGGCAAATCAAGTGAATTTAAAAACTCGGTAGGATAATTTACAATTTCATCAATTTTAGAAATTAATATTGATTTAGTTATTCCTTTCCAAGAAAGTTTTCTTAAGAAGAAAGGAATTTTTCGATTTTTGCTTACAATTCATTTTTTGATTTCTGTATAAAATACATATGATCAGATCAATATTTGCACATTATGCAATTTCGTGAATTCGCCACAAAAATAAATCATTGGAAGAAAATAAAGATCTAGACGAGCGAGCGAAGCGAGCGTGCCGAAGGCCGGCTAGTAATGAAATAAAATTTACAACGAGTTTTTATTCAATTTTGCTCTAAATATCCTGAGACAACATTGGAAATGTTACAAAAATGTTTCGGCAACGATACTCTGAAGAAAACAATCATTTACCAGGGGCACAAATAATAAAATTAAGCACAGTGCTTGGAAACTCAAAAAAGCTTTTGATTGTCAAATTTGGTTAAGAGATCTTAACAAATAAACGAATTATCCATCTAAAACTTTTGGTTTTTTTCGAGGTCCTCTGAAGCACCCATATAAAGTAGCCCCTACATAAAAAAAATGGAATAATGAGAGATCTAATCTGAAAGTTTGGTTGTTCTAGCTCTTACCATCTATGAGATCTAGGCGGACAGGCGGGCGGACTAATAGACGGACATGGGTATCGACCTCATTATACTTTAGGTATTTTTGGGGGGGTCTCTGACGACTCTCACTGTATATAGCATACATTTCGGCTTGCACATTCGGTTCAGGGTATATAGTAAAAATCAATTGTAAAATTTTGGATACTACTTTCATGGCCATCGTGAAATCCTTTTGACTCTTTCGGAAAACTTAAAATAAAGAACGTTATTTTCTATAGATTTGTGCAATGTTTCTAGACCTTAATGCCTTATAGCTAAATGCTTAAGGGTAGCAGTTGAACCGTTTCAAAAGCCCGTACGAATGTCTGCATACTATATATGTATATTACGGTGGATCAATATTTTCGGTATAGAGGCTCTTAGCGATTTGAATTCTATGGTTTATTCTCTGTAGGTCTAAAATGAATTTCGCTTTATTGTCAAAATAGGATTGTTTTCAAAATATTTCAAAATCTACTTTTGTTTAAGCCAGAAAAAACAGAGAGTCGCAGAACGTGTTTTCGTCTCCATACAAATCGAAGTTTTACAATTCCAGTCCATATCTTGCCACGTTCCCACGGAGTATAGAATAGTATGATTACCTTATTTTTAAAATCAAAATTACAAAAATTTAAATCGATATAGGCAATAATGTGTCAAGAATATGAAGTATTCCTCAAAAATTACGCTCATATCTATTACTTCTATTTTCTTAATTCTTTTAAAAGAGGCGGACTAAATTCGGAATATCAGGGGCGCCACAGAAAACCAATTCGATTTCAATTCCAATTCTTGGTGCCACAGACATGGCTAACAACGGTTTTAAAAAACCAATTCGATTAAATTTCGATACAATTCCAATTCTTGGTTTTAAAACCGTTGTTAGCCATGTCTGTGGCTCCAAGAATTCGAATTGTATCGAAATTGAATCGAATTGGTTTTCTGTGGCACCCCTGTATATTTCAACTGGACATTAGGCTGTAAGAGATTTCCAAAGATTAAAAAGCAGATGCTTTATAGAATGCGCAAATTTTGATTACATTTGTTGTTCCTGCGTCTCATTCCTTGTATCCAGTCTCAAGGTGCTATCAATACAGCAAAACAAAATTATCGTTAAAAATTCGTTTGTAATTTAATTATTATTTGTAAAATCTTTCATTACCGAAAGTTTCTTCAGAGCAATATTTTTTAAGATGCCCGTTACCGGCAGTTTCCAATAAATATCCGACTTATAACTTAAACTTCACATTTTGCGAAGATTTTAAAATATTAACAGGCATAAAAGTTTTATAGTTTGTTACAAAATTAACAAAGCTTTCAAGCACTTGCAGCTGGGTACTTTACTATCTACTATTTGTGGACAAATTGCTAAAGCTTTTGCCGGCAAAGCTTTTATCTGTTTTTTTAAACAACTTAAAAATGAAGACTTGAAAATATTGAGTCTATGATAACAAAAGCAAAAATCAGAGTGTGTATGACAATATATACAAATAGTTCTTAAATAAATCGGATTAATTGCGCTCAAAAAGTGATGAAATCAAGGTGAAAAATCAAGGTAAATATATAAGCTGTAACTGAAATTCAATAAAATTTCATAATCTGAAATGAGTTTCAGACACACACGATATTTTTTTATTTTTATCTCAAATTGTTTATGCCGGCAAGCATATTTCAAATTTGTAATTGGAATTTATTTGTACCGCAAAGCAAAAACCAAAATAAACCAAATTTGAGTTTTAAACATGGCGCCTAGCACTAACTACTAAAACTATCGCTCAATCGATATACAAATTATAGAATCACTTTGGTCATTACTTATCGATGAATAAAATCAGCTGTTAGGAAAAAAACAGCGAGAGCTATCGCCTGTATTTCCTATCGATAGGTCAGTTTCAACCTACTGATGCATAGAAAAGAATAAATAAATAAATATTTTGGCAAAACGAAAAAATTGTCTTCAAAATGCTCCTATCAAGAAAAGAGCACATGTACAAACTGCTTGTCGACAAGCTCTATGACAAGTGCCAAAAAATTCAGATGGAAAATGAGCGGTTCGTAATGAGGTAAACAAACGCTAGCTTCCACGTCTTGCAGGCTTTAAAAATTTTAAGAATTTTAGACTGAATGGCCTAAAGAAAATAATACGTCGGCGTACAAACGATGTTGAGCTACTTAAACGACGTCTGGACAAACACGGTGACAACTGGCGCTCCATTCCAATGACAGCTCTACATCCAAATGGTAAAATAGGGCTAAAACGGGGACCAAAACCAAAAAACAAACAACCCGGGGAAACGAACGCAGCACGCAAACCTAGAAAGCAGCGCGTAAAAAAACAAAACACGGATGTTAATGTAGTGGGAGCTGCAGATGCCTTAACTCCACAACTAAAAACTTGATCGATGTTCTGTATTTTTAAAAAAGCCAGATATATTAATGTAATGTATATAGTAATAAATCATATTGTTTACATAAATCTAAAAAACAAATTCAACGGAGAACGGATTTTATGGAATCATATGTTAAGCACATGATTTATTCCGTTTGTCTTAAACGAGCTAGACGCTGCGTCAACTCATCCTGCTCCTGTGATACTTGTGTAGATGCTCCTATTGTTGTACTTTGCACGCCAGTGGGCAGCTCCATGTTCAACTCCAAGCCAGCCTCATCAGCCACCTGTTGTAGTAGATTATCAACATCACCCTGTGGTACCGAAGTGGTTACTGTGTCAGACATGGTGCCTTCCATAACAGAGCTTTGCACGTCCAAGTCTTCAAATTGCGATTCGAACTTTTCCATAAGCGATGAGATTTTTTCTAGATTCATGCCCTTCATGGCCGCATCCATAGCCTTGACCACGCCAGCCATAGAGCTAGTTACTTTTCGAGTTGTAAGCGCAGATTGGACACGACTGCCGACAGCATCAACGCGTGCGCTCATACGCAAATAGTTCACTGCCTGGTTTTTCTGCCTTATAGCATTTTCAGCATGGATGCGAGCCACATCCATGTTTCCTTTTTGTATGGCTTTTTTAGCTTTTGCCTTTTCTAGTTTTTCCTCTTTTTCGCATTTCTTTGAGTTGCGTTCCAACTCTTTTACAGCGAACTTTAAATTGAAAAGATGTTCTAGTTGTGGGTGTGGGAAAATGCGTGTTATTTTTTTGTATTACTTGCTGCCTAGAAGGTGGCGTCATCGCTGTTACTTACTTTCCATTGCAGACGTAGACATGTCGTTACCCAGTTTGAGGCTTTTTTAAAAAACTACGAAGTGAAAAAAGGTGCTGGCAGTTTAAAACCGAATTACACGGAATACAAAAATTTTATACTGTGTAGAATAATTTTTCTTTTTATGAATCACTCTTGTTTGCAGCTCAGCTGTTTTTGAACATCAATTAGCGATGACAATATTCTTATCGGTTTTTGGATATCGATGTAACAAACTTTCTGTTATAGACTAGTGCTGGAAAGATCTGTACAGCAAAGTTCAAATTTAAAATTTGTTTTAATATTTCACATCTGTAAACTTAAATTTCAAAGGTATAGCTGGCTTATTCAAAAACGTACACCGAAATGCATTTTCCGTTGAATAGTTAAATTCGATAATAAAGTTTCTAACCAAGTTGGCAACAGTCAATTCCAATTCCATATCCACTATACGTTTGCCGGCACACATGCGTGGCCCAAAACCAAAAGGTAAGTATAAAAATGGACTTGAATTTTTGGCCACTAACGAAGCAACATCATTGTCATTTTCTGCCACACGCAACCATCGTTCCGGCAAAAACTCTTTAGCTTTTGGGTAGTGGACCTCCTCCTTTAGCAGCAAGTTGTTATTCATTATAATATTTGTTTCTTGCGGTATTTGATAACCATCTAACACCAAATCCACACCAGTGGAGCGCATGTTGCCAAAAAATATGGGGTAAACACGCAGAGACTCCTTAATAAAAGCGCGCAGATACGGCAGGCTCTTCATATCGCTAAAGGTAAATTCCTGATCAAGTTTTGGCAGCTTCTGCAACACCTCCGCCCGTAGCTTCGCCTGCTTCTCGGGATGCTTGGACAGATTTAACAAAACACCCGCTAGTACACTGCTGCTGGTATCCACCCCACCCATCAGCATGTCCATAGCCAGCACAACGGCTAACTTCCGATCTATGTGCACAAGCTGCTCCAATACACTAAGACTTGTTCCCTCTACAGTTGATTTGCTTTCGATGCGTTCCAGGGCCTCATTTACGTACATAGAGCAAATGTTAAACATATCATCCATAGCTCGACTAAAGCGGCGATAGGTGGGAGTAGATATATATTTATATGCTGAAGGCTTAATGCCTAGATCATAGAGTGACTGCATAAAGACTTGAATAGCCTTAAAGAGCTTTTGGGCTTCGGGTGCTTTTTCGGGTTGGCTTATGATTCCGAGTTCACGATCCAAGGCTACCACAGCTACAGATTCAAAAGTTAAATGGTTTATGTCGTCTACAAAATTGCCAGGAACCTCTAATGTGTTGGAATCACGTATATCTCTTATACGCTGTATAAACTTCGCGTTAACACGCTGCATAGGCTCCAAATACAAGGCAGAATTGCGATGTTGCATTAGCACAGGATTAACAGCATGGCGGTTTTTCGCCCATTGATGGCCACTGCAAAAAAAAAAAATCTGGATAAGCCGATATAACAGCTAAACATAAGCTAACTTACTTGCTCATCAGACCCATACAATCCTTAAAAAAGCCATCTGCTCTATTTTCGCGATAATGTATGAATGGTTCGACACCTTTACGCACAGGATAGGCTCCCTCCGTGCGATAAATCTTTTCAATGTTTTTCACATTAAACGTAACTACATTCGAAGGCAAGCCAAACAAACCAGGCATAAGATAAGTATCACCATATTTTTGCCGAAAATGAAGCATCAGATCTTCCATATGCATATGTTCGTATTCGCCGCCCCACTGAAACCCACGCCAAATTTGCCAGCGCGTGGGTCCAGGTAATTGCTTAAAGGGCTTCGCACTAGACCATTCTTCCTGCAATTGCTGCACATACGAACTGTCCGAATCTATGGAGCCGCTGACCTTGACATTGATTGCGTTCGCCGCTAGACTGGATCGTTGTCTAATGCTATTTAGTAATTTCAACATTTTTAATTTTTTATTCAAGTGTTTGTCTATTGTTTGCAATTCACTTTTTGACTGACATAGCGTTGATAACGCCGCGAAACTTTATTAAAAAAAACAAACGGAAAAGCTCTGTGACAAAAGCTTTCTTAAGTTGCACAAGTGATTGTAAACATCTTAAGATTTTAAAATAGATTTGCTTCGTTTCAAATCTCTTAAAAGAGAATTACGAAAATTCGTCGATTTAAGAGTAAGTCACATTTAGCCGCGTTTAAACACTAGCTTGGTCGATGCTTTTGTTAACCAGGTAGTGTTTTCGCAGATTTTGAGAACAACAAACAGAGGCAACTCAAAAACTAAACTATAGGTGTAAAGGACAGGGTATACTAGATCTTTGCAGTTTATGTAACGAACAGAAGGAGGTGTGGCAGACCCCAAGTCTTTTATGCCAAAATGCTTATCATAACCTCGGGTAGCGATTGAGCCAGGTCCATTCGTCTGTATGAACACTTAGAAGACTATAAGAGTTAGAGATACGAAACTTAACACCTGAAGCGCATATTTCTTTAGAAGATGAAGTTTTGTTGAATCAAGAAGATATGACCTTCCCCCTTCCCCGTGAAGTAGATTTTCGGGGTTTTTAGCTACACCATTTTATGTTTTGATCTAAGAGCGATGCGCTATGGTCGCATGCATCCTTATATCAAAAATGAACAAAATTGGACAAATACAACAAATTTAATGGCTATAAATGTAAATGTAATTTGACTCCCCTCGCCTATAAATTGCGTCAATATTTGACTCTACGTAATTATGGTAACAAGTGACCTAAAGTCACCAATTTTGGTAAGCGGCTGAATCTGCCTGTAATGAACAACTCCACATCCAAATTGTATAAGTGCGCAATAGATTTAGAACTTGCTTATATACTATATACATATAAACAAAATCTTAAAAATCGGAGCAAATTTACGGAATTTATAGGTATAAATATCGTTTTGCGACAAAAAAAATATGTTCCAATCGGAAAGTCTTAGAAGTAATATGCAGGAATACAACTTTTTTTCGCGAAAAAAGGTACAGTACAAAGTTATTGCTATGTCGGGTACAGCCTCGACTGTATTACATTTCTTGATATACTGCCAGCTGGAGTCTATAAGTATTGCGTTATTACAAAAATAGAGAAATATTCATTTTGAAATAATTTATAGTAATGTTTGGTTATGCCATTGAAATAACAAAAATAGCAAAAAGACAAAAATGTGTAAACCGAAAATTCATAATTGCACTTTTTTGTACGATTGTAAGTATTTTTGTTTGTTTTTGTAAAAGGAATTTTTGCTGAATCGTGCCTTTGAACCGTAATATTTCGCTTGAAAATTAAATTTGCGACTGTCCTACAGTTATGAAACGCACTGTATATAGCTACGTATACAAAATATCAAACTAAACTTATGTTATTTTTGGTCTTGAAGATCTGGATTTTGCAGGAAATTTTTATTAATTTAATTTTATTATTGAATCGTTAAAATCATTAAATGAATGCAAAAAAATTAGTAAGAAGGTATTTACGAATACCATGCTTAATCTGTTCAATAGATGGATTGTCAGGTAATTCTCCTTGTAACCGGATATCACTAAAAACATTGTCCAACAATTCTTGAGAAAGATAACTAGTTACAATGTACTCCAAGTTGTAACGCTCTTTTAGATACAAATGCAATTCCATTAACGATTTATTGTTTACGATAATTCCCTCGTGAAATGGAATGTTGTTTTCAAATGATATGTTGTTCCTTTCCTGAGACGCAGAACATTTTTTTGTCTTTTGCACAGATTGAGCGGTCATAATTGTTGTCATTCGTGCCAGTATTTCTGTTTGTAATTGAAAATATTTGCCGAATGGCTGTTTTGATGACATATTTAATGCTGACAACTTTGAATTAAAAAGGTCAAACCAGTCATTAGCAATTTTAAAGAAGTCAGCCGTTTCCTTTGCCATTTTAATATCTAAGCCCAACGAAGAACATTTTAAAATAGCATTGGCAGTGGTGTGAGAGAAAAGCTGAGTGGCCAATTCAGCTCTCTGTCTACCTGAGCTTTGGGAAGTTAAGTGCACCTTAGTCACTTCCCATAACTTGGATACATCTGATAAGAAACAATGGTGCATTGCCTGCTTTACCGCTTTTGTCGTCAATAATAAGCCATCTACGAATAAGCCAGAATCAATGAAATGGTTCCGCAGCATTTCGATGAGGTGGGCTACATCCGCAAACGCAAATACTTTTAAATTTGCATTTGACGGATGCTCAAACCATGCTCTATCTAAAAACAAAAAGACAAATTAATGAATACACCAGTATGTCTATCATAAGCACTATTACCAGATGAAATTCCTAGTTGTTTCCATAAACTACAATTTGTTTCGCTCAGATCCGACATAATTGCTGCGACGTGGTAACCCGCGTTGTACAGATTCTCAATTATGGTATGCAGACTCGCGACCGTCATTGGCTTACCAAAGTCGAAATAAATTGGTTGCTTCCAAGGCTTTCGCAGACCGTGTACCATTGCGACTTGCACATAGTCGTTCGGTGGGCAGACTGCTTTAGCAGAGGGATTCCACTCCTTTGTTGACGAAATTTTTATATCGTCAAAAATAAGAGCGCAAACTCTATCCTTGCCGGTAACCGCAACACAATTTTTCATAAGGTTTATTATTAAATCTTGTGGGCCAGTCTTAACCTTAAAGGACTGGCACCACTTTTGAAGAGTAGACTCGCACGGCAGTGGAAATCCTTTTTTATATAGATGTTGATATGACCGTGGTCCCGCAGCATGTAAGCACACAGCATATGATGTATCAGCCTCGTCCCAAAAGCATCTAGTTCCAATTCGTAGGTGTTTCAACTGTGTTGACGTGAAAAGCCGGTTGAACGAGTTTTCCGCGAATTTCATTGCGGATAGTTGTTCTTTGATGTCCTGATTCTCCTTTTCCAACTGCTTTATTTTAAGTTTTAGTCGAATGTTCTCCAATGCAATGCCACATTCCACGACTTCTTTTCTGTATATTTTATATTTTGCAAGTAATTGTAATAACATAACTACTAACTGAAACTATACTTACTCTGTCTGTGAACTGAAATCTTTTCTATTTTCCCCTAATGAAGGATGATGTTCCGTGTATTGAAATGCCGGTGTTTGAGGTTGAGGAACAGCATCGGCGCGCAGACGTCGCCGCTTAGTATTACTGCTGTTGCTGGCAAAATAAAAATCACTTGTTTGGAAATGTTTTTCGCAAATCCGACTTTTTTCCTTGAATTCCGTGTTAGTAATTTGTGCCCACAATTTCCTTTTCTTTTCATTTTTGGGAACTTGCACGCATTTTGTGCCTTTATCACATTTGTGTTTGCAGATATAACAATACCTCATTTTTGCAAGTTACAAAGTTAAATCACAGGAAAAAATACACTGCAATGAATATTAAATTATTAATTAATTTTTCATTTTTCTCACATGTGTATGCGTGCTTATGAAGCAAATAAAAACCAGCGCAATAACAACTCACCTAACAAACAGACGAAAAGAAACTGAAATTTATGGGCCCAAAGAGAGCTACCGCGACAGACTTACTACGCCTATATCATGGTCATGGTATAATAATTAAGGTAGACCATTCTCTAATTTCACTCCCACGACAATTCTTAATTTTATTTTCGTTGCGAATGTTCATAAGGAAGGATGTGTCTGCGCATTGTTTTTAGGCATATGCAGTTATTTTGTGCAGCGTTTATTGCAAGCATTAGCAACAAAAAATAATTTTGTATGCATATGTGCATATGTATGTGTGTTTGCTTATGCACAACAACAGCAACGAGGGTGGTTTCTATTCGCTTTTTCGCTTACATAAAAAATAAGAATTCGGTGGGTTCAGAGTATGCTACCTAAATTATTATACCATGCCATGATATAATAAAACCAGGTAGCGACACGAGCCTCTTAACGATGTTTTCAGTTTCGTTGCGACTGTGCATAAGGAGGGTTGTTTATTATTTCAATGTGTGTCTCTCTCTCTTTTTCTTGCTCTCACTAAAATTTGGGGAACACGCCGGCAGCGTTACTCTACCTTTTTTTATTATACCATGGAACAGAACGGCGTTCTAGTACGCAGTTAGGAAAATGTCTGGTATGTCGGTATACAATTAATGCGTTTAGTTGTATCTTTTAACCAAATCTATCAGTATATACTCTTCGATTTTAACATAGGACGTACATATGTACACAACTTCGCTTAAGTGGTTTTGTTAGCAAACGACAATTTAGTTTTATAGCACACTAAATAATACCGAAAAAAAATTTAAAAATATGGTCACCCTTCTAGATATTGGCGCTTTTTATGACTAACGGTTAACAGTTATTGGCAAGGATTTATTTGAGTTGCTGCTGTGTGCGTGTGTAAAAATATAAGCATTGTTAGGTGTTGGTTATTTTGTTTTGCCTGCTCATTCATATCTGCATTTGTCTACAACAAACAGTTGGCATTTTGTTGGTTTTTTTCAAAAAAAAAAAATTATGTGTCTGTAATAAATGATTTTAAAATTTAATTTCCGATAACTTATACAGCTCTGCAACACCACAGCTTTGCAGTTTTATATTAATAAGTAGTATTTTTTTAAGGTATTGGCTTTAGCATATTTTTCATTTACAAATATTTGGTCACTCTGGTGGTATTTTTCATTGCTGTCGCCATCGGCTGTGTGCCAAACATTAATTGTAGTTTTAACTTAAATCAGCAACTATATTTATCAAAACAAATACATAAGCAACATGTCAGCAAACGCTAATCCGGTGCCATCTATTGGTTCAACAAATATATCAACAGCTACAAATACCGGAACGACAAACAATAGCGCTACAAGCATTGTAAACAATTTTCGTGAATTGATTAAAAACCCCAAAGACCTTGACGAGGCGGCCAATTATTTGTATCAAACACTACTGGACGATGCTGTCGTTGGCATTTTCATAGAGACACACCACTTGCGCAAAACTGGCAACTTGACTGCCTTAGACGGAGTGGCCGAAGACAATGCCGATTCATCGTCGACGTATCGCATTTGTGAGGTGCCCAATTTGGACATATTTGGTATATCGACTACCAAAAAGCCACTGGACTGCGCATGTCCAAACTGTGATAGGGTGGTGGCAGCGACACGTTTTGCGCCCCACTTAGAAAAGTGTATGGGCATGGGACGTATATCTTCTCGCATTGCCAGTCGCCGTTTGGCGACAAAAGAGGGTAACAGCTCTAATTCATCATCAACATATTTGCAGTCCATTGGCAATACTGGCGGCACTGATGACGAGGACGATGTAGATTGGTCTTCCGAGAAGCGCAAAAAGAAATCGTCGCAAAACTCTCGCAACAATGGTTCCAAAAAGAACGGCAAGACATTTTAGTAAATTAATACTTATTTTTATTAATTTACTAAAATGTCTTGCCGTATTTCAATAGTAAATTTATTCTTTAAAAACAAGCATGTAAATGCTACTCTAGACTTCAAACGGCGACTGGCAATGCGAGAAGATACACGTCCCATGCCCAAACTCTGATAGGGTGGTGGGTGTCGCTGCCACACCTTTTGCGCCCCACTTAGAAAATTGTATGGGCATGGGACGTATATCGTAGGGTAACAGCTCTAGTTCATCATCAACATATTTGCAGTCCGGTGGCAATACTGGCGGCACTGATGACGAGGACGATGTAGATTGGTCTTCCGAGAAGCGCAAAAAGAAATCGTCGCAAAACTCTCGCAACAATGGTTCCAAAAAGAACGGCAAGACATTTTAGTGAATTAATAAAAACAAGTACCATCAATAGTAAATTTATTCTTTAAAAACAAGCATGTAAATGCTACTCTAGACTTCAAACGGATCCGTTGCATAAACACGAACGTAGTCGACTTCTAAACTTGGTTGCACCCAATTGGCCGATTTGATAGCATCTTTAGAGAAGAGTTCGTTAAATATAACATTTACATTCGGTGCTGCATTTTTAAAAATTTTTTGTTCCTTAGGAATCTTTGTATCTTTAAAATTTATATTTCCACCTGCTGTAAGAGCCAGTATAATGAAGACCTGAAAGTGCAATGGAAAGTTATATAGGTTAGTACTTTTACTTTACTTTATCAGCCACCATTAATACCTGGTCTTTGTCGAGATCCTTTAAAATATCTTTATTTGTAATGGTGCAATAAGGCACATCATCTACTTTGAATATGATTCTGTCTTTGTGCCATATCACTGTATAATTATGAAAGTCTTCACCAAACAGTTTTCCAGACATAGAGTTTCTTATCACGCATTCTGGTTCGGAAGATCCTTTTCCAGTTATTGCACCACCGTAGAGCATAAGTCCACCTATCTCATTGTAAGTTTTATTTTGCAGTTTCTTATTGCCGCGTGCATAGGCGATGCGTATATGAGATGCCCAATTTGACTCACTATAAGTGCTACTGGACTGTAGAAGCAGATCTTCAAACAAAATGCATATATGTATATGTATGTCTGTGCGCTTTTAGACTAAAGTCAATCATAACTAATACGATACTTACATGGGAATAACCAGTCCCCAATGGGCATTTTGGCTCTTATTTCAACACGACCATATTTAAAGTTGAATGAGTTTTTCGTGTGTAACTTTGCCGAATATAGCGGTGGTATCCTTAATTCTATTATTGTTCTCCTGATTTCTCCACACTCGTTGATAAAAGCGTTTGTATTATATGTTTCTTTACTCGTACAAGCACTCCGAACATCAAATAATCTTTCATGGTTCCAAGTTGCCTTTAGATGTAAATTTCCGTTCTCGATGAAAGAATTATTTGCCGAGTTCACAAAAGCCACAAGTTCGCGATCTTCGCCACATCCACGGTTGCGTACTTCGTAAGTCCACTTTTCTAAGTCAATGGTGTTGCGCTCAAAATTGTCCTCAAAAATTAACTTACCGCTGCAATCGACCCTAACATCATGAAGCACTGTTTCTGCTCTTATGCAGAGATTCTTGCGAATATTCTCAAGCTCTTCTGCACATTTTTTGAGCATATCCTCATCCAACACATTTATCATTGCCGATTTAAAATCAATTTTTGCTTGACCGCGCTTATCGATAGTAAAATCTAAGTATTTCTGGAAAACCCTTTCCTCATGATCGACAACAACCGAAACCCGCAGTTTATCATTAGGTTTCAATTCTTTTGAAGTATTAAGTTTTATCATCCATAGTCCTTCACTTGGCGCTTCTAAATAATCAAAGTCTGCTGGACATTTACCATTGATTTCCAAAGCAAAAAATACCGACTTTATACCCAGCTCAGCTGCAGAATAAAATATAGTCGTATTATTATTATTTGCAAAAATTTCATAAATAAGGCTTACCTGGTATTGACGCTGAAATTTGTTTGCCATTTATTTGCACATTGGAATTGGGGATTTGATAGGCAGCAAAAATGCCACCAAAAAACAAGATCATACACAGCAATGTTCTTTGCAGCATCTTTTAGCAACAACTGAATTTCTTGGAAATTCTATCTCTACAAATGCTTTGCAATTTCTTTGTTAGTATTAATTATATAGTATATACTATACTATATAGTCTCGGGGTCAGCTACACATACGCACATACTAACATATATGTATGTATATAAATAAGAGATACTGATTCAATAAAAAAAAAAATCGTTTTATAACTCAATCAAAATTAGTTTTAAATTAATTTATGTTTTTCGACATTTATCACCCTGAAGTTATCGTGCCTTGGAATGGTTATTAGCTCTAGTTTTTTGCGTATCTTTAGGATGCACTGAACAGTTTCTTCTTAAATAAATAAAAAGGATAATCATAAATACAATACGCTATTTTTAAATAAGTAGCCAGTTGACTAGTGTATGTTTTAACAAAATTCATAGCATTTATTGTTTGGTTGTGAGAGGCGTAAAGGTTATAAGTGTTTTGCGTGCTCGAAAATACGTTGCCCGCAAAATTGCTGAAGTCACCCTACTTTTGGAACACACCTCGTACTGTATTTGTTTTTGTAAGTTCCTCCGATAACACACTCTGTGTGTATTTTGTTTTTGTATATTCGGCGCGTCGCCGTTGATCTTCTTCTGCGTGAACACAAAGAATTTTTGCAACAAATTCAAATACACTGGAAAGTCCTGAGTTTAAATGACAATTTTAACTATCAAAAAAATTCCCTGCGTCTATAAGTTGCCATATTGACTATATTGCAGTGCTCATTTGCTCGGTGGCGTGCCCACCACTGATAATAATAAGCTAAATCTTTATTAAACATCTACCTTATAAGTTTTAGACTAGATTTCAAAGGGATCCGTTGCATACACACGAACATAGTCAATTTCCAAGGTAGGTTGCAGCCAATTTGCCGATGTTGTATAATTTGTAGAGTACAGCTCCTTAAAATACATAGCCGCTTTCGGTGATGCATTTCTAAATTTTTTCTGGTCCTCCAAAATATTTTGATCATTAAAATTTAAGTGGCCTCCTGCGGTTAGACCTAATACAATAAAGACCTAAAAAAAAGCAAATTATTGAATAAGCAAGGAACTGCAAAAAATAATATGCATTATGCTTAATTTATACCTTGTTTTTGTTAAACTCCTTTAGAACATCTTTGTTGGTTATGGTGTAATAAGTTATATTATCGACTTTAAATATAATGCTGTTCTCGTGCCATATCACAGTGTAATTATGAAAGTCCTCACCATAATGAGTTGCAGGCGTAGCAATCTTTGTGCCGCATATCATTGATAGAGCTCCTGTGTAAACTATTGCACCACCGTAAAGCATCTTTCCACAAATCTGATTAAAGGCTTTATCTTTCAGGTGCTTGTTGCCGCGTGCAAAAGCGATGCGTATGTGATCAGCTCCATTTGTCTCACTGGAAGTGTAACTGGATTGCAAAAATAAATCTATAAACGAAAAAATATTTAAATAGAGTGACCGTAAACATTTAATTAATTATATTACTAACAGGGAAATAGCCAGTCTCCAATAGGCATTTTTGCTCTTATTTCTACACGTCCGTATTTAAAATTAAATGAATTTTTCGTGTGTAACTTTGCAGAATAAAGTGGCGGAAGACTTGATGATAGTATAGTTCTCCTTATTTCACCGCACTCATTGGTATAAGCATTTGATTTTTTGTTCGCCACACTCGTGCAAATATCCCTTACATTGAATATGCTGTCAGTGTTCCAAGTTGCCTTAAGATATAAGTTTCCCTTTTCTGTAAAGGAATTCGTTTCTGTTTTCATATAAGCTACAAGTTCTGGATCTTTGCCACCCACACGATTGCGCACCTCATGGGTCCACTTTTCCAAGTCAATGCCAAGGCTGTCAAAATTATCCTCAAAAATCAAAGTGCCGCTGCATTTTCCTAAAACGTCATCAAATATTGTTTCTGCCTTTAGGCAGTGATTTTGGCGAATATTCTTTATCTCGTCTGCACAGATTTTGTGCAAATCCTCATCCAATGCATTTATCACTGCCGATTTAAAATCAATTTGTGCTTGACCGCGCTTATCGATAATAAAATCGAAGTATTTCTGGAAAACCTTGTCTTCATGATCGACAACGATGGAAACACTCACTTTATCATTAGGTTTCAATTCTATCGAAGTATTAAGTTTTATCAGCCATAGTCCTTCACTTGGCGCTTGTAAATAATCAAATTCTGCAGGACATTTATCATTGATTTCCAACGCAAAAAATACAGACTTTATACCCTGCTCAGCTGCAAAATCGAAAATTATGGTTGAACCATTATTTATTATTTGGAGTCTTTTTTGGAAAGCTTACCTGGTATTGATGCGGAAATTTGCTTGCCATTTACTTGCACCTTGGCGTTAGGAATTTCATATGCGCAATAAGTGCCGCCAAAGAGTGAGACCAGACACAGTAATGTTCTTTGCAGCATATTTCAGCTCTAACTGAAATTTGAAGAGATTCTATTCCCCAAAATCTTGCAATATATATTTAATTAATTTAATCTAGCACAGTGTCGGGGTCAACATCTGGCTCCGCCCCCTAAAAGATTTTTTGCAATATACGACATGAGAGTTACCAGATATTGGGAGCACCTCCTGATTAAAGCAAGGTCAAAGTTATAATTTTTATCTCCCATTCGTATTATGAGATTTTATTTCAATTACGCTTATAAATATTATTTGAATAAATAAAGAGATTATACCGCATACACATGCACGTAGTCGATCACTAATTTTGAATCTGTCCAAGTAGGTAGCCATTGATCCTGCTGCTGCCAAAAATTTAATCGTGCTTGTGGATGTTTATTGGCCCAAGGCTTGGAATAGCTTGAAGTGCGCAAGCCGTCAACAAAATCTCCGAAGCCACCAACTGATAAGCCCAACGTTATATAAAACTAAAAAAAAAAATTTAGATATGTTTGTAAAAAGTCGAATTCCACAGTTTTAACCCAATTTTAGATTCGTCAGTGCCGGATTGTATGTATGTATGTAGTATGGCTCCTTAACTTATTTCATATTCATTCATTACAGTAACTCACCGGCTTATCGAAAGGCGCTAACTCACTGCCTCGCCGCCATCTTGGATTTAACTCTGGATCCGCAAAGCCGCTAAATAGTTTTCCGTAAACTTGACCGTCTACGTAAAACTCCAGGCTATCTTTCCGCCATTGCATGCTATACACATGAAAATCGTTGCCATAGTGTTCGTTGGTACGCTGATGGACCATAAAGTCGTCGCGTTGTAAGGCTTCGGTGGACAGCACTGTGCCACCATAGAGCGTACGGCCGTCTATAATCTTGCCATGTGTCATACGCAACTGCGTATTGCCACGTGCCATTGCTAAACGTATTTGTCCGGACTCATATCCTGTCTGACCGTACCATTCCTGCAAGGGTTCCAATAACATAACTGCAAAACACTGAGCTAAGTGAGTGGGATCATAGAACATTCGAATTTCTTGACTTACGCGGAACTAGCCAATCGCCTTTGGGTAGCTTAGCGCGTATTTCAACGCGACCATACTTAAATGCAAAACTCTCTTTGGTATTTAAACGTGGTACCACCACAGGTGGCATTATGATGGGTCCACTAGTTCGCAGCTCACATTCCTTTTGGCGATTATGTGTGCCCGTGCAGCGTTCCTCAAGATCCAAGTGTGCACGCAACACGTCTAAGTCTGGACGATAGTCGGACCACAGCTTGGGTTTTATAACCAGCTTACCGTCATCGACATAGGCCTTGCCATCATAAAGCACAAATTCGGCATCTGTAGTATCCAGCGGCAAGCGCACCTCGTGTGACCAACGGCTCTCATTGAGCTGATCAAAAAGCTCTTCGAATATTAAGTGATCCTTGCATAAGGTATAGGCGGGCATTGGAGACATCTCGGTTATGCTAGGCAAACATGTTGTGGGCTGTACTGATGCATCAGTTATTGCTGTATCGGTACTTGGCGAGTCGCCTCGATTACCGCAGCTCTGTGGCAGGTAATTCCCACCCAGGTCACAGACTTGCTTAGCCGTATTTATGTCTTTATAAATCGTCAAATCGTGTTGCACATTAGTCCATATAAAAAGTGTATCACTTGCCCGCAATGTCGCTGGAAAATCATGAAACCAACGACCCTCTACAGCCTCACGCACTTGTCCGCTATATTCTCCCTCGGAAAATGTGGTAAAATTGCGATTGCGGTTCACATTAAAAGCTACACTCTTCACGCCGGGCGTATCTGCAAATATGTATATACATAAATGACTAGGTTGCTAAGAGTTTGTTAAAAAAGAATTACTTTACGTACCTGGTATTGATACACGAAAACCATTTTGCAGTAACTCCACCTCAACATTGGGTATCTTAAAACTATGGACATGGCCTATCAGTGCCAGTGCCAATGCCAAAAGCAATATCAGTCTTGATAAATGTTTGGATTCCATTTTTTTTTTTATATATAATTTTACTCGTTTGGAATATTTGTGTGCGCTTTGTTCTGCAGCCAAACACTTACTAAGAAGCAAACTCTACCCAGAAGCTTTTTAAGAGCGAGATTAAGACCGGTTTTTGATGGCAGCTTTGTTTTGTTTGAATTGCATGAAAATGTACCCTAGGTAATAGGAAAAAGAGATTCCTTATAACCTATCCAAGTTGCAATTGGCATAATGGTTTTTTCGTTAATAAAATATAAAGTTTGCGGAACTGTTGTTATAAACTCTCCTCACAATTCACGGAAAACGCTGAGTAGATTAAAAATCATTGAAAATGGAAATCCCCTTTAAACTCTCTTGTAAGCTCAATACTTTTAAGAGTGCTCAGTCTTAAAGTTAAGCTTTTTTGCTGATAACAACTTAATAACAAATATAATCTTATGATAATGATACTCAAAGCTTTCGCTTTTCATCTGTAGGATCGAATTGTGTTTGAATATGCTCTGAGCTTGCAACAATTTACGAATCAGATGAGTGTAAACAGTTGAAGCGTCAAGTGAATGCAAACAACTAAAAAGCTAAATGAGAATAATATTACAATTCATAAGAAGAATTCGGAGCAATTAACTGCGTCATGAAATTGCAATTTTTACTGGGCAGCTGTTTATTTTTGCTGCTTAACTTTAAAAAATGTTGGGCATATTCGATACCAAGCCTGAATTTTGAATCGCTGGATGAGAATGGATTTGAAGTGTCCATACCAGGTACTTAACATCTTGTGCAAATATAAACTGATAAGCGAGGTCATTGTATTTTAACAATCTTACATTACAGATGAGACTGGTATGCAGCGTGTGTTCTTCTTGGTGCAAGTAGACGATAGCTGCCCAGCATTGATGGACTATATAACGCAGCCAACGAATGCCACTTGGCTGTCTAAGCAAAAGCAGAGCTTACAAAACAATGACAAGGTTCAAATTTCTGTCTTGGTACAGTACAATGATTTGGTATATGAGAAGAGCGAGACGCGTGTGCTACTTAATAAACGCATACTGACCACTCGGGATACCAAGTCACGCAACGTTGAATATGCCTCGGACGTAGGCAAATGCCAAGCCTATTTTGAAACGCAGCAGGAGAGCAAACCCTGCAAGCAATCGCAGACTATAGTGCGCAACGGCGCCAGGACATGCCAGGGTGATCTGGTCTTTGAAGATAACTTCAGCACGGCGGAGCTAAATCGTACAACTTGGAAGCATGACGTACGGCAGCGTATGTATTATGTAGAGGAAGAGCTGGTGGCCTTTAACGACTCAGCACGTAACTCGTATCAAAGAGAAGGCCATCTGTTTATTGAGCCCACAATAGCGGATGAGGTGACTGAGGGCAGCTTCAACCTGGGCGATCGTTGCACGGCCGTAGAAAGTCCCGAGCAAGAGTGCAACATAGTAGGCAGTTTCTATTCAATCAAACCGCCAGTATACTCGGCACAGCTTCATACGCGCGAGTCGTTTAGCTTTAAATACGGCAAGATTGTAGTAAGAGCCAAGCTGCCCAAAGGCGACTGGTTATTTCCATGTAAGTATTTTGCATGCGCAAATTATTACGCAAACCACGAACTCTTGTTTTTTGTAGATGTGATGCTGCAGCCCGTATCGACACACTCGGAATCCCACTATGCCAAACAGTTACGTATTGCGTATGCGCGTGGTAATGCCCATTTGCGCAGCGTGCAACAGGAAGACATCTCCGGCAATCGCTTGTATGGTGGTATGGTTGTTTGGCAACATGAACGTGCAGTTCAATTTGTTAAGGATCGCTTGAGTAACAAACATTATGGTGATGACTTTCATAACTACACTATGATTTGGCACCGCGATAAGATTACATTAATGGTGGATGAAGAGATTTATGGCGAATTATACGATGGTCTATCTTTCTTTAACGAAAAGGTAAGCGTTACTTGTGCTTTTGCTAGCTAAATATTCATACCTAGTATATTCCCTAGTGCTTTATTATATTTGGTGTTACGGTCGGTGGTTTTCTGAATTTTGATGATAGCATTTTGCCCAAGGATATTAAACCCTACAAAAATCGTGAGCCGCGTGCAGCTTTGGCATTTTGGCAGCAACGCGATATTTGGGCAAACACCTGGGGCAAGCACAGTGCAATGGCTATTGACTATGTGCGCGTATATGCGGAGTAAATAAATGTATAAGTCAAATATATTTACGTAAAATAAATTTATAGAACTCAGAGTTTAAAATCATTTTATTTCACCGCCAAATGAACTAGCTCTTAAGAGATATAATTTAATAACATAAACAAATGTGTACACACTGCACTGCAGCAGTGTTGCCACGCTTAGTTGCTATTTTATCACTGATTTCGTCTTTGTCGCCTGATTCGCCAAAGAATGCTCGAGCGTGTGTGTTTTATTTATTTATAAAATCGGTGAATAATACTATTAATGCATGAGTGTATTTTGCAATTGTATGAAAATGCACGCAACATTGCATAATTATTGTTGCTGAAAAGCTGTCTGTAAAAATGTAAACAAAAAAGTCTGTTTGTGTACAAAATCTGTGTGTGTGTGAATGTGCGAATGCATAGCGAAATAAAAGCAAAGGAATTTTCTCTATGCTAGTAAAATTGTGTATAATATATATATAAGCCAAAAGTTATAAAAAAAAACTGCTATAAAAGCAGCGTTAACATAATAATATTATTAAATAAGCTAACAGGACATGGATATACTGGATATTGATGAAGCATTAAAGGATGATTCATACATGTAAGTGACGACGGCGACGGCTGCTTGCCATTGTTTTTATCGCTGCGGCTAAAAATACTTCCGCATCTGTTTCATTTATCTCAAACTCGCAGTTTTCTGGGGGATAAAACGCACGATGATGTCTCCAATATATTGCAGCAGTGGAAAACAAATAATCAGACGTCATCAGCGCAGCAGCAATTGCAATTACAATACGGTCGCAATGAGCAAGGTAAGGCACATATTCATACATATGTACATATGTATATGCTATGTACTACTGCCTACCATGTACATATAATAAATAGTCTTGTACACTTTCTAAAAGCAATTTGTATGTGGGTTAATCTGACGGCGTATCGGCGTCGACAGCTTGGACACCGCACCATTCCTTTTAAAGAGCTAATGTTTTTGTGTGTGGGAGTGTGCTCTTGAGACCCACTTAGTAAACTTAACCGTTGGATTTAAAATTGTTTTTCCCTTAATTGGCAGCGCAATGTTTTTGTATGGTTAATTCAGCAAACGCCGCAAACAAAACATGGGCACCTTAAAAAGTTAACCCAAACAAGTTAAAAACCCAAAATAATGACTTCGACCTTATTTTTTCGTGATGCACATCCAGTTTTTATGCATAATATGCTCTCATACAATTTTCGTCTCCATCAAGAAATTTAATAACAACAAGTATTTTCGTATTAGGTACATATCAGTATTTCCTTTCATTTGATAGGATACAATTTGTATTAAAAATTTTCCTTTTCGATGCAAGAGTCGCATTGACCCTTGCTGTAATAGCTAAGACAAATTTAAAGACTTCTATGTAATATTTTTAGTTGAAAAATTTATGTCACGTCTGTCACGTCAATGCAACAATTCTTCGCCTTTGTTAATCCTCAAAAATTCTTGCATATGGTCATGTTCACATTTTGTACAGAAATATTTTTCTATTTATCACGCATTAGTTTTATGCAGTAAAATTTAACTCACAAACTATTAATAGCTTTTTCAATCTACTAAACCAGTTGTTTAAAAATTACTTCTACTCAGCGTGGCATGCACATGCGATTTTATTTCCTCGACCTTGTTCGGTTCGACAAAATATTCAATATTGGTGAATATTTGTTTCATAGGCTCGACTGCAGCATATTAAAATGATTTAAAATTGATTGTGTAGTTGTATGACTGTTGAAATGCGAAGTTTAAATATAATCACTGAAATATCCTTATTACTTTTTTTAAAATCAAGTAAGTTAGTATCAAGTTTATCGCTCATATTCTACACATAAAAATATTTTGACTGTTGCATATTTGTAACTTAATATCTATATTTTTGTTATAATGAAACTCATATTTTTTAATTTCAATGTTTAATTACGCAACAAATTAAGTTTACAAACTTAATTCGAAGACATTCACTCGTCCGAAACGTAGATCGTTGGCGACACAAAATCTGGACTCGCAATTTGTAAGTATATTATGAACTTTACTATCATTTGAAACTTCTAACGTTACTTCCACCTTTCAAAGGCGAATATCTCAAATGCACAGCTCGCCATGACAACAGGCTCAGCTATGCTAAATCTGGAAATAGGGGGCTTGGTAACGAACATGCATAAATCCTTTCTGCAAGATACATCGCCGCCTTCGTCCATCTGTTCGTCAATGAACAATGAACACATGAACAACTCCCTTATTACCTCGGCAGATTTTACAAACCTCAACTTTTTACAATCAACACACAGCCTAGAATCGGACTTTAATCTCACTACAGCGCTTACAAATGATGGTTACTCTCTCAGCGATATGATACGTGATCGCAAGGCTTTGGAGTCCTTAACTATGTCGGGCGATGGTACCCTTATAAAAGACTCGCAAATCGGTCAAATTGATGACATCTCCCTGGCGCTTAGCAAAACCGCATCCGGCTGCAGTACCATGGATAACTCCACGGACAGTATGTCCACGACCAATGAATATCATAATCGAACTGTAGCAGCCACGCCCGCAACAGTGGGAAATACTACGATTCCCATATGCGCAGCCCTGCAGCGCACAATGGTGCTTAGCGAAGAAATGCTGGGCGATGTAACTTTTAACCTGGTTGACAGCATGACCACTCCAAATACAGAGCTTCCAGCCGGAGATGCCACCTTTAAACGACCAATGGATGAGACACAGCTGATGGCTGTTCGTCAGGTTAATACTACCTATACTGAGGCGGACAGTGTAACGCCAGAAACGCGCTGCGAAACGCCCGAAAATATGATCAACAAGGCAGCGTTGCATTATGAATCTACGCCCTTAACTACTGGTGTAAGGCAAAATTACTTTAACAACAATAATAAGCAATACACGCCAACATTAAAATGCCGAGATGAAGTGAATCTCTCACCCATTGTAAGCAACACGCCATTGAAATCTGCGCTAAACAATACCTATGAACCGGCGCCATTAAAATCTGCGCTAAACAATACCTATGAACCGGCGGCAATAGTGGCTAAAAATGCAAGTACTGCCAGCTTTGATGGCAACAAATTTGTTACGGACACAATGGAGCTGCTGGAACAAATAGAACAGCCGCTGGATAGCACTTATAATATGGCCGAGCAAACAGAGCAAGAGCAGGTGGCGATGTTAGCACAGCACAAGCAAATGCAATGTGTCATGGATTTAGCCGAAGCTGAGGTGGAGCTACTAGCGCAACAGGGAGACGAGGAGCAATTTGAACATATGCTGTCAGAGTTGGGCAAGGTCAATGGGTTAAATGCAGAGCAAATAAAAATGCAGAAATCGCTGGAGAGCATAAAGCGCAGATTCAAAAACAGCGAGTTGCCGTTAAATATTACTCTTGACTTAAAGTCCGAAGAGTTAAAGGAAGGAAACACGAAGGATAGCAGCAATGGCTCAATATTGCATAGCAATCACAGCAATAGCAGCAGCAATGGCAGCGGAGAACGCTTGCTTAGCAGAAGGAGTCGCTTGTATGATGATGTTAATCTGAGCGCTATGCAAGCGAGTAGTGTCAGTTATAGCAGCTGTAATTCTACATCCTTTATTGTACAACGCAAAAGGGAGGAACACGCTGAACCAGAGCAGGCTATAGATGAAGATTGCACGCCGCTAGATCAGGAGAAAGAAAAAGCTGTAGAGACTGAAGCCACGCATGCCGCTAGCTATAAGCTGACCGAGCGTCGTGAGCGAGATCGAGAGCGTTTTAAGACTATAAAAATTACAAAGGAAATGCGCGACGAACAGCAGGAAATTATAGTGCCTTGTATTGATGATGACCATGTTAATATGCAGCAGCAAGAAGAAGACCAAGAGCATCATAAACTACAGCAGCGTTTGTCGCGTCGTGAGCGCAATAACAACAGCCATACGGAAACTGGAAACAACTATTTAACCTATAAAAAACCCAAAGAAAAAGGCAGCTCCATTTCAACGCGCCGCCAACTACCCGAAGCATGTACTGAGTCTAATCCCATGCGATCCGAGCCACGTTCCTTGTCCCGCCCGCGTTATATAAGCGGTCTCCAAAAGTTTACAACCGTAAGCAAAGCAACTTCAGCTGGTGCAGGTCTAAATGCAGCTCCAACGACTAGCTATGGAGCGCAAACGGTCACAAACGGCGCAAAGACTGTTAGTGAACTCAAGAGTCCAATGGGCATTAAATCCAAGTCGTTCCATAATTTGTCCTCCAATGCAAATGCGGCCAATGGAAGTATGGCAACAACTCGAGGAAGTGTTGGTGGCCTTAGAAGACCGGGACAAAGCAAATTATTGAGTGGCTTGCGTGCGCCAACTACGCAACAGACACCGATTAGGCAGGAGGTGAGTATCAGTTGCATTATTGCAAACAATTGTTACGTAAAATAATTTAAATATTTTATTAAATATCTTAATCTGCAGGAGGACACAGGCGTATTCAAAGTTCCCAAATTGGTCAGTGGCTTGCGTGCACCGGCAAATACGGCTAAGCGAGCGGTTGGCAATGGTCTAGCGCGCCCTTCATCTGGTTACTACAGTCTTAGTGTGGCAGGCAAAGAGGCAGAAACTCCCGAGGTATAATATCATTTAAAATATATAATATACACACATTAAAGATTATTGTTATCTGAACTTTTTTTTAGAGCCTCTCGTCGGCATCTTCGCGTGGCAGTCTATATGGCAAAGAAAGCAGCAAAACAAATGGCGCCTTTGTTGATAGCCAGGCCTTAACGTCCAAATTGACGCAAGTGACGGTTGGAGCCACAGGAATACCAAAACCGTCTGGCTTGAGACCGCCCACGCAAATGAAACGTAGTGCCTTGCCACGACCCTCCAGCGTTGTAAGGCGTTAAAAAGAACTAAAATGGAACCGTAACCTAAAAAAACGTTTGCCTACTCTCAACCACATGCAATTAAAAATAGGAATACATATGTAACAAAACACTCTGCTTCTAATACTCTAACTACATTTATTTTGTGTTGTGCTCTCTATGTTTTGTGCACTTGTCTACTTTATCTTTATGTTTAGCTGGTGAACTAATTACACTAGCATTAAAGTTAATACAAAAACTGCATTTAGTTAAACGCCTATTATACTATCTGCAACAAGGAGAATATGCTAAATTGTATAACTTAAAACACAAACACTCAGACATACACACAGTTTGCCTTAAACGAAATACGACAACTTAAAAACGACTCTATATAATTCACAAACAGAAGTTTAAATATTTTTGTAAAATCGTGCAAAGTTTATATAAATGTTATTTGTTTTCCAAACATTGAAATCCTGGAGTTGTCTAAGCGAATCGAATAAATACAATACATATTAAAACGAAAAAAAATTCATAAGTTTAAGATAACAAAGCAAAGAAACTATAACAATAAGCGCTGCTCAGTGGCTTAAGCCACGAAAGAAACGACAAAGGATATAATAATTATATTATATACAATAAAAATATTTGATAAGCATTGTTCTACACAAATGTTGAAGCCGAAATAGAGCTATGTATAAAAACAAACAGAGCATTATGTACTAGGTAATAATCTATATAACATGTTACTATCATAAACTTATGTGCTCATACAAAAAAGCAAAAATATAACTGCTGGCAAGGCTAAGAATGGTCAAGTGTAGGCTCTGGCAAATGCTATATGAAAGAAATATGTATAACCTTTGCTACATCTTATCATTTACTAAATCCTTTATAAAAGAAAAGATGTGCTATATTTGAACTAAATAAGTATTTTTATATTAACTCGGCTCTGATTTGTACCATTTAAGTAAAACTACAACTTTAGCTAAACATACTTTTAGTTACAAACGAGGAATTACATCATAATATACTATTAAAACCGAATTTGTTTAAAATAAAATGGAAACATGCAAACATATAGTTTGTCCCCTTACTTTTATACAAATTTTTAATTGAGAAAGTTTTTATAAAAAAATACTTTTAAAAAAAAAACTAAAGCAATTTATGAGCTTCGCGTGTTAATGCCAAAAATTAATTTGGTAATTTTCCATCAAATATACATATATGCATATCTACAATTTAAGTTTAGTTTCAATGAATAAGCCTCTAACATAAATATACAATTAATTTTGAACAAATATGTTGTCTTCTAACTAGCTAAATGTATATTAAGGACTGCTTTGCTTAACCAACACACCCTATGCCTTAACCCTAACCCTACGCTTAACTATAAAATCGTCATTCTCTAACACCTTATTTCTTTCTCGGGAATTGTGAATTAAATTATGTGTGGATCATGTTTGGGTCAGCAGACCATATACTGTTGCAATTTACTTTAAAATCCGTTTTTACAAAGGACAAGCCATTTTTGATGCCACCAACCTATAATCTCAAAGTTATGCACTATAAGCTAACACGCTTTATCCCAAACCTTAGTCGTAATGACCCAAATTTCTGAAACCGTTCCAGAATACACTTAAGCAAGTGTCTTAGCCAGACAGACTTAAAAAATTGTGCTATAAATATTTTCGAATAATTTTTGCTCGAAAAAGAAAACTGGCAGGCAAAAGATGAAAATTCTTTTAGTAATCATTTGTCAGCAATATAAATTATTATATATAATTTTTAAAAATAGCCCATAAATATATTGAAGTATGCAATATAATAAAACAATATATATCGTATAAATCTACAAATGTTTTTATTTTTCATACATGAAATCAATGTACGAACTTAAATTAAGCATATGAATAATGAACTTGAATCAAATAACAAAAATGGAAACCAAATTATCTCCCAAATATTCGTTTTAAAGGTAATGTGCCAATTAGAGTGATGCATTTCAGGTTGTTGAGCTGAAGTAGTAGGTGCGCCTCCTGTTTATTGGGGACAAAAGGCTGCTGGCCTTCCTGATGCTTCAAATCCTTTTTTTTTGGTAGGTATTGGGATCAATATTTGTTTCTCTTTTTGTTTGTTTTGTTTGACCAAAGATTCCAGATCTACACAGATACATGAACTGAAAACAGTACAGTATACTTTTAGAATTAAAACATGGAATCAAATTCAATGGAATACTTACATATTGTATGTCTACTTTTAAATTGTTATAATGAATGCGTTTCATATGGAAATCCATTTGAAACTTCGCTTGCAAAGTTCCAGAAATTGAAGATGGATAAAGTTTGTTCCCAGTTTCCGGATTTACCATTGGCGTGCCCGTGGATGTGGCTTTATCATGACAAGCTATGAATTGTACAAGATCAGTTTTAAAATGGAACTTATGGTAGTAAATTGAATGGAATACTAACAAATCGTCTGTCCAGATTCTTTTGACGCTCTATTTTCGGACGTCCAAATTCCTTTGAGTTTATTTTACAACGTTACATTTAAATTAGGTATAATTTGTACTCGTTTTTTTTTTTTTTAATTGTTTTAAATTTAAATTAAAAAATAATAAAGAGCAGCCTTCAAAATGCATTCCTAGCCATATGAGTTTGTCATTAATTATTGTTAAATAAAAATATTCTTCCTCGGCGAAAATTCCCAATTTGTAGATTTAACATTGGCGTATCCGTAAATCTGTCTATTGTCATGGCAATTTATATATTGATCAAGTAATGCAAACTTTTATAGTTGATAATATGATGTTGAAATTAAGCGTGTTAGGGTTTAATTTAATTTTTTAATCCTTTATATAATGTTTATATATTAATCAAATAATGCAAACTTTTATACTTGATATTAAGGTAGAGCATTTGGGCGCGTATTGAGTAATATGATGTTGAAATTAAACATGTTATGCTTTAATTTAATTTTGAAATTCTACGAAATTTCATGATACATTTTTTGTATCATGATGCGTGACAAAAAAATTATGTTTAAAAATCGAAAAAATCTTCCTCGGTTTCAATGTCAAGGCACTCATCATCGAGCGTTGTGTCATCAATTTCTTTGATCAAATCATCCATTTCTTTTTTAGACTTTTCAAAGTTTTTATTTCGTTCATCAGCTCCCTGAGCCTTAAAGCTCGATTTAACAGCAGCTGGTGTGGAACTGGCCAATTTAGGCATTGCACCGCTAAAACTTTCGTCCTTTTCGGAATCAGTGTCAATAACTAGCTGGTCACTTAAAGCATCTTGTTCCATGTTCTCAGTAAACAAAATGGGTTTGTACTTTGGCGAATCCAGTAACTGTGGCATTTGCCCAATGTCAGAAATGCTGAGAATATCGTTAAATATACGCCATCCCTGCGAGTTCTTACGCATTAAAAAAGTTCGCTGATAACCACGCTTACGCGGTACTACGTCCTGATGTTCCATGAAGGTGCTCGTTATGGTAAAAATACGCAAGTGATCATCGTACGTCATCACGTCTACATTCACATGTGGGATGACGTGCTTGGTTTGGGGCAGTCGCTTAAAAGCATGCAATACTTTTTCAATGCCACACTGTAGCTTGTTAAAACGCACATGCTGAGCCTTAACTCGGCGGTGATTGCGATTGTACAGATTGTAGGAGTAGACATTGGTTAGCTGATTGGGCACGTTAAGAGAAAAGATTGCTTCATTCGTATAAAACGACGCCAGTTGAGAGCGGTCACCTGGCTCATTGAAGTACTTAAAATATGAATCAGTAAAATCGCGTATAAAGTTAGTACAACCGGGTGCTGGGCAATAATATGGTTTAAATGATAGATCAACGCTTGCGCCTGCTCTGCCATCAATAGTTTTCAACTGAGGCAGCTGTCTATATATAGCGCTCATTGAGGTCTTGGCTACGCCATTTCCAGCTAAAATAATCGAAGACATGCGCACATCCTTTAAGTAATCAAGCTCTTCTATGTTGCAAATACGATTGGCGCGTAAGTTAATCAGCTGCAGAGGTGGCAAAATTTTAGCCACTTTCGCAAAAGCGCGCAGAGTGCAAATAAAGTTATCACTGAGATCCAAGACTTTTATTTCCGGTAGTTCCCTTGGTAGCATTTGTAATACCTTTTGTAGTACGACAGCAGAGTGAAGTATACAAAAATCGCCTACCAGCTCGGGAGCATCATGAAAACGCGACAAGTCCAGCTTGTGGGATTCATAATTGTAGCGAGCATGTAAAGTTCTGCGTATGGCATTAAGCAACTCCATTGTAATCTGTGGCGCCATTATTTCCTTTGGCAATCGCGTATCAGCGATCACATTCAATCTCTTACAGGTGCCCAGCATTGCAAGCTCGTTACCCAAACGTTTCAAGCGATTTCCCAACAATGCATTGTCCACAAAAAATTTACATTTATATCCATTATTTAAACAGCGCTTCCAATCGTACACCTTCAAAGTAAGTGGCAACGTGACATACTTTAAAGCGTTGAAAATTTCGTCGTTGCTATTACCGGCGCAGTTAGATAACTCTACGTTATACCAGCCTGTGCAGGTAGCAGTGTTTTCGTTTTTTTTTACGTTGGCCTCAAGCTCGACGATATGATCCAAGACAGCTCGCAGATTAACCGAAGTTAGTGAACGTGTGTCTCCCGTTAGCGACGCCACATAGGCTTTGGCTTTGGAGAGGACAAGTCTGTTGGCTGCCGATGGTTTCATGGCCAACTTCTTCATTTTTATTTTGGAGTTCATTTTTAATTAAAAAAAAAACACGGTTCAAGTGACGCTGTCAAATTACGTTTTAACACTTGTCAAGTGTGCCTCTTTCTTGTCTTGTTCTTCTCTCTTTTTAATTCCTTTTTGAACCGATTTTTATTAATTTCGCAATATATTTATGTATATACATACACATGTATGTATAATTATTTGTCTAACAATTGCTTTGTGTTTTATAATTAACAAAGTATCACAAAAAAAGGAATTAATTTAGTTTTTAGGTTATGTGTGTTTTTAAGGCAATATAGCAAGTGAATAGTGGCCGCACTATTGTAGTTAATCTCGGTCAGATTGAAATAATATCGGCAACACAAATTTGCATATGTATTTATTATACATACATAAACTGCGCTTGAATACGAAAAAATAACTTTGCCCGTCGCGTGGTTTTCATAAAGTGACGCTCGTAAAATGGACGGAAAGAATTTTTCGCATGTTAGAATTATGTTAAAACTTCTACTGCAAACATTTTCTTTGTTTCTTTTGTTAACATATCCGTATTTACCGCAATACTACTCAGGACTGTGGCAATAAAAGAACGCAAAAAAAAACAAACAAACAGCTAAAAATAAAAATTGAAACCTAGTTTTTGTAAAACATTTCTGTTCATTTTTATTAGAATTGCATATGAATATTTATAAATATTTGATATATTGAACACGAAAATTTTTAGCTGCATTAGGCGGAAATGGCTTTAAAAATTTAAAATGATTTCGCTAAGGTTACCACATTATCTTCAGCAGAGCTACCAGACTTAAAAAAATTGTTATTTAGCGCCGACAAGAATCCATACATTAGTATGTACGCCAGGTACATTTATTCGTTTAGGCATGAGTCCAAACATTTTTATAAACGAACGTTCTTGTGTACTCAAATCTTTTAATTAAAAACAACGTTGCTAACGACTTTAGTTGTATACAGAGTGGTGCTCCCTAAACTTTAACTCTTTTGCAAATATATTTACTTTAAACTGCCAATTCTGACTGTATTATCTGGATACTCAAGATACTGGAAATTTAAAAAAAAAAAGTGATCCTAGAGTTTGCAATCTCGCTATAAGCTTTACTCTTACAAGATTGATATTAGTATTTAGCTTCTATAATACCGTCAGCCTTCTTGAGCACACAACACCAAAATTCTAATCATCGGATTTAGTTTTATTTTGCAAGTGATTGCAGATGCTTTCTCATACAATGCCGTTGGCTTTGACTTAGATTGGGCAGGCGACGCCCCGTCCGCACCATCATGCATATTTGGAGAAATCCGGAAGTTTTCTACTGCACAAAATTAAATCTGCTTATTTTTTTTTTAAGTGAGTTTCATTGAGTTTATTTTCGCAATTAATTCACAATATGTCATTAATTCAATTTAGTATGTACAAAAAATTTAGCATTAAAAGAACCAACAACGAAAACAAAATGCAGAGCATTAAAAAGAAAGAGTACAAAAGATAGGCTAATAGTAACAAATGCGTAAATGGAAATGAAATGGTTTTCATAAATCATCATAAATTTAGTAAGTCTGTTTGCATTGCGATACTCCTTTCGATTTGCCGTATGGAATATCTCGAAAATGGAGTGAATCAATGGGCTGCATATGTCCATGAGATATAAATTTTTTTTCCTAATAATTTCAGTCAATTTAAAAAAGTTCACAATTTGAATTTAAATTCTCCCTTAAGTAGGCAAAAATTGTAGCACTTTGATGGATCCATTAGAGGAATGTTGCGTTCAATGTTGTGGTTGCTGAGCTGCTGCTACGGGCGGTTGTTGTTGTTGTTGGGCACCAACAGGTTGGTGTTGTTGCTGCTGCTGTTGTACAGGGAGCTGCTGATTTTGAACTGGTGGCGGACTCTGATTGTTTAGTTGTTGTGGCTGTTGTTGTTGGTAGACAGGCTGTGCTTGCTGTTGTTGTACAGTTTGTGGTCCTTGAGTAACTGCAGGTGCAGCTTGTTGTTGTTGAACAGGCTGTTGTTGCTGGACGGGCTGTTGTTGCTGGACAGGCTGCTGTTGTTGGATAGGTTGTTGTTGCTGCACAGGTTGCTGTTGTGGCACAATCTGTTGTTGCTGAGGCTGTTGATAAACAGCTTGTTGTTGATACTGCTGCGGTGGCACCTGTCCAGCATGCTGATACACTTGGTTAGGATGTAAAGGCACTGGTTGAGGTTGACCATACTGCTGTTGATGCTGGGCATACTGAGCCTGTTGCTGCTGGTATTGTTGTTGCTGCTGCATATGCATTTGCTGAGGCTGTTGATAGTGCATGGGTGCTGCGCCAGGAGGAGGCGGGTAGGCAACACCACCTGGTTGTGGTGCTGGATAATAACCTTGCGGCATATTTGGATGCGGCGGCAACAGACCCTGGGCTACCATACGCTGCACTTCTTCCTGACGTCGGCGCTCAAATTCCAAATACTCTTCATGTGTGTACTGAGGTTGCTGGTCAATAGTCTCCCACTCGGGATCCTTTTGAAACTCTTCCTTGGCTGCTTGCGACATAAACTCCTGTATACTGATAAGACCATCGCGGTTGGTATCGGTCTCTTGAAAGTAATGCTCACGCATGCGTTCCATTTCTTCGGCACGCTCGCGCATGTCATCCTCTGGCAAATCACTTTGGTACACCTTATCCAATTCCTTGACAAACAAAGCCTTTACCTCAGCCTCATCCCAATAGCCGTTACTGTCAACATCATGTATGGAGAAGAATGTTTTGGGATTAAAATCATCCTTGTCCATATGATCCTGCTTTTCCCAGACTTCCTCTAATTGCGCCTTGTTGCCAGGATGGTGAAGTTTTTCATGCTCCTTGTGCTTCTTTTCTTTTTCCTTCATTTCAGCCTCGTATTTCTGTCGTGAGGCATCGTCCATTTCCTTTTTCTGCGCCTCACGTTCAAACTCCTTTTGCATTTCGTATTCCTTGAACTCTGAGCGTCGCTTACGATCCGCCTCGGCCAAGTCATCAGAGGTCTTTTGTATTAGTTTGCGCAAATCTTCAATTTCAAACGTATGCTCATTTCCGTGATCTAAATGCTGCGCTACCTTTAAGTGTTTGCGATCAATATCATTACGCAGCTCATAGTCCTGATTGGCTAGCTCACGCAAGCGTTCGAGCTCACGTCGCTTAATCTCGTCAAGTTTTGTGCGCACATGATGATTCACGTAGTCAAGCTCTTCGGCTATTTTTCCACTCTAAAATATTGAGATTATTTAACAGCTAACTGTGAGTCCCCCTAATAAAAACTTACACGTATGTCTGCCTCGGGCGCTTTGTCTAACTTCTTGCGAAACTCTGGATCGGCTTCGAGCGCCTCAACCACTTCACGCAGATACCTTTCGTACTCCAGATCAGTCTCTACATTTGCTTGAGCTGGCGTGCTGGAGTCTGTATCAGACTTTTTATCATCTTTCTTATTTTGCGTCACTGGCAAAGCCGTCGTAATTGCCAAAGAAATAGCGATAAATAGCAATATGTGCTGTAGTTTTCGCGTCATTGCGGCGTATGTTGTCTTCGTTGACTGCTGGCAGTTAAAGATAGTCGTAGTTTTAAATACGGCCACGCCAATAATTCACAGGGTCAACAACTGTTTAAATATTTTTCTTTATTATAAAAAATAAATATTCTGACGTGTCTGCCTAATAAGTTGCTTTGTTAGAACTAGAGTTGCCACCTTTCTTGTTAAATCAAAACTGTTGTGTTTACATATGTGAAACTGTTGCGCATATGGCAACTACAATATTAAAAAAGCAATGTTGTGAAATGCATTTAGTTAAATGTCATCAATGTGACAAAACAGGTGGTCATTTATGTTTTTCTCTTTTTTTTTTTACTAAATTAACGACAATGTGGTAGTTAGCTTTATTTATTTATATTACAAAGCAAAAGAACAATGTTGTTAGCCACCGTATGTTTTAGTATGATCTATTTTATTTCGATTGTAACATAAGGCGGTCACACTGGTGTAAAGCATATCAACAGCTGTTCGCTGCAGCTGCAGCTGTGTTGCCTGGCGCAATTTTTACCAAAGTTTTAATTTTTACTAATTAATTTTGGGCCTAAAAGACGCACAACAATGAGCCAGGCAGCTTCTTTGCTGCCAGCAACAGCAGAAACGTCATCAGCAGCCGCGGCAAAAACCAAAAAGAAAATATTAAGTGCGATGGAGTACGCTTGCATTTGCAAATTTGCCAACAATTATTATGGACTTGCTATAGACTGCGAATTAGAAATGCACCGAAAATTTTCGGATATTGAGCCGCTCGCCTTAACATGCATATTGCAAACGGAGATCAGAAACAATAACAAAAATCAGCCATGGCGGTCCGAGCATCGTACCAAAAAACTTTTACAAACGTGTGTAAATCTTGGTAATTTGTTGCCACTTGAATAATTTCGATAATAATTTAATCTCGGCAGGTATGAAGAGCAATGCCATCTATATGCGGATAATTCTTTGCTCGCACGTATGTCGGTGATAGAGGGCGTAAGCCCCGTGGCACTTTGTCGGCTTATGCTACACAGAAAAGATGATTTTCGTCAAAAGACACAAGTTTCGCGTTTACTTAAGTATCCACATTTAATCAAAGATCCATGTCTAGCCGCTAATGTGCAGCAATGCCTGTGTAGTGACAATCAGGAGGGTCCTATTACAGATCTACGAAGACGCATAATAGGCGAGGAATACGAGCTAAAAATGAAGCAACTAGCTCAGGCTGCGGGACTGTACTACTATGATGAGCACGATCTGCGTCGCTTGGGCTATGACAAGACACCTGATATAAAAATGATTCTTCCATTTTTGTATAAAGGCGAAGTGGTTAATTGGATAGAGAGCAAGGCCAATTTTGCAGACCCTAAGAGTCATATACGGAATATTCAGCTGCAATTGCATAGCTATTGCAATCGGTTTGTAAACTCATTTGTTTATATAGATATATACGTATTTATTAATATTGTCTTTTTAGCTTTGGCCCTGGCATTGTTATATATTGGTTTGGCTATCAAGAGGAGACTCCACAGTTATCTGAAAATAATATAGGTATCACAGTTTTGGCGGATTTTCCTGCTGCGGAGCATATGGTGCTGCTGAATCTCACGGAGAAGGAAACTAGTGTGACAGCAACGCCTGTCGAAAATGCAGCCTGTTCAAATAAATCCTGACCTACCCAACTTTAAAATTATTGTTTAACTAAGCTCCAACTTGTTGCTTGTTTAATGCATTTATATGTATACATAAACTTTGCCTAGCGCTAATGCTATTGAGCAAGGGTTTTATTGACAAATTATGTTTAATAAGGCTCTTTTAACAATTTTACGCTTTTTATTAATGTAAATTTATAAATTCTCATTTACATGAACTTTAATAGTACAAAAAACGTTTGTTTCGTAAAAAATTATACAATAAAATATTAATGCAAATTAAAAAGATATAAAAAGTTATTGTAGTTCACGTTTCGTTGAATTGCTTAAGTGTCGGTTTTAACGCTTATTATTTATTGCAGTAAAATTCAAAAACAATATGTGCTATCTGAGTGTGTACTTGAACAATTCGTATTTTTTTGTTATATTATTATGAACAATTGCATTGGCATTTTCAAATTACAAATATATTTAACTTAAACATTACATAGAATATGCAGAAGTGTATAAAATTCAGCTCGCATCTAGGCAGGGAAATTTTAAATACACAATTTACCAGTTGATTGTTAAATTTTTTTTTCAGTTATTGTTTTTGTCGCTGTTTTTAGCATTTTCGTACTGGTAGGCAACTCGTAGTTTTTGTTGGTTGTTGATATAGTTTCTAGTTTAGTGTTACTTGCCGCAGCAATAAATAAGGAAAGTGCCGTGTATTAAACATCTTTGAGTTCCTCCGGCATATCATTCTTAGGATGTTTGTTTTCAAAGTGTTGTTTGTACGTCTTGGGATCTGGCATTTGCGACTGCAGGTAAGCAAAGAAGTGGTAATGTAAGTAATTAACTCCCAAGTGAGCAACAATGGATTTTTACCTTGCAAACCGCGCAGACATGAACAAGCGCTTTTTGAGCCGCCTTCTTTTGGTCCGTGGCACTGTGACCCTGCTGTTTCTTCATTTTGGCCTGCTTTTCAGCCGCTTTGGCCTGCGATTGTATTTTTTGATGACCGCGTGCCATTTCGCTTATCGTCGTTTATGTCTGCAATACAAATACATATATTATAATACATAGATTGAGTATGTAGACTACACTTAATACAATTATTTATCAATTTTTAATACATAAGAACTGCTGATAAAACGTCAGCACAAACACGATAGGTGTATGAAGATTTCAAATACAAGTCGTCTTCGATGGGATTCACGACGCTCAGTTGGCAACTGACAGTTGCAGCTGTGTGCGAGGTCACTTTCTCTTTCAAACACACAAATTTGTATCCATACTATCCATCTTATCTACAACTTAAAAACGCGTTTTGTCTTAAACACAAACATACATGCATATGTGCATATAACTTAAACTATGACACGACAACAAAGTCGGCAAGTTTGTGCGTCTGCCTGCCGCGCGTCTCTTTGCCATTTCACTATATTCAGCTGCTTGCATGTATAGTATGTATAGAGTTAACCTAACGCCTTGCTAAACGTGCCGTCCACGTTCTGCGCTTTTTTTGCCATGTGTATTTTGGCAAGTACAATTTGCGCACAACACAGAAACGCGACGTAATCTTGTTAACAATAGTAATAGCTCTCATAGATTTTTAGCGCAGTTTTTTATTGTCTGCATGCAATTTGGACCACCTTTTTTTGCTTACCTAATTTAACAAAAATTGTATTGTTATTGTTAATGCCAAAAGCAAATTTCCAAAAAAACTATAGATTTTTGAACAGATTTTCTTTTAGAAATGAAGATACCCGAAATTATTTGACGCACGTTTTGAAGTTATTTGCAAAGATGAATTTTGCTTTGTTGTTAAAAAAAAAAGAAATGTGTAGGGTAGTTAATTCCACAAAGTAAAGGTGCTAGGCGTTTTACAGCACTTGACCAGAAACAAACTAGTTCATAGTTCCCTATGTTAACTTATCGATAAGCTCATCGTTCAGAAAAATGCACATCGAAGTGCATATATCGATAATGTAAAATTTGAAAGATGTAATTGAGTATATTTTTGCGTAACGCAGGGAAATTTTTGCGATTCACATATTATATCAGTGGTTAGATATGCATTTTATGCAAATAAAAAAAAAAAAAAAAATAGATTTTAAAAGAAAGTTCCTTTATGTTAAGATAAGAAGTTTATATTCATTTTAAATGTTTGTGCTCCTATCAAATCGCTTGACCGGACATATGCAAATATTTTCATAGTCAAACACTAGAGACTTAAGATTTTTTAACTTAAAAAAAATGTTGTTTCTTAGACAAAGGTTTAAGAATGGAGGCCACTTACACAGTTCCACTTTAAAGAAAACATTTCCATCACCTTTTTAAATAATTTAGGTAATTTTTTATTTCGAATAGTTCTCTCTATGTTCTTCTTCCTTATTTCAGTTAACCGCACAAAAAATGTCCACAGGCATCATAAAAGTTTAAATTTAAATCAATGTTTTCAAAATAAATGATCCTTTTTCTCAAACTAGTCTCCTTTTAGTGCGATACATTTATCAAACCACTTTGCCTTCAACTTTTTTGATTGTTGCAAGGTTGATTGGTCCAATTGGTGCAGCGTTAACACAATTCAGTAAACTTCTTCTTTTTATAAATACACTAATCGGGAAATTTAAAAAGGAACTCACTCTACTAGCTCGGAAACGAACATCGTCATGTTTCTAAAAAATATTTTTCCCAAAAAAAAACATTTAACATATTTGTTGCCTATAAAAATAAATTTTATTATAAGAATATATAAACTTAACAATTTGGAGTGCAACTAAACCAACATGCTTGCGTTATTATCGCAAAACTCATAAATATTATCAACGAATTGCATTTCTTGCAAGTTTAGAATACTTTTAGCAACTTGAGCTACTTCTTGTTCCTTAAGCTTAACCGGCACCCCGCAATTGTTTGCCGCCAACGTGGCATCCTTTGCATCCAATGTCATGCGCTTTAGATTATTTATTAATGATATGTCCTGTTTTATAGCATTTTTTAGCTCCAGCAGCTCATGTTCCGTCTTAATAATATCCTCAGCTTGGGCTTCAATGTTACACTGTAGTTGACCTACTGACAGCTCCATCTCCTGCGTCGTATATCGCTCATTCTGCAGCTTGTACAGTCTGCACTTTTCCGATAACTGACGCGTCAGATTATATTCCCGCTCGTATCGCTCATTCATCTCAGCGTGCATGGCGCTAAGTTTTTGGCGGATACTACTACGCAGCGGCACATCCTTACGTCGACGTCGTATGCAGTTGATGTTGTTGTTGTTGAAATGAATGCTTCCCTCCTGCTTTGGAGCCTTCGGTTCGCTGCGAATGCGACTGCGTTGACGTCGACGCTGTGTAGCACGCGTCTCAGCCAGTTTATAAAGCTTGGCTTTGGCGCTTGGCTTGGGTGCTGTCTCTGCGTAGAGCTGCTCGGGCAGAAGCACCAGCAGCAGCTCATCTGGAATGTGCTGCTTACGGGAGAGCAAACATTTCTCCTTCGTTTTGTTGGGTACTTTGATTGTTTGTTTCTCTAGGTCCGTGTTTTTCCAACAGAATAATTTCTTAAGCCATTTAAACAAGAAGAAGCTGCCAGATTTTGAATCCTGTACCAGGCGGAGAGGTAGCGGCTCTATGAAATTCTTCCGAAGTTTGAGTGAGAGACGTAGCTTTAAATATAGAAAATGTGGATGGAATTAGTGGGGAGCCAAAGAAGCGATTGTAAATTAATGTGTTTCATTGTAGAATTTTTTATTTAAGCAAAAATTAAAGTATAAATTTGTAAAATTGAAAAAAAAAGGCTTGTAAAACATGAGTAGTAAGTATGCAAAAGAAGAGGACCTTCAACTGCGTACGCATAATACCTATTTATATTATATCCTTGATCTATAGGAGATATTCAAACGCATAGTTTGACTTAGGTAGGTATTCGAGGTGATGCTAAGGATTTGTCCATTTTCTTCTGCCTCTAACAAGCGTTGCATAAAACTATAGTTCCCTTAAATCTTGAGTCTACATAGCCTACTTAACTTTTTTTTTTTATACCCTGTACCGTATGGTACCAAGGGTATATTAAGTTTGTGCAAGCCGAAAATGTATGTAACATATAGAAGGAGACGTCGGAGACACCCCAAAGTTACATAAAATATGATCAGGGTGAATAGAGAAGTCGATATACCCATTTCCGTCTGTCCGTCTGTCCGTCCGTCCGTGTGAACGCCTAGATCTCGGAGATGGTAAGAGCTAGAGTTACCTAACTTTCACATTAGATCCCATATTATTCCATAGGAGACAAGTTTATTTTATATTTTTGATATCGGGGATAAATTATATAGCTCCCATGGGGGTGTTTGAGACGACCTCGACAAAAAAAGCGTTTTAGATGAATAATTCGTTTGTTTATGAAGATATCGTAACCAAATTTGGTATTCGAAAGTTTTTTATAGTTTCCAATCACTGTACCAAATTTGATCGAAATCGGTTGACTATATCATATTGCTCCCATAGGACCGATCGGCCAAAATAACTTTTTTAAAGAAAAGTTCTCTATATTTCGTTTTCTAATAAAGATATCGTAACCAGATTTGGCGTTTGGAAATTTTTTAGAGCACTTAAGCAATGTGCCAAATTTGAACAAAATCGGTTGACTATATCATATAGCTCCCATAGGTCCGATCTTCCAAAAAATCGATTTTTAACAAAATTTGTTGTGTTTCGTTTGTTTGTTAAGATATTGAGACCAAATTTGACACTCGTGAGTATTTTATATTTCCTAAGCACTGTACTAAATGTAATCCAAATCGTTTGACTAGATCATATAGCTCCCATAGGACCAATCGGTCCAAAAACACGTATTTTATAAAAAATTCGATGTGTTTTGTTTGTTTGTAAAGATATTTGAAATAAATTTGGCATTCATATCTTTTTTAAGGTATTTAAGCACTGTGTCAAATTTTATTGAAATCGGTTGACTATATCATATAGCTCCCATAGGAACGATCAGTCAAAAAAAAATTTTTTGCTTAAAAATTCTTGTGTTTTTGGTTTTTTGTGAAGAAATCGGACTTTATTACAAGCTAGTGGTACAGGGTATCCTAAAGTCGTCCGCGCCCGACTTTACGTCCGCCATTTTTTTATTAATAACGTTTGCTCAGATGCTGGTCAAGAAAAAAAGAACGCTACAGTCACAACGTCCGCACTATAATAGACCCTGTTCCTAGGTTATTTATATCTAACTCTGGGGACTAGTACATTTACATCCTCTATTTTGTACGTCCACGCTAATGTTTTATAAATAAAAATTGATTCTTTATAACATGAATGAATATGATTTTATGAATTAAGTCTGCGTATCTCTTGTTAAAAATCTTTTTTTCAGCCAATATAGAATTTTACTGCGTACGGATCAAAAAAAATGAATTGAAAAAATTTTGATAATTTTTATATAATTTATAAGATGTGTTTGCCATTAAAATATATTTAGTGTTCAAAGGAACCTAAATAAGAGGGACTGAAGAACTCGTTATTTCAATATCCATCTGTCTACATGAAGGAAGGCATGGATCTCAGTGATGATGATGATAGCTAGATGAACCAAATTTTAGGTCAGATTCCTTATTCTGTTTATTTTGTTGATATTAGGGTATTTTAGATCTTTTCGAAAAATATTAGTAGGGCAATGGCAATATTACATACATATATCGCAAAATTTAAAATAAGAGTTGCTCTGCACACTTTAAGATCTTTCCGACGATGCCTTATATGTTCTTGAAGAATCATTATTCATATAAAATACAATTTCAAACATTTTTTTAACCAACAGAAATATGTGTGTACACTTTAATACTCTTTCAAAGATGTCCTTTCTTGTCTTTCAAATAAGATTTGAAATTCGATTTTTTGATATAAATTAAAAAAAAATTCATCTTTTTTTATCAAGTCCTTACATCATATAACTATTACTTGCGGTCATGTAAAACTGCGATAACTTACTAAGTAAGATTTAGTCGCGATATTAAAAAAAAAAATCTATCATTTGTTGGTATGTATTAGCCTAAAGGCTTATGAAAAGTTTAAACAATAAGTTTGGTCCAATAATTTTTATAGCTACCATTCAAAAATTTAACCGGCTCTCTCTTTTTTAGAAAGACACGAATAACGATCTTGCGCGAAAAGATTAAGGTTATACTTACATATGAAGTTATCTACTTTTTTGCATTATGGGAAATCATAGGACAATAAATGAGAATAATAAATTCTTTTAGGAATTACAACCCAAACTGTAAGTAATATTGCTCTTACCACAATTGGTATTTCTTTTGAATGTAAATGACAATGACAATGACCATATTTTACTTTTACTGCCTGACAACAAAAGAAATGTAAGTACAAGGACAATTAAAATGCTATTAACCCCGCGTACACTTAACCTTTTTATTTGTGTTGTTTTTCTATTCGGCTTTCTACATGTCGGTCCTGCATTCCAATTTACCAAAAATAAAAGGCTAATGGATGATACGTCAGCGCTTGACAAATAGTGGGCCAACATAATTATACACAAAACCATTAACTTTAATATTAAAATCAATAGGCAAATTGATTTGCTGTCGTGCGTCATGAACACAAAAAAAAGTAAAAAAAAATAAAAATAATAATAAAATAATATAAAAACCAAATATCAAAACAAATGGCAGCGACAACGCATAATCAAGCCCATACAATATAATAACCCAAACCATGCCCACATATGCGAACGGGCGGACGGGCGGTAGGCAGGAGCGTATTAAAAGTTTGGGGCATATACACTATACAGGCGGGCGGTTTCAGTGTGGGGTGGGGGGTCTGACGTTTTGTAGGCGACATGAATTTCACATTTCTTAGTTTGCGTGTGGCGCCAGTCAGCCGACTGGCTGTGCAGGAGTAAATAGTTGGGGGTATGGTTAGAAAAAGAAAAAAATGCTTATTATGCAATCACTGTCGACTTTTCCACTACTTTTTGGGCCTCTTTTTTTTGCACGTCACCCACACCAGCGCCAGGGTGCTACAAGATTGGGGTTATGGGGATTTTGGTTGCGAGTGTGAGTCGCTTATTACCTCATTGTGCACACGACTCCAAGCGCGCCAAACGGGCAAAATGGCCATGTTGCCATCGTAGCTGCGCTCGATGCCGCGCCAACTTTCCGTTATAACGTAATCGCTGTAGTCACGCGATGCTGCTGCTGCGCCGACGCCGCCATCTTGTATTTTTCGTAAAAAGGAAATGGCGTTGGTTAAGAGTCAAAGCAAAGCGGAAGTGCGCACCAGCACGGACACACACACATGCATAAAAATGGTGAGAACAAAACAAAAAAAAGAAAAAAAAAAAACAAATAAAATTAAAAAATTATTAAAACAAAAGTTAAATCATAGAAAAATCCAAGTGTAAATAAATTTATTTGATCAAAATTCTTTGATTTTTCAGTAACTTATGTACCTGCAGACTTGGGATTGTTATTGTTGCAGTTGCGCAGTTCATCATCAATCAGTGCCTTGATTATGTCATTGCATGTTGTTTTATTTGTTACACCCGAGACAAAACGCGGCTCCTCATCGCCCAGCCAAATTGGTATTTCCTTATGGCCTTGTTCCTGTTGGTTTAAGGTAGAGCAAGAGTAGAGTGGTTAAAGAGCGAGCAGCGCAGTTGCATTTATTTTTAAAAGTTTCGCACTGTTGCCAAATTTCACAGTGACTTAATTTTGTCTACGCCATAGAGTACTAAATTATATAGAGACGAAATAACTCGAAAAGTTTTTTTTCCCGTTGAAAGATTATGCGCCATATGAGAAGGCGCCATCTTTCGGAGGCTTACACTCAAGAGAGAATCTTCGCCTCTATATATTTAAGTACTCTCTGGTCTAGGCGTAGATGGTTGTTAATGGCCTATCTCTGTTATTATGGGTTTTTTCAAAGATATTTAGTTAAAATGCTGTTGGGGACTTCATTTGCAATCATTATACCATATACTTTCGGTTGAAAGTTTAAAAAAGATCTGTTGCGAACTCGTTTTCGTTATGCTTGTATCATTTATCAATAGAATAAGCTTTTGAAGCACCCAAAAGCAGCTAAATCAAACAAGATACCTACAAGCATCCCTACTGTTTAAAAGTAGTCTGCCATGCATCCTTAAAACGACTTCTATAAAAGATATCATAACTGTGGAGAATGAAGAAAGTACAAGTTTTACCACCTAAGTAGGTATTTCTGATTTTTTAAATAGCTAACCTATAAATCATCGTAAGCCTTAAAACTTTTTAAATGTTAATTGTTGGATGGTAAAACATTACTCTGTGATGAAATAATGGGAAGTAATCTGGCCCAACTTTTCGATTACACTTGTTTGCAAATTTAAGGTTCATCGAGTGAACCTTCTTATAAAATTGTTTTTCGGGTAATTTTGGGTCGAGAAACACGAAAATAACATTGAACGTAATTTTTAAAAAGCCTTCTAAAAATTTATAATTTTCAAAAATAGTCGAAAAATTTCTGAAGCTGTTAAAGTTACTAGTATCGTGGAACCATTAAAAAACTTAAGTTTCTTTTGAATAGCTGAATTCAGCATCGCAGGGGAGTCAATATCCGTACATAGACAATGCTGGAAAAGTAGTCAAAATGACCCAAGCTATCAGCTGCTTGTAGGACTAACTCACTGGTTGGCGATCGACAAGAATTGAAGCGTTAAAATGGCTTCCTAAAGTGTCATTTTTTGTTGTAACTGGAGAGCATTAATGATCTCAATGTTTGTAAAAGAAGACTATTTTAATTAAATCGAGTTGCGAAGTTGAGCCCCCTAGGCATATATTTATCTGATTACCCTTTTAAGGTTAGCTAGCGAGCGCATTGTTGCTTAACTTTAGACGTTGGCCTAAACTGCTCCTAAGGCAGTCTTACATTTTCAGCTTTAGAAATTACAATGGCTGATTGGCTATATAAAAAGCGTAGTGGACCTCCACTTATAGATAGATACTCATTGTAGAGACTGTACGCAAACTGTAGCATACCATAAGTAGCATAACTAATGGACTTTAGTTTTACCGACCCACCCAATTAGATGATTTGTTTGATTTCACATGAATACTTGCTAACCAAACCATTAAAGTAGTTACCACCAACCAAGCCACACAGATAAGCAACTCAAAGCCCGAGGGGCAATAGTAGGTAGACAGAGAGAGAGAGAGCTATCTGGGCTATGTTGTTATGAGATATGAGGTATGAGATCTACTTACCACAGTGCTATTAACGCCATATAAAGAAATGGAGCGATGGCGTCGTCCTGCAGCGGCAGTACGGCTACTTCCGTTTCCCGTGCCTTGTTTATTTTTGCACGGAGCTCTTTGGTTTTGCTGCTCGTGCAGGTCCGCGTCCACGGCTCTTTCCTCATACGCATAGTAGGTGTTGGTAGCTAGCTTATAACTGACATGGGCTTTGTGGTTGTGGTGCTGGTGGTTGCTGTTGTTGTTTTTGTTGTGTTTTCTTTCATTGTTGTTTTTGGTATTGTAGTACTTGTCTTGATTTTGGCATTGTTGATGTTTGGGTGGCAATATGGGGCTTTCGGGCAAGTTCAATAACGATGGACAGGTGTCAAGATTATCATCGATAAGCGTTGAGTTCTGTTGCGGCGCCATTTTGAATTAATAATTTTCAATCTAATTGGCACTGTATATAAAAGAAAGCAAAAAGTGAGTCTATTATATAATGTATATGCTTACTATATACTATATAGTATTTTGTTATTTTTTTTTTCTATTTCGATTTTTGAAAACACGCAAAATGGCTGTTAGAAATACAATTTGTTATTTACTTTATTTGCCTGGTCAACTTTGACCATACAATAGCTATGGGTTTAGGGTCTAACGATCAATTTAGATTTGTTGCCAGCGATTAAATAAATTATACACGAACTTTGTGCGCTCTGTGCATTGCTGCATATGTGTGTGTGTTCGGGTAGTGTACCTGTGCATACGTTCCGGGTGGCAGCATAGCCATCCATAGCCACCCACTTGGCTATATCGACCGATTCCTAGAAAATTGCCTACCCGACTCCATGGCCATTATTCTCAGTCATGTACAGCAACGTACAGGGCATTTAGCCTGTCGTGTTGTCGTTTTTTGTTCTTATTCTACTCAATCTTTTGTTTTTTTTTTCCTTGTGTACCACCCTGCCGCATAATTTGTTGGCTTTCTGGCAGGGCATTGTACCGACTGCCGCCAATCCTTGAACTGCTTGCATTTGTATGCAAATTTGTAGCCAAAAAAATTTTCTTGCACGTGCAGCTCCTCATGCATTACAGTGCCGTCCAAAGTGGCAACAACTTACAGGCCCTAGAGGCACACTGCTAGACGGCTCTGCCCTACCTTATGAATTAATGGTAATTTATGCCGCCGGAAAATGCAGCGCAAAATTGAAATTATATTTTGTGCTAAAAACAAAACATAGGAGATTGTCATTTTTTGGCAACAGCTGGGATATACAAAGATGTTTATAGGAAGTTTAAGTAGAAAAAAAAAAATAGAGTATAGAAGAATTTGGTGTAAAGTATAATGGAGAATATTTTAGAAATCACTGTTACTGTTGGATTCCGGATAAATCAATATGAAATTGAGTGAATCTAAGTAAAGGTTTTAAAAAAATACGATTCGATACTATCGATGGATGTATAAAATTTTAATTTTAACGCATATTCGGTGTGTTTAAATTCATCAAAAAGTTCTTCTCTTTAAAAACATAAACGATGCTATCATCAAGGGTGAAATTGTTTGTATTTACTCTAGTTGGATTGATTCAATCGTTAGATGCATTGGGTTTGCTTATTATTACAACTTCGTCTGCAGAGCTTTAAAACTGTAAGACAATTGATAGCATAATCAAAACTATCGAAGATTAAAATAGCTAATTTTTACTTCAATGACCTAATCGTTTTTGGCGAGCTTTTGCCGATTTTTCGATGTATATTATATTGTTTATACAAACTTATTTAAAAAAATGTACTTCTCTTAGTATTATAATTAATTTATTGAATATACTATTGTAATGAGACAAAATGAACACAATTCTTAAAGGTAAAAAGTTTACTTGTCATCAACGGCCTTATAGAACAGTACCAAAAATATCGAGCAATATCGGTCTCGATATTTTTTATTAAACGTTCATAGCGATAATTTTGCAAATAAGAGTAAATGCGCAAAGGCCTTGTCCTTAAACTGCTTGATCTATAATTATATTTCATACTATTATATTTAAAAAAACTATTGGTATAGATTATTTCCAATTGAAAGTTATATAGAACATTCTTTGTGAAATTAAAGCCTCTTAAAGCCGCGACATTGTCTATCTAGTTCATCTACCACCAAGCCATATTAAATATTCCATATATATGCCTGTGCTTTGGTTCAAATTCACTTGTGATTGTACATATGTATATGCATATAGTATATAACAAGGTATTCCATTGGCAGACCAATGTCTATGTGTATATGCTAGCATTAAATATTTAGCTGACAACTAGACAGCAGACGGTTGTAACGCCCAATAGCTATTAGAGAAATGAGTTATAATGCTACCAATTGCAGTAAAGGATTTTCATGTAGGTAGTCCTTTACATATACTATATGTACTTCCATTGTACATATGTATATACAACTTGTCAATGTAGCCTTTGATTACTGCCAAGCTGGCACATAGCGCCTGGACATGCAAACATGCATTTAAAAATGTAATTTCCCATCAAGATAAGTTCAAATGTAAATTTTGTTTAATTTCGACAGTCGAACGCCCCCAGTGACCAAGCTATATGAACTATTCGAACTATAGGAGCAGTCAGTCGACCACCCTGAGCAATTATCGCAACCGCGTCTACTGACGTTTTAAGTGTAGCTAATTGCTTTCCTATATAGGGGTGAGTACTACGTACTATACATACCTACATATGACATTCATAGTTTTTCACAGTCTATGCATATTTTATCAACTTTCGGGTTCATTAAGTGCTACAGCCCAGAACTTGAGTTTAAAATAGTTTTAAAGAAATTATAACGAACTGTATTTATATTTAACTATGATACAAGTTCAATGTCTTTTATATTATTTTTAAATGAATATATTTATATATTTTTTTATATAACTTTCATTTAAGGTTATAGCTGGAAACAAGATATTTTTGTTGCTCTTGTCTCAATAAATTACTGTGCGTGTTTCTTGGTAATTAAATTTTTTAGCTATTACGCATCGGGTAACAAAATATAACGTCTAACTCATGACGTTGCTGTATCTGAGAATTTATGTGTGGGAACTAGTATGAGTACACGGTGGCGTATGCGTAACGTCGTGATTGTTGTGCGTAGCATACTTTTAGGCAGTTCTTTTATTGTCAAATAAGTTAATGGATATTGATAGATTTTTCTTGCTTGTCTTACGTTTGAAATTTAAAACCTCGAGCAAAATATTACTAAAAGAGCAGGTCATGCTAAAAATTGTGGTAAGCTTCGGGTGATGTAGGGTTCAAGTTCACAAACCAGCTCAGATGGGCTTCATAATGTTTATTTTTCTTTCGTTTATCCGTCTTGCTATTGCCGTGTGTCTAAAAACTTTTTAATCTCACTAGCTCAGATACCTCCAATGATTAAAAAAATTAAACGTTATATGACAGAAAATGGTACACAGTCTATTTTTGTCGTAAGTTTAAAAAGTCGTTAAATCAAAGAATTTGAAAATTGAACATTCTGCGATTAGGTCTTGTGGATAATCCTGAGCAATCCTTGACAATTTATCTTTTTGATTCGAAATTCGAAAAGAATAACTTTATACAAATTTAAGCAAATAATGGTTTTTGTAAAACTAGTATTGTTTTTTTTTAGCAATGGGTCATGTACAAAAGGAATACTAGATTTGTGCAGCGTATAACGGATAGATGGAGGTATGGCATACCCTAAGTATAGTATAGAGTCTGGATAGAGATTGAGTCATATTCGTCTGTTTGACAATCCGTCCGTATGTATGAACGCCTACATTTCAGAGACTTTAAAAGCTAGCCTATTTCCTTAGCAATTGAAGTGTGTTGAATTATAGCAACTGCTTACCACTTTCCCCCTTAAGTCAAACTAGAAGCTTAGTTATATAGACATATGGCTCCGTATGTGGGACACTAGTAGATATTATTCTCTCCAACAAAATTTTGAGAAATTGTTTACTTAGCCAGATGAAGTTTCATATAGAGATTGTGCTTGACGCTGCTGTGCTTAGCCAACCATTATAGTTTGGCACCCAAAGAACCACAGAATATTATTTAATTCAACTGTGAATTCTCCCAGTGCCAAGATATAACAGCAACAATATTGGCACATATTTTCCAATCTACACTCTTGAGCTGGATACAGTTTACACTCGCTTACCTTAAGATTTGTTGAGATATTTGTTTCGATCTTTGCTGTTCTGCGCTGTTGATTAGTCTTTGGCTATTTCGTAGATTTTCTTAGATTTCTTGGAATTGTTTTTTATTTGGCTATGTAGTTTCTTAGTTTATGCACTTTTTGATTGGGGATTTTATATTTTTTTGTTACACAAAATATAACTTCTGGGCAGTAGTATTTTAGACTGCGCCCAACATGTGCTGGCTAACTGTTGCCGCAGGACATGTTAATCCTTTGAGCTTTGACACTTGACTGAAGTTCAAATTTGAATTTGCAGCCACGTAACGTCTTGCTAGCGGTAGCAGCAAAGGCTCAGCCGGAAACTGCTAATATTTTTCTAGATCTAGACAGGTGCTAACGTGTTGTCCTTGTTTGGCACTGGCGCTGGCACGGCATAGCACAGCGAAAAATATTTAAATAGAGTCCTTTGGCCTGGCTGCGCTTATTTTACCAGCAATTTACACAGGCAGTTGCGTTTTTACTTTTTTTCTATAGTAGTATTTCGTGATGTTTTTGTTGTAGTTGCCCCTAACAACTTGAAGCGCGTTCGGTGCACAACAAAACTGATGGCGCGGCGTATCCTTGGCGACGGCGTGTGACTAACTAAAATTTTATTTGCTACCACACAAAACTTTAAAGCAAAACCAGCTAACTACCAACGCAGTCCAGCACGCACATACACCTGGCACCAATGCACACAGATACACACACGCACACTTACAACAACAATAATATCTGGGGGTAGCTGCGCTGCCGTCATCATTTGTGGCAGTTGGTGGCAGTTGTTGGTAGTTGTGGCTCGAGCCTGGGTAGTACGTTTAACAACAACAACAACAACAGCAACACCAACTGCCAGAGCCAGCTAGCCAAAACCGTCCAAAAGAGTCGAGCGAGCAGCCAACCACCAGTAACTACCACCAAAGGTAGCGGCCAAGTTGTATTACCAATTTCTACCAAGCCCTGGCAACAAACCTATCCACCGTCCGACCGTCCACCGACCACTCCCTCATGGTTGGCCCGTCTTTGACGTTGCATTTTTGTACTATATAGTACTACCTATATATATACATATAGCGTGTTCCAGGCGATTGTTGTTCTTGTTCTTGTTCTTGCTCTTACCAATACCAATGCCAACATTTGCGCCCGTGCGCACTTTGCGTTATTTGGTAAAACGAGATTGTTGATAACGTGGCACAGCAACAACACCAACGCTACCACCTTTGCCACCACTACCACTACCAACAGCAACAACAACAAAAACTATAATAAAAAATCGTGGTAAAGAAAAAACATTTCTGACGATTAGGACCTGGACTGGGTCTGGAACTTCAGCTGTAGAGAACTGGCGCTGCTTTTAGCGTGTGTAGAGTATTTTTTACTTTACATTTTTAGAGTTTTGAAAAATAAAAATTGTTTCATTTCAAGTCAATGCAATTAATTATGCCTGAAATATATTTTTCTGTACGCTCAAACATATGTAATAGATTTATTTGTAATTTAAAGCATTTATATTATAATTATTGCTAATGATTTATGTAAATAAAGTGTAACGATAAACGCCCAAAGTATTTGAATTCAGAAACATTTACCCCTAATTATTTCTACGATTTTCATCAACATCAAAAACTTTTAAAAGTCGTAAATAATATATGAAATATATTTAATACCGATTAATTTAAGTACATATCTTCACAATAGTATAATATCTAGGTGGCACCACCCCCTGCTTGCCTCACTCTTTTTAAGGAATCGCAAGATACTAAGTACTCTCGTGAGTTTCCGAAACGATTGGAAATGCTTGCCAGCTATTAGCGCGACCTGCAAATGTTTACGAAAATTACTTTCAAACAAATATTTACATTTGCAGTCGTGTCGATTTCGAATGGTTTACCGACACGTGAGCACGAATTCTTTAAGATCAGGCTACAAACAGTAAAGGATCGTTCTTGTAATTTGAAAATAGATGAGACGAATTTTAAAATGAATTGATTCGTTTAAACTCAAATGACATATCGGTTGAGATCATGGGAATTCTAGAGACGATAATTTGTCATGGTAAATGCAGAAAGAATCGGAAAATTAATTCGTTTATCGTTTGGTATCGTGGGTACCTTCTACTTCAAACATTACTTTGAGAATGTTTTGCAAGACTTTTCTCACCATATTTTTGGTTAGCTCAGATTTGGAAGATCAATATATAAGAAAATAAGATCCAATGAGTTTAAAAATGCATGTAACTGCAATAGATTGGAAGCAAGAATCGAAACCCACTCATTTTTTTTCGTTGTCTAACATATATACCATTTGTAAATCATGTTTTTTTTAGAGTTACACAAGTTTAAATTATAATAAAACAAAGAAAAATATTTTAAATATCCATGAAACGGGCTTTATTGGATTGAAAATTTAATGTCTCTAATTTGGATCACCAAGTTTCACAAACTTTTCGCAGAATTTTCGAATTTTGAATTCCAATTGCTTCTGGTTTCTCGACAAAGACAAGTGACAATTATTATACCCTGTACCGACGAAGGGTATATTAAGTTTGTGCAAGCCGAAAATGTATGTACAATATATAGAAGGAACCGTCGGAGACACCTCAAAAATTTCTAAAATATAATTAGGGTGACTAGAGAAGTCGATATAACCATGTCCGTCTTTACGTATGTCCGTCCGTCCGTTTATCAAATAAAATTAGATAAAAGTCGGTTGACTATATCATATAGCCAATGGAACGATCAGTCAAAAATCATTTTTGTTTCAAAATTCGTCTGTTTTTGGTTGCTTACGAAGGTAAAGTAACCCAATTTGGCAATCAAATGTTTTTTGGTGTTCTTAAGCAATATACCGAAATTTATTGAAAGCTAGTGGTACAGGGTATTCCAAGGTCGTCCGCACACGACTTTAACGTACGCAATTTTTTCTGTGGATTTAATGGTTTTTCAAAAAAAGCTTGGGGATTCTCCTGACTCCAAATGCAACAATTCTGTTAATTTACACGACTCAATCAAAATTATGCTTCATCGGAGAACAAAATTTATAAATTAACCATTATTTTGATAAAAAATTTAATCAATTTCTAAGCGTTGCTCTGGTGTAAGGTTGGATACCTATGGATACTATGGATAGTAAAATGTCAAACCAAACTCAACAAAAAGCAACTAACAGCTGGTAAATGGTTTGTCAGATAAAGCAGTTATGGTAACTCAAAGTTGTGGACCTCTAAAAAAAACCACGCTGTATTGTATTTTGTGTCAACGTGTTTTAAAGTTACTGCAAATCAAATTTTGATGTTAATTATCTACCAGGAAGTTTTTGAGTAGGTTTTTCGACTGTGTCCCTAACCAGATCAACATTAGCTAGTGTAATCTCTGTTGCATAATCCTTAAATAATTTTTAAAATATTCAAAATTGCAACAATTGCAAAAAATATGAAATTGTCTAAATGTACGAATATAGCCTAGAATCGTTATATTTGGTATATAATCGTATGTGAGTCTAATATAATAAAACAAAAAATTTTAAAACTTGCGCAAATTATTGAGCAAATTTATGATGCAAGAAGAAAAGTAATTAATGTTGTTAAATTTCTACATAAGAAGTAAAGAATGCGACTTAAGATCCGATAAACCGGTCTGTCAGTCAGAAGAAAACTTAAAGAATGTAAAATCATTCTTAAAGTTTTTGTCGAGGGGCGTAATCGCTGACATACTGTAAAGGAGGCAGCTGTCAAGAAGTTAGCTGCGGTCTGTAAGCCAAAAGAGAACCTGAAATTTTTTGGGCTTTACTGCCCAATTTCTTTTACTATAAATGGTAATCAGCAATGTAATTCGGTACCTGCTCCAGAGTCCTCGACCCAAGAAAAACCCAATTAAAAGCACGCAAGTTGACAATTTCGATTGCTTAGTGAAACCTAAATGAATTTTGTCCCAGCGCGTGAAAGTTTGACGCTTTTCCAAAAGGCGATTATGTAAATGATTGATTTGGCCCACTCGCACCCTGGTCTAAGAGTTAGGGGTGAGCTCGGGTTGGACTAATTTGCAACAGCCAGGGGTAGTAACCTGCCGTAGTCGTTGCGGTTCAGTGATTTCACGGTATGGAACCAGCACCAGCACTAACGTTGGTGTAATAAACAAACATTATGCTCTTATTAATGGGGGCTCCGCTGGTTCTGAGTTAGTGTGGGAAAACGCAGTAACCAACAATTGCCGTCAGTTAGGAGTATGAGAGACAGAGAGAGCGGATGAGAGGGAGTGAGAGTGCGAGAGAGAGTGACAGTGAGACTTTTGATTATTAATTTTTATTTGGATTTAGTCGCCAACTCCCTGAGTAATTAAGGTACAGGCATAGGACGAAAGACTTTTACGTGGACTGAACAAACATCAACGCCCATTGCTCAGCACTTTGGCTAAATGCAATGCATTCGAATGTCCCCAACCTGTCCAGATACAATATACACTCCAATTTTTTTCCTATTTGTAGCTATAGTTTGCTGTTTGTTTACAATAGTATTTTGAAAACCCTATTGCATGCAATGACCAACGCTTCGTGCTGGGATATTAAGTCCTTGCATGTGCAGTATAGAAAAATTTCATAATGACTGGGGTTTTACTTGCTCAAGTTCTTTTGTGTAGTTGAGTTCTATTAAAATTACTCTTACACTTGCACAGTTATTGTATTTTAGTGTAGATTGTAAAGCTGAGATTGCTTTATTAGCATACGGGGTGCTTTACTCCCATATTTAAGTAAAAAATAATATTTATACCCTGTATACATGTAGCCCTGGATATTATAAACAACGACAAAACGTTGGCAGTATAAGCCAATTACATTGCATCGCGTAGTATCATGATCTGATACATATATCTGAATTTGAAGGATTTGATTCGGATCGCCCCCACAATTATTATTCGTGAATATGCTCCCAAAGTGACTGTACACATTTAATTTATAATATTAAAAAAATCTTTTTTTAGTTTGGTTGGTAAATACATAAATAAAAAATGTGGTACAGTCGAGGCTGTGCCCCACAGTGGAATATTCTTTTCTATAGAAAACATATTTTCTGCATATTCCTACTAGAAACTTTCTAATTGGTTTTTTTTTGGTGAAATTCTTTAGTCATATCTATAAGTTACGAAAATTTTAACCGATTGTCATGAAACTCGAAAGTTACGCCAATGAAGATATTTGTAGATTTTTTAGGTAGAGCTAAATATTGACGCATTTTATATATTTTTGATTATAGCTTTTTCTAACGTATTACTCTGTTAAATTTCAGATGAAAATCGGAATCGGGGAAAGATGTTGACATGATTCAACAAACTTCATCTTCTGAGGAAGAGCTCTTCTAGTCTCCGAGATCTAGGCTGTGATTCGGTCGGACGGACGGACATGACTCCATCGCTACCCGAGGTTATGATAAACATTTTGGTATAAAAAACTTGGGGTCTGCCACGCCTCTTTCTGTCCGTTACATACATTTCACAAATCTAGTGTACCCTTTGTACTTTTAAGTACAGGGTATAATAAATTTAACGTTTTGCTATTAAATTTCTCTCAGAGAAACTCGGACATATATTTAAAGTTATAGAAGAATATCATAAGAATATAAATCTCTCAGATATGAAATTTAGCTTAAAAAGAGCAAATAAATATTATAAATAAACCGATTTTGATCAATTTTGAAATATTCCGTAGGCAATTTTAAAGTCTCTTGAACATCGAATTTAACAAAGAAATCAGCATAAGCAACCCAATTATTATTTATAAAATGAACTTATTTAACCTGAAATATTAGTAAATATTAATAATAATATTACCTATACTTATTTAATTTCTGAGTTCCATAACACATGTTTATACATATATTATATTATATACACTTATATACGCTTATTCCTTAAGACAGTTTTAGGTTTCATTGACGAGAAATCCTTATGTGATCCTAAGTAAGAAACCGAAACGTTGTATTAAATTTATTTGCATTTAATCAAGAACAAATTCTGGTTTAAAAAATCGAGTTAAAATTATCTTTTGCTCATTCCCTTAATAGTAACGTATATTAAGCCCACATGCTGAACATGATTCCCCTATATTATTTTATATCTTATTAGTTAAAAGAAGACAAGAAGTAAAGGAACCAATACAAAAGTAAATATAGACAAGTAACCTATTAAATAAAAATTATTACAAAAACCCAGAGGGCTAAGACTGCCTGCCAGCAGTTCCCTAGTTTTTATCCCCGTGCCATGGTCAAAAACCGTTGACGGCTGGCACTACAATTGCAGGTGTAGAGCCCAAGAAGCGCAACGAAGCGGCTCAGTTTGAAAGAGCACAGCTCGGGGCGATCCCGGTCAGGGACACTTGCGGGACGGAAGGAAGCTGTTGCGCGGGTCAAAACACTTGTCGTTGTATTGTTCGAACCGGTTTTTTGAGGCGCGCACGCCGTCAAGATTGTTGCAAGCTGGTCTTGTAATGCCGCTTGGCAGACCCGTCAAGCAGTCAGCAGGTTGTTTATAGGGGTTGGTATTCCGTTAAGACGTAGACGCAGACGCAGCCGCGACAGAGCAGTCGCTGTTGGCACCTCGTGTGCATTGACCTGCAAATTCGCGCGCTTTTGTGGGTACCCTTATAAGCCCTATATTCACTTAACGAAGCGACGAAAAAAAGATTCTTTTATAAGTTATTTTGTATATATATGAATATTAAATTTAAATCGTGCAATATTAGTTTCTAGCGGTTGAGTTGCGGACAAAGTATTGCAAAATACGGCTAATAGGGACTAAGGGACCCCCAGCATGCTTCGTTCGCCAATTCCCGTTTGATCTTCTTTATTCAATTCAGATAATCCAGACCATTGCATATTCACTTTAATTTTCTTTACTTCCATAGCATTTATTCCGTTGCATGCTTGAACGTTATAGTTGGTCCTGCACAACTTTAAAATACTCTGTATTAACGCATGAATTGCCAAAAATTTCTTCATTTCTGATTCAGTATTCTGAATCGGTTTCTTAACCTTATTTCGGTTAATTCAAATTTTCTATAATTGAAAAATAATTTATATGTACTACATCTCCTTCTAGCAAAGTTTCTTAATTCTAACCTTTGTCTAGCTCTCCGTAAACTTTCTCTTAATCCCGGCATAAATTGTGAAAAAGAACAATTCCTCTGAATCATAATCTAAGAACATATCCCGCAATAGCTGCTTCTGCCCTTTTGTCTGGACGTTCCTTTCTAACGCCAGAGGATGTATTCAGAAGACATTCGTGATTAATGTGGTATGACTGAATTCTTGCATTCTCTTATTTATTGTATTTCTTGCCTGCTTAACTAAATAACATATTTTGCCAGCCCTAGGTAATGTTCCTTACATGCTCTTCTCGGCCAAACTATCTGCTTTGCCGTTTACGCATGTTCCTGCTCTGTAGTCCTTAACTATGAGTTTTCTCCGAGCTACTCACTATGCATAGTGGCACAGAGAAGGCTAGAACTTCTCTGTGCTACGTTCATAGATTGCTCATCGATTGTCACCGAACATTTAAGTGCTTGCTGCTCCGCGGCCTACGCCTTATGTGCCTCTCCTGTTCTGCAGGCTTAATTTCTAAATGTTCTCTGAGTTTAATCTTAGTACTCCGGCTCCTACATTTAGGTGCTAAATCCAATTTACGCAAGTCCCAAAACCAAAACACTACTCTTTAAGCTTCAAGAAATTAGCATTTGGTCCTTTTCAACAGTATTTACCATTTAATGGCTATACCTTCTAATGTTTTTATCATTTGATTCCGAGAAAAAGGGAAGGATATAGAAATAAATCGAAAACTTGGTCTGCCGGACTATTATGCACTTGTTGTCCTTTCTGTCAAATATATGAATATATCGACACAGGTGTTGGCGCTTATCAAGAATATATATAGTTTTACGGCGTAAAATTTGTTGCAAGTGGACGCAGATAACAAAAATGAACATTGTTGTCATATAGGATGCTTTTCGTAAGATGGCGGCACTTGCTCATTAGATATAGGCAGCACTGTTTTGTTTTTCACCCTAAACCAAAATTGATTAACAAGTCTATCGTTACGGACGTAATAATGGCTAGTAGAAAAAATTGTTTATTTTTTATTTTTTGTTTAGGAACCAAGTGAAAATACTACATTGCCTTTTTTTAGAAACATTGGTCATTAGGCAGAAATATTTTCAAAAAATTCACGGCACTACATTTTGGAACTGCATACCGGCCTTTAAATCACACATTGCATTCTAAACGGTTTTAGAAATGAAAATTATTGTTCTGGAGTTGCGATATTTTATTCATGTGCTTATATAAATTTCAACAACTATTTTTTTATTATTCTTTATTTTTAACATTTCCAAACTTCTTTGCACTGTACGCAAACTTATGAGTCTAAGTGTATGAACTTAAGTAAGCGACAGAAGTGTGTATGATTTTTTCTTCAATTCATGCCGAAAGCATTTGGTCGCCATCTATTGGCGATGTAAAACGTCATAGACCCACTTGGTGCGTGTCCACGCTTACTGCGAGCAATTACCTTTACAGTCGTCCCATTTAGCGTATCAGACAATTTGATTGGAATTGACTATGTTTTCGTAGTACGTATCTAGTTTACCTTTTATTTACTTGAAAAAGTACTCATTGGACCTAACCCTAGGTTACCAATAAGTGCATAGAAACATTAAAAATTGTGCTTTCGTTGTTGGCTTCCAAATTCATTGCAAAATGTACACAATTGAAAGCCGTTTTTATGGTTTTTATATACTGTACCGTATGGTTCAAAGGGTATGTTAAGTTTGTGCAAGCCGAAAATGTATGTAAAATATAGAAGGAATCGTCGGAGACACTCCAAAGTTACCTAAAATATGATCAGGGTGAATAGAGAAGTCGATATACCCATGTCCGTCAGTCCGTCCGTCCGTCTGTCCGTTTGAACGCATAGATCTCAGAGATGGTAAGAGCTAGAGTAACCAAACTTTCACATTAGATCCCATATTATTCCATAGGAGACAAGTTTATTTTATTTTTATGATATCGGGGATAAATTATATAGCTCCCATATGGGTGTTTGAGACGACCTCGACAAAAAAAAAATGGTTTTAGATGGATAATTCGTTTGTTCATGAAGATATCGTAACCAATTTGATATTTACAAATTTTTTATGGTTTCCACGTACTGTACCAAATTTCATCAAAATCGGTTAACTATATCATGTAGCTCCCATAGGACCGATCGGCCAAAATAACTTTTTCAAAACAAAATTCGCTATATTTTGTTTTTTAATAAAGATATCGTAACTAGATTTGGCGTTTGGAAATTTTTTAGAGCACTTAAGCAATGTGTCAAATTTGAATAAAATCGGTTGACTATATCATATAGCTCCCATAGGGCCGATCTTCCAAAAAATCGATTTTTTAACTAAATTTGTTGTGTTTCGTTTGTTTATTGAGATATTGAAACCAAATTTGATATTCGTGAGTTTTTTAAAGTTCCTAAGCACTGTACTAAATTTAATCCAAATCGGTTGACTATATCAATAGCTCCAATAGGACCAATCGGTCCAAAAACACGTTTTTTATACAAAATTCGATGTGTTTTGTTTGTTTGTAAAGATATTTGAAATAAATTTGGCATTCATATCTTTTATAAGGTATTTAAGCACTGTGTCAAATTTTATTGAAATCGGTTGACTATATCATATAGCTCCCATAGGAACGATCGGTCAAAAAAAAATTTGTGCTTAAAAATTCTTCTGTTTTTGGTTTTTTGTGAAGAAATCGGACTTTATTACAAGCTAGTGGTACAGGGTATCCTAAAGTCGTCCGCGCCCGACTTTACGTCCGCCATTTTTTTTTTGAATTGGGAAATGAACATGTATTTTTTTGTGAAATATACAATATTACATTTAAAATAATGTAAATCATTTTAAGTATATATTAATATGTAAAATAATAAAATATAACAATTTTTTTAGTTAAATTCAGTTTTTGCATGCGAAGACGAAATTCGTGCCGCCATCTATCGGTGAAGATGAGTTGCTCGGTGTTTGGTTCATGTCTACGCTAACTGCGAGCAGCTTTGCTGACGGTTGCTAAAACGACTGTTCCTTGGATGTAAAAGTTTAATGATTGAGTGTCATTAGAAGAAAGAAAGAAACATTTTATTCGACTTTCAAATTCAAATATTTCATATTTTTTATATATAATTTATTTATTATATTCCTTAACGGGAATTAATACTTACCTGTTTTGGTTTTCATATACTCAAAAATATTTGGAAAAAGAAAATTTGAGACAAAGCAAAAACACATTAGGTTATTATTTTTGTTTAATATTTTTGTTTTGTTTGAGACGATCTTTATTAATGCGAAGCTTTTGTTGAGTTTTGGTTTCTCTTTTCATAATCTATAACTTATTAAATTTTCTTTTGCTTTTATATTCATTTTTTTTTCGTGTATTTACATAATGTTCGCTGCAATGTCAATTAGTTTTTTTTTTAACGCTAAGTTAATTTTTAAATGTAATTTTTGTTGGTTTTTGTAAAAAATTTCATATGCTTGCATTGCATCGATTTGTTGTGTAAATTTAAATTGATTTTTAAAAAATCTAGGTGAAATGAATTTGAATTTCTTACTTCAAACCGAAGATATCTAACGCTAGTGTACTTTATAAATTTAATTTAATAACAAATTAGCAAATAATTATACTTGATTTTAGCATTCTTATAACTAGAAATTTGTTTTGTTAAATATGCATTTGTTTTTCAAGATTTTAAGAATTAATTATGCCTTTGCCGTTTTATATAAATACTTAGGAAATTAATTTTATTTATAATATTTTAAATATTATACATTTGACAAATTGATTTAACAAGTAAGTTTATAAACTTGTTTTATTTACATGTTTTTTTAATTTATTTCTGTTATGCATTTTTTCAAAACTAGTTATAAAGCTTTAAATATGGAAAATGTTGAAAATTTCGTGAGTTTTATTAAGCTAAATCACTTTGGATTCAACGCTCAAATATCATTTTAATGGTAGCTACTTATTTATTTATTTTTAAGCCATTTTTTAAGTTTAAGTTATGTTTATGTTTAGTTGCGTTTTTAAGCTCTACGCTTTGGTTCATTTTACAAGTTTACATTTTATTTAGTATTAGTTTTAATGGCTTATTTAGTGTTTATTTTCCAACAAATCTTTGCTTAGATATTTGAAATGTTCGTGGGTTCCTAGCCTTGGATCAGCGAGTCTACTTGTTTTATCAGCAGATTAGCTCTTGAGGAGTATGACGAATCAACAAAATTAAAGAAAACGAATTTTTACAAAACCTTCTAAAACCTAAGCGTTTTATTTAAAGATTTTCAAATCTGTAACAGTTTTTGCTTTAAACGCATGAAACCAGCCAATCTTAATGCAAAATCTCAACATATTTTAACAATATATAATTGCATAATTTAGAGTTCATATCTTTTAAAGAAGGCACCTTTCCAATTGGTTTCTATATAAATAACATTTCGTATATTTATTTTTAAAGAAAAATTCTTGAATATTTGTTTATTTAATAATAAATAATTTCTCCAATCAAATAGTTTTTTTTTTGTACATTTTTGCATTGGCCACCAGTTAGTCCTACGACATATTTTTACCTTAACTTTGTACCGGAGCTTGTATGAAATAGGTACGATGAATCATGCTCAAGCATGCTCGACTATTGTATACTCTGCACCCAGGTTGCAAGGAACAACAAAAAATGGACCTGCCAAGGGCCCTTTTCTCTGAAAATTTTCAATTTTGAATTCTCAAGGCTAAACTTCAAATTTTTTCGATATCTTTGCGGAACCAATCAAAAATTAAGAAATAATTTGAATTGAAATGCAATTAAAACAATTAAACATTTTATAAAAAAAAATGCATTTGAAAAATGAGTATGCCAATTCGTTCAGCTTTTAAGACTAACCGATTTAAGTATTTATGTAAAAAAGGATTTAAGAATCAAAAAACTTTTTTTACTTTTTAACTCTTAATACACACTTAGGTTAGGTTAGGGCGGCAGTTGGGACCAACATCCCAACTCACTTAGCCAAGGATAGGCCCTTTGTGGTTAATACACACTTAAAAAAAAAGTTTTTTCTAAAATTAATTTTAAAAAATATATCCAATATTGAATTTCTTATTCACACAATTTAAAAAGCTCTTTGTCTGGGTACAGGGCAGGGCATTATCCATATCCATATATATTTGTTTTTTTTTTAATATTTATAATCTATAAATGTTTGACGTGCATTCGTTATACTGCGACTAAATTTCGTTTTATTTTTAATTTTTATAATTGCTGCTACTTTAATAAAATTAAAATAAATAGAAAACTTTCAGCATTGCTTTAAATGAGCAGAAACATGTTTCTTTTTTTTAGACATTAACAATTTTTCCTTGTTAAATTGCAAAAAGATTGTCATTGTATTTATTATTTTAAATTTAGTTTTATGTGTTTTTTTTATAAACTGAAAAAGTACGCAAAGCGTGCACAATGAAAACTTACGCAACAAATCTACGGGTTTCTAAATTTTGTATGAATTTGCAAAAAGCGTAGTGTATATAAATATTTTTTTTTATTTATTTTTAATAAAATATTTTTAAACAATTTTTAACGGTGGCCCTCATTAACCTGCTCAATAAAGTAGAATATAATTAATTTTATGCAAATGTTTTGGTTTAATTTGTGTTTATCACAAGGTGTTTAGGTTTTAATTTTTTTATCGTTTATTTTTTATTTAATTTTTTATTTGTTTTTTTTTTAAAGCACTGGTCTACATGCAAAGTTCTTAGAGCGCATTAGACATAAATTTTATCTAAAATACTTAAGTTTTTATTTGCTTTTTTAGATCTGGTACATAATTAGTTAGTTGGGTTGGCATAGCGTCTTGAGTTTATGTATTATACATATATATATAATTGTATAAATATTTTTTTAGTTTTTAGTTTGTTTTTCATCTATTAGCATTGATATGTATTTTAATAAAATTGTTATCCAATTCCTGCAGCTACTTAAAAGTTGGAGGTGTCTTTATAAAGTTTTGCCTTAGAAGCCTTTGGAAATAAATAGAACAAATTAAAAAAAATACGAGTCAAAAAATAATGCTTTTTATTTTTGAATATAGTTAATCATTCCATGGCCTTATAAATTAAAAAAAAAAAAAATAATTTTTTTATTTTATAATTTTAGAAAAAGTGGCTAATTTTTGGGAAAAGTGAACATGTCGATTAAAAAAAATTTGTTAAAAAAAAAATTAACTTTAAAACAATTTTTATTTTATTCTTAGGATATATATTTCTTGCCAGTTTATTTAGTGGGACTATTTAATTAACACATTAATGTTAATAAAAAAAAAAGAAGCGCTTTGCTAAGCTACTAGATTAAAACAAAATTTGTATAAATAGTTTATTAAAATAAAAAACAATTACAATATTTTTTTTTAAAATACAAAACTTATGTAAAAAACAAAAACTCAATTTTAACAACAAATATATAGCATAACATTGTTTGACATTTTTTGGGAACACTTTAACTAATTTATTTAACAAATTCAACTAGAATTTTTATAATTATAAATATTTAACAGATTTATTTTTATGGCTTTTGTGGACTACGCGTAGGTAAAGCGTTAAAGCTGTTCGGTTTGCATTTCGTATAGTTTTATTTTTAGGCTAGGTCTTTTTTTCTTAGAGTTTTTTTTATACATATATATAGTATATATAATTATATGTATTTTTGGTACTTTCAGCATATTCTCGTACGACTGACATAGTAAATCGGTAATTATTATTTATATTTTATATTTTACAATTTGCTAAATTGTGTTGCAAGTAATGCATTTCGAGCACATTTGTTTAAGTTTTAATTAAAGTTTTTTTTTCTACATACATATTTAAAAAAGGCAGTCGAAAATATTTCGTATATATTGTTAAGTTTTTTCTTTTTCTTTTGTTAATTGCATAAATTTAAAGTTCGTAATTTTAAATATAAACAACTTATGTTAAACAAATTAGTTTGACATTTATTTTTAACTCAGTTTAAACTAATTTTTGACGTTTTGCGTTTTATCACTTGTTTGTTTGTTCCTTTAAATTTGTTTTTTCTTTTTTAATTTTAATTTAATTATTAATTAAATTATTTTGTGTTTCCCTTTGTTACATTAAAATTAATATTGTTATACTCTTCACGTATTGTACAGTTTAAAAAAATAAAAAAAAAGAGTTTTTAAAGCAGGATAGATTTGATTTTAGAGCCTAATAAGTACATATAATTCGAACTGAAGAGTGTCCGCTTATACCCTGTATTTTAAAGTAAGGGGTATATTAAGTTTGTGCAAATGTATGTAATATGGAGCGGGAGATATCGGAGTGCCTCCAGAATTACTTTCAATATGGTCCGCTGAACAAAAGAAATTGGTTTAGATATGACCGATAAGCTCCTCTAGGAGCTAAAGGAACTAACAGCATGTCCGTAATTTTTATACCCTGTACCGTATGGTACCAAGGGTATATTAAGTTTGTGCAAGCCGAAAATGTATGTAACATATAGAAGGAGACATCGGAGGCACCCCAAAGTTACCTAAAATATGATCAGGGTGAATAGAGAAGTCGATATACCCATGTCCGTCTGTCCGTGTGAACGCCTAGATCTCAAAGATGGTAAGAGCTAGAGCTACCAAACTTTCACATTAGATCCCATATTATTCCATAGGAGGCAAGTTTATTTTATTTTTTTGATATCGGGGATAAATTATATAGCTCCCATGGGGGTGTTTGAGACGACCTCGACAAAAAAAAAGCGTTTTAGATGAATAATTCGTTTGTTTATGAAGATATCGTAACCAAATTTGGTATTCGAAAGTTTTTTATAGTTCCCAATCACTGTACCAAATTTGATCGAAATCGGTTGACTATATCATATAGCTCCCATAGGACCGATCGGCCAAAATAACTTTTTTAAAGAAAAATTCGCTATATTTCGTTTTTTAATAAAGATATCGTAACCAGATTTGGCGTTTGGAAATTTTTTAGACCACTTAAGCAATGTGCCAAATTTGAACAAAATCGGTTGACTATATCATATAGCTCCCATAGGGCCAATCTTCCAAAAAATCGATTTTTTAACAAAATTTGTTGTGTTTCGTTTGTTTGTTAAGATATTGGGACCAAATTTGACATTCGTGAGTATTTTATAGTTCCTAAGCACTGTACCAAATTTAATCCAAATCGTTTGACTAGATCATATAGCTCCCATAGGACCAATCGGTCCAAAAACACGTTTTTTATACAAAATTCGATGTGTTTCGTTTGTTTGTAAAGATATTTGAAATAAATTTGGTATTCGTATCTTTTTTAAGGTATTTAAGCATTGTGTCAAATTTTATTAAAATCGGTTGACTATATCATATAGCTCCCATAGCAATGATCGGTAAAAAAAAATTTTTGCTTAAAAATTCTTCTGTTTTTGGTTTTTTGTGAAGAAATCGGACTTTATTACAAGCTAGTGGTACAGGGTATCCTAAAGTCGTCCGCGCCCGACTTTACGTCCGCCATTTTTTAGTTTTAGTTTTAGTTTGGACAAAATGTTGGAAATAAAAAACTCTCCAGTAAATATCAGTGATAATGAAAATATAGTATTTTAAAAGCGAGACTTCGAATGTTTTCAGTGGCAAAAGGGTATCTGCCATCTAGAGGCTCAGATTGAATAACTAGTCGATAAAAAGCCGAGCTATGAGTACATCACATTTATTCTTTTTATAAAAAGGTAATTTAACCAGAACACTAGTTGTAGCATCTACCCAATTTTAAAGATCTTAGACTCGAAAAGTTTATAAAAGAATTCTAATTCAGCTTAAAGCTTAACATTATTTAAACATTTTTTTTTTCGTTAATAAAAAGCAATACAAAATTTTTTAATATCGTCTTTCATGTCGATAGAATTTTGAAGCTGAAAAGCGCTCAAAAACATGTTTTTCGAAAAATCTCGAATTCGGTGTAATTTTTGTATTTTTCGACCCAACATTACCCTAAAAAACTCTTTTCTGCAAAGGTTCATTTTATGTATAAACTAGTGTAATGTACTACTCAGTAAGCAGTCGGTGGCTGGTATTCAACTTATTCGATGTTTTTAAAGTATTCCCCAAAATATCGAATAATGGCCAAAAAATCGATTTTTTTGTTACAAATGAATAACTAGAAATTCAGCTTTATCATGGTAATCATTTCCTCCTGTTTCTTTCTGATGTTGATATATGCGCAAAGTTTATTTAGATTTTCATAAAAATTCCAGATTTAAAAGTTTATCGAAGACTTTTTATGCAAAAAAAAGTTATTAAACCAAATCGTAGTAGTTTGTCAATGACTATAGAAAGTCTATAAGTACTATTATAATGGATTTTGTTACGGACTAACTGACAGCATTAAAAAAAAAGTTGTCCATCTGTTGCAGAAGAATTATTTAGTATGTGTTAGTGTTACGCGAAGAGTATACAAAATTCGACAATCCGAAATTCTTTTTGCGCCATTTACATTTTTTTGAACTTAAAACAAAATCCCTTGGCTACACTTTACTTAAATTTTTGTTGTTGTTCAGCATTGCAATTTAGCGCTAATTTGTGTTTGTTGTTTATTATAATTTTTCTGTGCTGCTTAATTTTACGAAAATCCTTTATAGTGTACAAAGAAAAATATGAGAAATATGGCATAAGCAGTTGGAAATGTAATTCTTGCGATGACATCGATGGTCTTGGCCACACGTATCGGATGCGGTGGCTCTTTTTTGCGCACCTGCACAAAGCACGTCTGCAACAGCAAAGAAAATTGAGGTTAGTTTGAACAGCAGCAACAGTGTTGTAAAGCGCACAAAACTCACCTCTGTGGCGCAGCCGTTGTTGGCCGAATGGGTGCACGGGCTGTTGCTGCCACCGCATGTGGTGCAGGCCACAATCTCATTGGGTGCGCCGGCATCGCGTCGTTTTTCGCCCTGATAGACGGCAGTAAATTTAAAAAACTTTTTGTGTTAATTTTGCAGTTATCGATTGGCATAACAGATATTCAAATATTCATTATATTGAAATAGTAGTAGAAAAGGAACATAATTATTTACACACACACACACATTGGTTGGACAACAAAAAGTCAACGTTGTAACGAAAATGTTTTGCAGTTGCAGTTTGTTTACATTTTGTTGTTAAAACACAGCAAAAAGCATTGTAGAATATATAAAAAAAATAGAAAAGAATATTTTTTTTATTAACGTATGTGAATTATTATCGAAAAAATAATAAATAGTATACCATACTACGAAATATTATAAAAAGCATTGCCAAATATATGCAAAAAGCGCATAACATATTAAGTTTTTCGATTATTTTTTAAGTTTAAACTACTAAAAAACGTAATTTGACGTAATTTTTTTGCTGCATACTTACGGGCTATATTGTACACAAAATTCAATGTATTGTTGGTATTTTTTTTTTAAATTTGTATTTGGGCAGCAAGTAAAAGAGTTGAAAAGTTTGAAAACTTTAATATTGGCATTGGATATTTTTAATGTTTGCGCTGTTAATTAAAACAGCTAAATTGGTTAATTGGCTTTTTAACGCTTTTCACTGTATTTTTGTATAATATTTAGCTTAAACAATTTGTATAGTGTTTTTTTGTTGTTGTTAGTATTTTGAAATTTGATTTGCTTTGTATGAGAATGGCATGAGAATTTGGCTGTGTACACGTTTATGATAATATTTAACTAAAATATATTGATAATTAAATTCATAGATATTGTATTGAAATGTTGTGAAACATTTAACGTATTTTATAAATATATATTTAAATACAGTAAGGCTGTAGGCTGTAAAACTGTGTTTTTTTGGTATATTTAGTATTTTTTGTGCTGCTTATGTTTTGGAGTAAAGTGTATGAAAAATGTTTCGTAGTATTTATTGTGTTGTATGAAGCGTGCTCAACAAAGATTACATGAAATAGGCGTAGGATTATAGTTAGGCTTTTATACTGAGTCTAAGGACAACATATAGTACATTAATAAAGACAGAACTTGCAGATATACATAGCAAATACATACAGATTTTTTAAGTTTGTAAAATTAATTTACGTTTGTTGAATGCTATTTAAATTAACGCTTTCTAAATCAAAAAACTATTTAATACCTTAACTAAAACTGTTGGTTCATTGAAAATCTACAACAAAAGTACAGGGTGCTGCAGCATAACTCCCTTTTTTAAAATGCGCGCCATTAAGTTAATTGATGTGATAGCGGAGCGCTAGTGGTCTCGTTCAAGAGGGGGTACTGTAAAGTTTTGTCCCGACACGGTTCAGTCGCCATCATGCGTTGGAATAGTGAGGAGCGTGCCTTTGCCGTTGAGGCCTACTTTTCAAGCGGATGATCGGTTATTGCAACACAGCGTGCATTTCGGAATCGCTTTAATTTAGCCCCGTTGGCTCCCGTCCCAGACCGCAAATCAATTGTTACATGGGTCACTACATTCAGACAAACTGCAAGTGCGACAAAACGAAGAACTGGAGTCCCTCGGCCCATCAGATCACCTGAGAACATTGAAGCAGTGAGAGCGTCAATGTTGCGATCACCACGGCGTTCTGCGCGCAAACACGCATCTGCCCTTGGACTATCCGATCGTTCTGTGAGAAGAATTCTTCGTGATGATCTTCATTTTCATCCGTATAAGATGGCTTCAATTCTCGGATGAACGCGTATGAGCTTCTTCTTGATGTCGTTCCCGAGGGTGCTATTGTTTTTTTTAGCGATGAAGCCCATTTTCATTTGTGTGGGTCGGTTAACAAACAATACATGCGCTACTGGGCTGACACCAACCCTCGAGAATTGCATCAAAGGCCTTTGCATTCACCCAAAGTCACAGTGTGGTGTGCAATTTCCTCAGCTGGAATTATTGGTCCCTGGTTTTTTGACGAAAATGAGGTTATAGTGACAGTGAATTCGGACCGGTATGTAAACATGCTACAGAATTTTTTTTTCCCACGGCTAGAAGAGTTGGATTTGGGGGACACTTGGTTCCAACAAGATGGTGCAACAGCACACACTTCAAGAGCATCGATGGCTGTTTTGAGGGAACACTTTCCGGAGCGCCTTATCTCAATTAGAGGCGATTTGGAATGGCCGGCACGCTCTCCCGATCTGTCACCTTGTGATTTTTATCTATGGGGTTTTTTGAAATCCCTTGTTTATGTGAACCGTCCAAGAACCCTACAAGACTTGAAGAAAACATCGAAGAAGAAATTGCCACATAACACCAGCTATGCTAACAAAAGTCATGACAAACGCCAGATATCGGTTTACGCAATGTATGGAGAATGAGGGACGTCACCTAACAGATTTGATCTTCAAAACAATGTAAATAAAAACTTTAGACATGTACCTACATTATAAAAAATAAATAAATATTTTCCGATGCACACAATAGTTTTTTTTGAGCTTTGAAAAAAGGAAGCTATGCTGCCGCACCCTGTATTTAACCTTTTATATAGTGTGACCAGATTTTATTCCATCATTCTTAAAGTTTACATTTAAAACTTTGTAACTTAATCAAATGTTGTTGTTTCTCTGGCATATTAGAAAATAAGATTTCTTTACGCAGCCTTTACTTATTTTATTATTAAAAAGAAAAACAGCCAAAAATTTTAATTGGCCAAGAATAAAAATACTAAAAAAGAGTCGCAAGTGATATTTATTGATTTGTGGCTGTAAAATAGAGCAGCTGTTATTACTGCTAGCGTCATCTAGTGAACAAACGCTGGCGCCATCTTACGCCAAGATTCCTTAAGTGCCTGTTTGCTTGTTTACTTGCTTCGACTTGCCGTAACTTTTTGTACATAAAGCTTTTTCTTATATAATTTTAAACTGAAAATTTTAAAGCGTATGAATAATTTCTTGTTTCACTGTATATGCAAAACAGGTGAATCACAAAAACTTAATAGAGCGCCAAATATGCAGACACATCAACACACACACATGTTCGTTTATGTAAATTTATGTGCGTTGGGATTTTTGTTTGGGAGATATCCGCTTTTAAGTTTGTGCGTGATTATTTTACGGGCTAATGTGGCAGCAAATTTGGCCAATTATAAAACAATGAACTTATTAAATTCACATTTGAACATTAGGTTACTTAAGTTTATAGATTTTGACTGGCATTTAAGTGACAGGTCATTCCGTAAACGCCCAAAACTTTTGAAAGTGTAACGTAAAGTTGAAAATATGCTTTTAAAAGCTGTGAAAATGTTAAGCCTAAAAGCAGAATTAATTATACCATTAAAACTGGAAACTATTGTTATTGTTAGTTAGCAAAAAGTTGTTCTTTTTAGCAAATACAAGTTTAGCTTTATTATGCCGAATTCCAAACTAAAATCGAAATGGCTTCATTTAATCTATTTTAGGAACTTTCTAATTTTTGACACTAAACTGTGTTGTTAAAATTTGTATTGCCCAAATAAGTTATAAAATGGTTTTAGACATAACCTATTAATATTCGTGTGAATGAGGTATTTCGGAGGTTATCTCCGAAATCTGATGCGCTAGGTTTCAGCTGAGTTAAAAACATATAAATAACATCGCCAGATCACTGGTCATGAAAAAAAACACTTTCAGACCATCTTTACTGTATACTTTTGACCTTGTCGTATTTACTTCTTTTTTGTAGACCCCATGCAAATGTAAGATATGTTAGAAATGGCATAAAACTAATGACGTCATTATATTCTTTAAAGAAGTTTTCGTTTCATTTCATATACTTTTATGATGTACCCCTAATTTGGAGTTCATTTTACATATCCTTTAACTTTACATAGCACTTTTTGTTCGGCAGATCTTAATGATCCAATAAAGAAATGGTCATTTACATGATTTAACAAGGGTATACATTTATTTGTATGCAATTGTCTACAATTACTACGTCATTCTACTTCGAAAGCTTTAACTTGGCGCTTCGACATCCGCTAGATCTGCTGCCGAGGCAGGGATATTATTCGACATTGATCGGTTACCCCATGGCGAGTCATTTTAATCCTTGCTTTGTTGTATATATAGTTTTGATACAATGAGCGATGGTTTCAAAGACAAGAGGGATCAGCTCCCTGAGACGCTGAGTTGTATAAAAGCCATTTAGGCCACTGACTCTGTGCACTCCTTCTTTCTCAACCGGGCTTGAGCGCGGCTAGGGCGGCGTATAGTAAAATAAATCAAGGATTCCAAGGATTCTCATTCTCCATTTAAATTCATTTGAAATTAAAGTGGAAGCATTAATTTAGCGCTACTTTTAAGCTGAGTTTATTTTTATGTTACTGTCTAAACGGTAGGCTAGCGTCTGGCTGGCGTCTGTTGATTTTAAGTGCTCAGCCTGAAAGTATGCTGTAATATTTTGCATTTAAGGCTTTTAAAGGCAAGCTAGATCAGATGGTCAGTTAGTAGCATCAAAATGGTAACTGTTATATATGTATAACAGTTCATGTGTACGTACTTAAATATAAATGTAGTGTGTGTTTTTTTTTTGTGACTGTGACATATGAGGGGCGGAAAATGCTGGATACAAAATGTGCGGGAAAAAACAGGTAAGAGCTACAGTGTTAACTTGTCTTTGTTGGGGTCTAGCTTACAGGCATTTGCCATGTGCAAACACACACAGATACACTTTTGCACACACACATATACTGATACACAGATAAAGAGCAACATATTTAATGGGCAGCTATGTGCATGTTTAAGTAGTCTGTGTTGTAAACTAGTATTCGCAGGCAACTGTGCAATGACTGCATATAACAGTGTTGACCTAAATTGCCAGTGCTGATAACATGATATAGGTATACGGTTTGTTTGACTTTATCCAACACTGAAGTCACGCTTGGCACATGCCATTGAATAAACACTGCCGAAACTCAGCCGTGGCAATTTAATTCTATTAAATGTTCAAATATTTATGACAACCTCAAGAGCAAGCTGCGTTATCATAACTTTTCCCCATAGATTTGTAAACTGTTTAGTAAAATTTTTGCCAACGCATTCAAAATGCTACTGGATTTAAGTGCCTTGAGCTGCTTAAAGCCTTACGCGAGTGCTTCTCGCATCCGTTTTGGCCAATTCCAAAGCTCACTGCTCTGCTGCCAGGGCAATTCGAGTTGCTTCTGTCATCATTCGACCCATTTGTTTGCCTTTCATTTTGTCTCGTTGGTTTTGTTGCTTTTTGGCAACATGCCTCTCATTACTGTATTTTCCACTTTGGCACTCATGAATAATTATGCGGCTGGGTTTTCGTTGCTATTCCGTTGCTCTTGCACCTGCAAGGCGTCAGTTTTCACGTGTTTCGCAGGTTCATCCTCTCTTGCCATGCGTTTACGCCATTTTTAATTTACATGTTAATGGCGGCAAACATTTTCCCAGCAGTATGCCGCATGTGTGTGTTGTTGTTGTTGCTGCATGTCGGAAGTTGTTGTAGCATGCTTGAATTATCAACGTGTACTCCACATCTCTGACTGCTGCAGCAGTTTTGGCTGATGAGAGCAATTATAAGGACGGCTTTAATCATGCCTAGTTAGGTTCCATTATTTGGTTACAGGTGCGAATGTTATCGTTGCTCTTTGGCAGTTTCCTTGCCTGATAGCAGTTGATTTATGTCGGCCATAAAATGTTAACTGGATGAAAGCTTCTCTTTTAGTTGATAAGTTATAAAATATGGGATTCTTTATTGCAACAACAGAGCTATATCCATGAAATCTTTTCTTAAAGCCTCCTAACCATACAGAAAACAGGAAAATATTTAAACTACATTTTATTTTGCAAAACTAAGGCCAATTACAGAATTAAAAATCAACAATTTGATATATTCAATTTATGGTAAGGAATCTTTATGTGCACTGGTTGGGCTTAAAAGCACTTTGCTTCAAAATGGAGCAATGAAACGGTTTTGTTAAAATGTGATTTTGATTGTAGTTTTTGTGATATACAAATGTAAATAGAAATTTATATGCTTTTTCAGATGGAATTAAGTTTAAAAACACTATTAATAATTACTTTTGATACGTACAAGTATGGAAGTTAAAAGCAAGCAGTGTTGCAAGACTTTTTGTGAGACAATATCAAAACTTTTATGAGATCTAATTATCTATAGTCAATGTTCGCCATATTGAAAAGTGGTTTTTTCGCACAGTTATGGCAGTGGTTGAAAAATTTTTCCTAAATTCCCTAAAGTGGGTGACGTCGTAAGCTCACAATTTCAAAAATAATTCAAATATCTGAAGAACTCCCAAATGCGCTATCGAGGCGGTTGAACTGGAGAGCTGGGACAGAAAGACTTAAAAGGTACCAACCAGTGGGCCTTCTTATGCGAATATTGCGAACTAAATCCATCAAGCCCATTTTTGGTTGAATGGATTTTATTGTATAGAATTTTCGCATTTGGATAATCCACAAACTTTCGTCGAAACACAGCAAATTATTTTTAGCTATTGAACTAATTATTATTTAGTTATTTTTTTTATCCAGTAAAACCCATTTTATTGGTATTAATATTTGCCACAAACCAGCTGAAGCAAAGCAATCTTGAGCTCAAATTGTGGAAAATCTTGATCAGCACTTGCGCATATTTGCTTTCCAACATAACGCGGCCATACTCATTTCTGAATACCCTTTTTCAACTTTAGGGTAATGTGTATTAAGATGTTGCACATATCTGTTTTTCGCAATAAAATTTGAAGTGGTTACTATTGGTTAGTAGTCCTACCAATATGTAAAAATCATCAAAATCGAGTCGTCCTACCCCGTAAGTCCGTCTTGAAAATAAGAGAAGGTGGAGTAACTGAATTTGAGATAAAGACTCCTTCTAGGTGTAGGCTGATTAAGCTTTTTTTTTTCATTCGTTATTTATACGCGTTTCTAAATATTGAAAATTATCACATAACATATCAGAGTTGTTGTGGCCTATGCTTCATCTTGTAACTCTAGGAAATATATACATAAATCAGAGTTGTCCAAAACAAAGTTTATTTCAATAGTTTTCCTTTTTATGCACTTCTGAGCTGACTTGAAACTACTGTGCTTGTAAAAAGTATCTCAACGTCGATGCGACTTCAGCGCTTTTCTCATTTTATCTATATATCCAATAACGCAAACTTAATCGTCAAGTAAATCGAAATTCAGCCATTTGCTTTTGGCCTAATGCAGTTACTCATTGTTAGTCTTTCACTTAAATTTCTATTGTAAATTGACTTGGTTAAAAAGTAAGGCAAAAATAAAAAAAGAAACATAACCTAAAAAACTTTTCTATGGCAAATTGCAATCAAAATAACCGCCAGCAATAAAGTTAAGAGAGAGAGGGCCAAATCGTTTGCCGCTGAAAACCAAACAAAGAACATTTTCTTCCAAGTTTAATTCGCTGTTTTCCTCGAGGCGCATTCGTCGTTGATTTTTTGCACAAGTTTTTCCTTGGTTTTTCCATTTTTCACTTTGTTATGGTTAGTTATTAGTAGCAGGCAACAACAATAAACAGCTTGTTAGGGTTAGTCACTGAGTTCAGAGCTTAAAAGCGGGTGCTTCACTTACGATTTCTATTGGCTGCGTCTCAATTGTTGCCCCTGCAGTCAGCTGCTGCTGCTCCTGCGGCTCCGTCTCATCCATTATGCCACACTCTGCATAAACACTAGCCGGCGACGTGGAGCGTGATGATTTCCTACGCGGTGGTTTCATGGGCAACAACTGACGCTCGCTCATTTCCATATCCTGTGTCTGTTGTGGCTGGGTTGCCTCCTGCGACTCACGCTCTATGCGCACCACCAGCGCCGGAGTGCTGGTAGCAACTGAACGACGCTGCAGAAGCTGGCTTTCATTGAGCTCCTGCTCATCCTTAAATTTGACTCGTGTAGCTGTTTCAGTTGGCATCGGTTCCGTAGGTTCCGCATAGACATGCTCCGCACTGGGTTTCGCGCCAGCTACTGCTGCGGTTGCAACGTTTTTGCGTTTAATTGAACGTGCTCGCAAATTTTGCACTGCGGCTCCAATGATGCCACCATGCTCCTCCTGCCAGCGCATGCCACTCAGTTCGGTGGCGTGATGACGCGGTGTGCCCGGCGACACGGAGGATGCTGCAGTGCCCGCAGAGAGTGGCGTGGCCATGGCCGGAGTGGGGCCGGCGCTTGCCTTTTCGGATGACAAAGCAGCATGAAATTCTCGTTCTATTATATCCTATATTGGGTGTTTGTGTGGATGTATGCATTTATAGTTTCTTACTTTTTTTACGGTTGTGGTAGGTGATGGACAGAGAGTAATACATAGATAATGTAGAAAGGAGTTTTCAGTTATGGTTTTTGTTTGCATCTCATTGGAATCGCTAGGTAAATGTTAATTGAGGTTTGCAAATGCATCAAGCATTGGGTGAAACCTTTTCGCGTTAGTACAAATCCATTAGTTTCAGCGTTTTTGGGAGCATCCTTAAAAGGCAAAAATGTTATTATAAATTTTGCGAAGTGTGCAAAACTCTCTGAGAGCAGTTTAAGAAATATAATAAGTCTTCACATTTAATTTCCGGATGAACTGCGTTGGTCAACAATAGTTGACTTTTTTGTTACTGATTTCAATAACCATAATAATATAATATATTCGTCTATTTAAATTCGCGGGAGTAACGAGAAAATTGATTGCATCTCCCGTATGCAATTTTTTCTTTGTTATATCTATATATCTATACAAAGCAAAATAGTCAGGAAGAAAGCTTAACCTATCACAGGCACATTTGTTAAATTAAAATATCTGATATTATAAAAGAGTTACAGTGTCGAATAAAAAGTAGCACGATCGAATTTTGGAGAAAGAGATCGATCCTTTCCGTCGATTCTGGTAAGCTCCAAAATGAATTAAATTTATAAGTTACACTGCCTTAAAGAATTTTAGTATCCTTAATCCTTATCCTTTAAGTCGTTTTCGTAGTTAAAATGGAAGTGTCTATCCTTACAAAAGATTTCATACTATGCAATATACTTTAAAAAATGTGAAAATAATAATACGATACAATTTAAGTAAGTCTACCATCAATTTTTGTCGTGTAAAAGCCCTTTAGGAACTTTGCTAAGTTACAATTCGATAGTCCTAGGCTAGATCCTTGAACTGAGTTCAAATGTCTTTTCTATGCTTGTTATCAAAGTATGTGCATAATATTTTGGATTGTTTTTACAGAGTTGCGATGAAAATTAAGGTGATTATTTGTGAGTAAATAAATTTTTGTCAAATTCCCAAGGCAGCCCTTAAAGGTATGCTACGATTTTTGCAAAATCTGCGGCCAGGATATATGTTAAAGGTATTACGTATGGCAACACAAAAGATACGCTGGCGAAGACTTCAATTGTAGCTAGAACTAGGACTAACCAGCTAGGGATATTCAGGCGCTCATTTAGTTATCCCTAATTAAACAAGCGGACGACTTTTGTAGTACAGCGGTGATAACTGACTACTTTCAGCCTAGAATTAAGACAAGGTACAAGCTGAGGGGCCGTGGATAGAGCGTGCTTTCTAAAAATGTACTAAAGATTCGTAGTGGACTAGTTAGTCTGAGGTACTGTAGGAAATTCACCCAGTGCACTGCTTTGCGTTATTCAAGCAGTTCGAGTGCAACTGCACAGGGTGACACAGGTCATTTAAAGGGTGTGAGTCAATGCATTACGAAATAACAATTAAGACTACGCTCTACTATGCATACAATAGAGTACATACAAAAAAACAATAAAATGTTATGGGATTAGTTTTGCATTAGTATTGGCTGGCACATACATATATATTAGATGTTAGGTTTGTGGAACAGAGTATATAACGAGTAAATGCACAAACTATTACCAATAAAACTAAAAAAATCAAAATTGTTATATAGTATAATATATAAATCTACCTTAACTGAAAAGCTTTCAAGCAAAAGGCAATTTTTGTAACGACAACAAAAGTAAAATTTTCAGCTAATTTTTTTAGCACCTAAAAGTATGCCATAAATTTCGAGCAACTTAAAGCGCAGCTTTTTTCTATGGGCTTGTTTTTTCTTTTATTGTTATTAAATTCTAAAGTAAACTAAATAAATAAAAAAATTATAAATTCTATTCTAAATAAATTACGCTTGTTAGTTAAAGCCGAAAAAGTGTTGACAAAGAAAAACTTTGCTTTAATAAACAAACTTTTTGTTTATTGCTAATTTGTAAATATTATTTAAATATGTAAAAAATTGTTTGCATATTTTTTCAATATTGTTTAAGAGAGAAACACGTAACATTTTTCCCAATTGTAAGTGACCTTAAAGTGTGTTTTATTTTATTTTTAACGCAATTCATTTTATTTACTATATTTGTATGTTGTGGTTATTGTTGTTGTACTTGTCAGTTGTATTTAATATAATTTACATATTTTCTATGAATTTATTTTGAGTATTATTTAAACAAAAAAAACAAAAGAATAATAAAAAAACACGCATATTAATTATGCTTGTTGTTTTTGGTTGTTGAGTTTTAAAACAAAAAGTTTAAAGTAGAAACAAATTTAAAACTAAAAATATATGAAACTAATTTCAAATTAATATACAGAAAACAAAATTATGTACACTCAAAGCGTGCGTTTCTACTTTATATTTAATTAAATGTTATTAACATTATTATTATTGTTATTTTTAGTTCAGTTTCAGCTCAGACTCAATTAAAAACAAATTTCAACGGAAATCGAAACCAAAAATATTTTATTTTAATGCATTTTAAAAGCGAAATTCACATGCCATTTGAGTTAAGAGTTAAGATTTTTTTATAGATCTTCACTTTCAGTTTTAAAAGTTTGTGAATTGGGCGTGTTTGTTAAGTAGGCGGGACTGGGGGCGTGTTTTGTGTTTATTTTTTTCAATTGTACTTGTTGTTTTCATTTGTAGTTTAGTATTTTTTTGGATTTGGGGTGCATGAGTGGTTGATAGCTTACCAAAGGACTTGCAAGAATAACTCCGATCCTGCTTAGTACCGCTGGAAGACGCTGCAAAAATGTACACAAAATAATGTTCATACTCAAAACACACTTTAAGTTTTTTTTTGTTTTTTTTTTGGTAATTTTTTTTTGTTTTAATTGAATTGGGTTTTTGTTTTGTTACTTTTTGATTTGATTTTTCATTAAGTCGTATGCGCACTTAGTAGTTGCTGTCATAAATGAAATTTTTGAAAATAGTTTCTGATCAAATACATATTTCACTAAAATTGGGAACAATGTTCGATTTTCTTTGAGTACGCTGTTGTTTTTTTTTTTTTTTTGTAAGTTTTAGTATTTCGCTACACTTACGATTTGCCAAAGATACAATTTTGTAGTTTTCATTAGAAAAATATAACAAATGGTTGAGATGGGAGGTTGGAGGTTTTAAATGGCATACTAACTTTATTGTTTTTTTGGATGGTACAGAAGTACATGTAATTTCGGGAATGTAAAAATCGGTCCTCTACGCTTCAACCGAAGTTCAAGAAAATAATATATACAAGTGTCTATGACTTTTTTTTAGAAAACTTACTCTATAGTAATCTTGTTATATAGAGTGAGCCATCTGAAAGTTTTTATGTTAATTGCATTTTATTTTTCGTAATTTTCGATGACTTTCTGTTTACGAAAACTTATCTGGCTGTTCTACCCTTTATTAAACGAATAACGTTGATAATAGTCAGTTTTTTTTTTTATTTCACGGAATGAAATGTTCATAGAACGCCCGAGTGCTGGATTGAATCCGTACTTCGACAGAGGGACATAACTTTATCTCTAGATGGTACAACAGTCAGTATAAGAGCTGTAAAGGGTTGTCCACAAGGAGGTGTGCTATCCCCCCTGCTAAGGTCTCTCGTAATCGCCGAACTTTTAACTAAGCTGACAAGACTTGGTTATAAAGTAATTGGGGACACAGGCGACCTGGTACCATCAGAGAGATGATGGATAATGCTCTTCAAATTATCCTAAGCTGGTGTCTAAGTGAAGGGCAGCATCAACACCCAAAAAGCTGTGATTGTTGTGATGGTACAGCCTATCGTCACATATGCAGTCCTTGTGTGGTGGCCCAAGATGCAGCAAACTGTTGCCATCAATGAATGCAGCAAGCTTCAAAGACTAGTGTGCATATCTCTCTCGGGAGCGATGCGTACCTGTTCGACAGCTGTCATGGAGTCAGTCCTTGGACTCACACCACCGCACATTTTCATCAAAAAGTCAGTCATGCAGAGTCCTCTACGTATCCAAATCACATCTGGACTCTTAGCAAGTGAAACTGGTCATGCCGCACTTATATATTCCCTTCCTGACGTATCGATCTGTTCTAGATCAGATTTTATGATCACGGAACTTTTTCATAACAAGAAATTTAGATCTCTTCTCCCAAGTCGGGTGTCTTGGGCTGATGGCAGCCCCTGTGGAAGCCCCCGGTGGCAACAATGGTTGACGGATGGGTCCAAAATTGAGCAGGGTGTAGGTGTTGGAATCGTTGAACCCAACACCAGAATCTCTACCGCAATGGGCATCTGGCCCAGCGGAGATTCATGCCATAGAGATCTGCGTCCTTAGTATCCTTCTCAAGGGAACTAGGGGAGCAACCATATGCATATTTTCAGATAGCCAAGCTGCTATTAGGGCATTGTCATCCTGGAGCATCTCCTCCAGGATGGTTAAAGAATGCCATAACTACCTCCATGGGGAAGGAACGGAATAGTCGCTTCCATCTGAGGTCAATACCAACAAAAGACCTACTGCTATTCATACGGAACCTTTTGGTCGCAGTGCCCCACCTGTCTGTAAGGAACACTTTTACGGAAGAAAAGAGTACGCCCATGACTAATTTTGAGTAGTTTGATCTTGGTACATACCGCATTTTGATTGTATATCAACCAAAACAACAGATGGCCCACCCTGTATTATATTATATATACCAATTCCTTGGGATAAACACTGTAGACCGCCTTGTTAATACTTAATTCAAAGATCTCACTGCGCATGGAATTTGAGTTCTGGGTTACTACTTTTGTAACCAATAATAATACTATTGACCCTCTGGTTGATTTGTTTTACACCAAGAACTCATTAAATTCGAGCAAAAAGTCCATTTTGGTGAACTTTAAATGTTGTTCCCAAGAGTTGCTGTTTACGTGGCTCGTTCTTTGGCTACTCTTGCCAGCTGCCGGATAATTGTGGCTCCATCCCGGTTTTTTAGGAAAAGACCACAGAAGGTTCTTTGCCAAAGGTCCCCATACTAGATTCTGTCAGCAGTCTATATAGGTAGAGTATTGTTTGCTTCCAAAGCTGCTCCAGCGATTCAATCGTGCTTGCTCTCATGCAAGATACTCTAAGTTGCGTTAATCCTTTAATTCCCTTCTTAAGCTACTATCTTGTTTAAGTAAAAGTGAACATATTTATTTTCGCCGAATTGCCGACTTTGGTAAATTTCATGTTAGCTATTTTTTTGGGTATTTCTACCTTTTTTTTTTTAGCCATATTTGTGTGTTTTTAAAGTAGTATGCCATTTATAAGGAGGAGTTGCATTCAGGCATGTTAAAGATTTTCGCTATACATATTTCTCATTCCACATCAATGAAAATGTTTAACATGCAATTTGTAATACAAATTTCTAAGGTACATTTTTTATATTAGTAAAAAGAACCCTATACAAAAACAAAATGCACATTTTATTATAGTTTTGTTTTAAAAGTTGGAAAAAATAAAACTATATTAAAAATAATTATACCTACCTACGACTTGCAAAACGCTTCAATTAAGGTCTAACAAAATAATTTATATTTTTTTTTAACTAATTTTAATTTAAAAACCGTTTGTATTATACAACACTTATTGAAATAAATAAAAAAAAGAGAGAAATAAATTTATTTGAATTTAAAAAAAGAATAACACTTGAAGTGTTTGGTGATGGTTTTCAGTTTGTTTAAATTTATTTTAAATTCTTTGGGTTAATAAAAATGCAAACAAAATGTTTATTTAAATTATAAATAATAAAACTGAGCATCAGCATAATTAAAACACAGAGTATATGGTTTTTTATTAAAATAAAAGTGTTAAAAAATAAATATATATAGATAATATGAACTTAAAGTTTAAGGGAATTTTTTATTTTTTTTTGTTTTAGCAGGACACACAGGCTTACATTTAGTATTGTGGTGGGTAGTATAATAAAAATTTATACAAGATACTAAAAGGGTCTCAAGAGGTTTAACATAGAGTGAAGTTTATAGCTAGCCAGGTTTTGCTGGGCATATTTTTGGATAATAATAATACTTTTGGTTCTATAACAAGTAGCACACTAAAAGTTGTGATTAATTAAAAAAATAAAAATATGTTTGATGGAAATCTGACTGGACACAGAACAGAGTTAGACAGTTTAGCATTTGAAAGACAGAATAAGAGAGAGTTAGACAGTCATAGAGTAAGGGAAATATGTAAATAGATAGAGAAATAGACAGATAAATGTACTATAGTAATAAGAGACGCAACACAATGGCACAGTACTTGAATTGTTATTGATATTGTTTCGATATTTGTCTGAAGTTTTTTTTTTTTTTATATATTTCAATGAATTTTGTCGTATACATGACTCATGTGTTCTTGTTTCAATTCAATTAATCACTCAAATCAATAGGGAACGAACGGAAAGAAACGATAAAAATGCTTGACAGTGTTGTCGAGTTCTCGAGTAAATGTGTGTTGTATATTGGCTGTACGTTCATGTAGAATTCAGAGTTCAAATTTAATTGGCCGGCAATTAATAGCCAAAATTTTTGTTGTGGTTTTCATGTCGTTCATATTTTAAGCTTATACTGTATAAAGTATAAGCTGCTAATGTTTAATTATAACTCAATTTACCTGTGTTACGGGATTTTCACCGGGACGATAGACCACATTGTGCAGAGGACGCTTACGGCCCACATAATTGACGCATACGAACTCCAGCAGTGAGGCATATATGAAGCACATGCAGACACCATCCCAAACATTCATGGCCGTAAGATTGGATACTACTGGCAGAGTGCTGCGGAAACCGTTCGAGGTAGTGAAGAAATTCAACATGGTTGTCACGCCTTTATTTTTGTTGTTGTTGTTGTGTCGTTGTTGTGAGAGAGAAAAACTTACATTAGCTAGTTTGACAAGTAATTAGAGAAAAACATTATATAGTTTTGTTGGTTTCCGGAAGTTGTGGGTTGTGGGGGGTGAAAGGATGTGTTCAGGGTCGAGTTGAGTTTGTAATTAGTTTTTGTATAAAATTATATTGTTATGTACAAAAGTTGTTGTATAACTTGTAATTCGAGTTTTATTGTCAGCTTTTGTTAGTCTGAAGCTCTGAAGCATTTAGTTAGTTATATACTTAGCGGTTATGTGCTTATGTAAAAAGCTTCAACACTACAATAAACTAAATTTGTTGTTTATGAACTTTATATGAATGCCAAGACAATAGTTATTTTAAGCATTTTAATAATATTTTATGTTTTATATATTTTATTCTTATCAAGTGTAATTTTTATACTATTTATTTATGTCTAAAACACGTTTTTATTGAAATTTATTTATTTTTGCGTTTATACTTTATGTTTTTTTATTGGTTTATTTTTTTGAAATTATAAAAAAAAAACAACAATAAATCTAAGAAAACCCCTGAGGATCAATTGTGGACACTTAAAGCCCCAAAATTCACCTTTGTCTGGCTAGAGCATTTCACTTAGTACGTCTTGTCAGGATTCCTAATCAAGGTGGCATAAACTTTGTGAGATTTTTTTGATATATAAAATTGTTGTGATATATAAAATATTTTTGGGACAACTCAAAACATGTCGAATTTCAACCAAAACAAACTCTGATGGAGCCCTAATTTTAAAAATATATCTTAGTATAATACTGGTATCTGTAACGACCTCCAGTTTTGTTAGGAATGAAGGCTGCAATAGCTAAGTATACCTGAGGTAAATATCGCAATACAATTTATATACAATACAATACACTTGGAGCACTAAAATTACACTTGGAGACAAAAATTTATATTTTAACCAATGCTACGATAATATACCTATATAAAAAAGGGTGATTCATTAAGACCTTTTTTTTTCAATAGGGATTTTCGTGTGGATCACGCGTGATCCATGACAGCTGTCAAAGGCAAAGTTGTTCAGTATTCATTGGCAAATCATCATGGAAAGCCGAATGATCTTCCTGCACGTTGCCGTTTTAGTGAATGGGCTCTTGGTAAGATCGATGAAAATCCGTTGTTTTCGACCAAAATTTTGTTCAGTGATGAAGCCCACTTTTGACTCCACGGTTTCGTGAATAAGCAAAATCGCCGTATTTGGGGAGAAGATCAACCCGAAGAGGTTCACCAGCTGCCATTATATCCAAGAAAAACAACGGTTTGGTGCGGTCTGTGGGCTGGTGGCCAATGATTGTCCGTATTTTTTTAAAAATGAGCAAGGTGCGAACGTTACCATCAATGGCGCACGTTATCGGACCATGTTAACGGACTTTTTGCTGTCTGAAATTGTTGCCCGTGATCTCGACGAGATTTGGTTCCAACAGGATGATGCTCCGGTTCACATTGCCAATGAAACAATGGCTCTATTGCGAGGTCAATTTAGTGAGAGATTAATTTCACGTACGGGACCCGTACCTTGGCCGCCAAGATCGTGCGATATCACACCGCTCGACTTTTTCTTTGGGGTTACGTAAAGTGCCTTAAAAATTTGGATTTGCCAAATCATTAAAAAAAGGTCTTAATGAATCACCCGTTACTTGGCCTTTAACGTCGATACGAATATCCAGATATTAATTCTTGGTGGTGACAATATGTGGCGTGGCTTCTTCACGGAACGCATAAACTGCGACTAATTAAATCATCGCCTTATTTCCGAACTTTGCGATAATTTTATATTTTGTTACTCGAAACGCCTTTAAGCTTACGGTACTGACTAAAATACTTTACTCACTTGAGAGCTTTCTCGACTGTCTAGATTTGGAAGGCCATCCCCCTTATATTGGCCTCCATTGCCGCCAAATCTGAACCATGAAATCCTACACGGCAATCTGCTTAACTACTTAACTATTTTAATAGAAAAGAAAGAATCCGCCGTACCTTCCACTATCCCTATGCACTAATACCATTAAACAACGCAGTGATACCAAACCATAATTAGCGCTCACCAAGCAGTCCAGCAGTTGCCCTATTACAAAAATAGGAACAATTGTATGAGACGGCTAATTGCCCCCTCACAACTTATCCACTTATTAGAAAAAAGTTTAAGAATCAAATATGAAAGTAACTCAATTTTATTTCATTAAGGTTTTCACGGTTGCAATTGAGTTGAGAAGTTGCAAGCCCGTAAGCTCTGCTACTTAAAAATAATTGCTTAATTTTTTAAATTACTCTCATCAAGCAGTCCAAGCAGTTGTCGTATTGCAAAAATAGGAACAATTTTGTGAGATGACAAATTGCCCTCTTACAACTTATCCACTTATTTGAAAAAAGCTTAAGAGTCAAATATGAACGTAATTCAATTTTATTTAATTAAGGTATTCACGGTTGCAATTTTCATTTTGGTGTAAGCTCTGCTACTTAAGAATAATTGCTTAATTAATTAAATTCAGTTAACAAAATATATAAGACTCACATGTTTAATTCATGTACAATAAGTAAAGTCACTTTGTTAAATTTTGTAAAGATTTCCTTCAAACATTTCATTGTATGCCGCATACAGTACAGTATTGTGTAAAACTTTCCTCTCAAAGCAATAGCTGGAATCATAATAAGGATCCGGTTGGGCAAAAGTTGTGTTGAGTATTGAAACTCAGCCCTGTACATTTTGTTGTTGCAAAAATCCTCAACATTTCAACTCAACAGCAAGCGTGAATACCTTAATTAAATAAAATTGCAAACGCGCTGTGCACCAAATTGTGGCGAATACTGACATTTTGAAAAGTGCACAAACTACTTGTGCAACTAGAGATGCATCCAGCGCTGGTTACTTTAACCTTTCCCATTAATTAAGCACAACATTATAAGTAATGTAGAGTTGTTCCATATCATTCAAGGTCCCACTATGTACTATCTTACTTGCATTATTAATTACCGTCAAAATATACCAGTTAACTATTTAACCATGTCCAATGCAATTTCTAACAGCAGCTAATCAATCTTTGTTCCTTAATTAGTAATGTGCACATTTCGCCAGCTACTTGGTTACATGGTTGCATTTGTGTCTCTTAGCTTGGATTGTATTGTGCTCGGCTGCCTAGGAAGTTGCACAAACTGTAGCTAGATATTGATTTTCAATTTGCACTCAAGCCAAAATCTCAACACGCTACTCAACCGAAGTGGAACGCAGCTTTTTGTGGCACGAAGATGCATTGCAACGTGACAGCATAGTCCCTTGTTCAATTCCAGGCGTTGTCTCTGGGGTAAAATCTTGAGCAAAATCAAACTCTACATATTGCACAAAAATAGGATCAGGAAATGCATGCAACGTCAGCAGTTTAAAGTGCAACAGCAGCTTTTAGTAGTTGCTTAAAGCGTTTACTTAAGTTCTGTCAGTACGCCATTTTGCGATTTTGACATTTCATCCGACTGCCATTTTGTTAAAAAAGTACTGTTTATTTATTTAGCAGCTTTTGCTGTTATGTGACATGTCTGTTGATTGTCTCTGCATACGTATTTGTATGCAGGCAACGCAAACGGGAGGGAGAAAAGTGAAAGAGTGGAGTGGAGCGGAGAGAGAACTTTAGTCGACCTTAATTTCTCAACGCCATGTTGTCAGCCAAACAAATTGAATTTTCCTATTGATGTGACAGCCATTTCTTTAAACTTTAACAGCGTTAATTGCTTTAAATAATTTTAACTTGGTCAAAAGAGATAGTTGCCAGGGATCCTATATATAGAATTATAAAGTTTATAAAAAACTTTGTTAGTTTTTCCCATTTTTACTATAAAAATTTAGCAATAATTATATATTTAAAATATAGCTATCTTGTAGTTTTTATTACGAAAAATTAAAATTATTTTTATTTTTTCGCATTTTTGTTATGGCCATTTTTGACGCCATCGCTTAGTAAGTTTCCTTTTTGACTTTTGCAGCTTCATACCTCAATAACTGGAGGAATAAATTCAATAGTGACTGTAGGACTAATTTCATGATGCTTGATGTAACAACAAAATTGAATCTGTTCAAGAACTGCTAGAGACAGGTTGATCCTGTGAAATGCCTTTAGAATGAATCGTCCTTGTTCATTAAAGCTACAAGCGTATAATCAATATGGCTTGAACATCTAAGGATCAACAAGATATGTTTCCTATTGATAGGCTCTAATTTAACAAATAAGGAAAAAGATGTTCATTTCGATTGTTTCAAGAAAATGAAAACTCGTAAATGAGATGATTAAAGGTGGATCTGGGCACAGTATCCGCCTTTTGCTTTTGAGAAAATGGCAATGCGACAACTATTTCATTGGAACGACAAAAAGAGATTTAGGAAAACTTATCAACAATAAATCCTTCGCCAAGAAAACTTTTTTCTGTTGCCAACTATGGAGCAAAAATTGTGTGGTCAAAGTTTTTTGACGCCAGACGAGGATGTTGATGCATTGAATAAGCTTTAAGAAAAGGCATCACAGCTGGTTGAGGCGTATACTTCGAAAGATTAGAGTCTTTACAAATATAATCCATATCTTTTTTAGTCATTGGGTATTTTTTTTATTTTTTCAGGCGTCTTAAAAGTGGATCGAATTTTTAACATAGCAATGGAAGTATGGACCGACTTGGTCAAACCTCATCAACCAAATCAAGCGAAACATGGATGAAATAGTATCTGGTGAATATGGTAGGTCGGTTAGGACAACCCACGAAAACTCTTCCAAGGTGTCTTTGACAAAACGATGTTGTGAGCATAACAATTTTTTTTATTGCCTCAAGCTATTCAAGCTCTGAAGAATATCGATGTGTTTTATTTTGGGAAGTTAAACTAGCCATTCCAGGCAGTTTGGTTCGAAAGTTTCGAAATTTTCGGAGTCACCAGTCTGGGTTTGGGTTCTTTCTACCTTGCAAAGAAATATTATTTTCTTTCTTGTGCAAATTTTTAAAATCAAAGGCATTTTAAAGCAGTCAGAATTTTTGTTTATAATATAATTATGAGTGGCATTTACGTGTCCACTTTTAAAGCTTTTTCCTTTTAAAAAGTGAATTTAACATTTTACCACACATCTACCTCTTTATACATTACTAAAACAAACGTCATTCTAAGCAACAATTAAGTAGTGGCCAGTTCTCCGCATGTGGCTATAAGACAAGCTCTGAATAAATCATCGTGTGAGCTATGCTCAAGGAGAAGTGTAGAACGTCAGCTCGATGTCATCGTGGCCATCATCAGCATCATCACTTCTTTTTTCATTGGCCGGATAACAAAAGCCTCAGACATAAGTCCAGTGGGATCTCTGTACGTCTACGTTACGGATGCTTACGACATTCGGTTGACATGCCTCAGTTTTGTTTTCGTCCTTCGTACCAATTCTCTTACTTGTAGGCTTTGTTGCTGCATGAATCTTGGCCATGTTGACTTTGGAATTAGAGCCGTTGTGTGAATTTTAAGGATAAGCCATTTTTAAAAAATACCTAAAGCTAAGTTGGGGCTAAGTCACAAAATTGTATCCTAAGAAATTCGGACTACTTACAGTCCGAACAACTCAACGATGTTATAGTTAGATTACAGGGATTCGGGGATTTCCCAAGGGAGTCTACTTTAAAGTAAATCGGTGAAGAGACTAAAGATATTTTTATAGACTCTTAGCTAATAAAAGAAATAATACAAAAAGAAAACTAATTGTGGCTTACTTTGATTTGAAGATTTAAAAAATATTAATGCTAAAAAAATTTGTTTAAAATTTCAAATTATGTTTTTCTATTTATGTTTATATATATATTTTTTTTTATATATTTATTTATTTTTTCCAGTTTTGATCCAAATTAGTATTTTATTTTTGTATAAAAAGTTATGCTATTTTTTGTAATTTCATATTTTATTTTTATAAAATAAGTTATTTGCAATTACAATAACAAAATGTTATATATAGTGTCTTGAATACATTTGTTCGAATCAAATGTTTGGAACTTAAATAAGAAAAAAAAAAATACTATTGGGTTGGCAAATACGTGTGTTCAGCTTTTTGTATCGTAATAGAACTTGCATTATTCAAAATTAAGTTTTATTTTCCTACCAAATGCATAATAATACCTTAAAAATATGTTGGAAAATGTTTTTCTCGAAAAATATTTAATTTCTGCATATCCTTTCTAAGTTGTTTCCAATTGGAAAGTTTAGCTAAATTAGAGCCACATAAGCAGAGCCGTAGAGAGAATATCCGGGCCTCGGGGGAAATCTCGGATCCGGTCCCCTACCAATTTTTCTTAATTCATGAAAATACGTATAATTGTTGGAAAGTAATAAAACATAAAAAAAGTATAGAAAGGATTTCTGAGAGAATTGATGATTAGATAAAATCATAATAATGTATTTTATAATTCTCCAATGCAATGACTCTCGAGTCCGGGCCCCTCCGAGAGCTCCGTGCCCGGCGGAAAAAGTCCATAATTAATTCATACATTTTTTTTCAGTGTATATGGCGAACTTATTTGTCAACCCAATATGTAAGCATCGTAGTTGAATAATACTTAAAAGTGCTTAGGCTAGAAATTTGTATGATGTTGGCAACTCTTTCTTAAATATTAGGTTAAGAAAATTATACCAGAATAGAAAAAGAAGTTAAAGATACTCATGCAGATGCAAAGTCAAGTAAGGCGAGTGTATAGATAAAAGTGCATAAAATATAAAGTATAGAATATTAGTTTGTATTTAAATGGAAAGCCAAAGGTAGAGATGAAGAACGTTTAACTAGTTCATAGCTAAAGTTTTCGATACTAAATGAGTCGAAAATGCTGAATGGACCTGCACTGCACCCTAACAAACGCTAAAAAAGTTGACTTTTGGTATAAAAATTTCCTTTTTTAAAAACAGCGCTACTTGGAGTAAAAACTAGTCATTATAATTTAGTAATTAAATATTTGGAAGACGAAGATTCATCAGTTAATTATTTGAAATCAGTATGTTATTAATTTTGATTGTTTTGTTTTTTATTGTTTTTTTGGTTTTAGTTCTACGTACCGATCATAACCCGGGCTGGCACCGCATTCCATTCCAGCCAAAAAGTGATAAATGAAGATGTCACCAATATAATACCAGGTATGAAAACGGTTGTGAAATAATACGCACGATCTCGGGTAAAAGTCAACTCGACCTGTAGGCAACTGTAATTACCTTAAAGTACAAGGCCAAAAAGATTTGGTTTTGGCCACAGGTTAGGCAGTAATTTTTACAAATACTTTGATTTTAACAGCTAAAACGTGAAGGACGTCGCACACATTTTGCACACATAAACAAATTGGCTTACGAAATACTTAGACCTAGCCTACCTAGTCTTCTAATAAAAATATATATGTTATACTAACAGCCTGCGGAAAATTGAAAAACTGGCTAATTTGGTGGTTCGGTGATATACGAAAAAAACCCATGCACTAGCAAGGTACGATTATTAGAGAAAAATAAAAAAATCAAAGGCAAGGTGTAAGCTTGCGTTCATATTTAGGTAATATTTTTTATATGGTATTATTTTTACTATTAAGAAAGAAATCAATTAAGACGCATTGCATTCGGTATGGCAAGCAATGCAAACTACAGTCAAAACAAAAAAGGAAAAGTTACAAATTATATATAATATAGTAAATATGTACTTTTTATGCATATATATACTTAGGGCAATCAAAAATGTTGTAAGGCAAATGCTACAAAGGCGAAAATATATCAACTTCAATGGCATATAAATTGATTTAAGTGTGGAAATTGTTGTTGTACTTAGTATATAATGTTTGAAGGTGAAAGAGTTAATTTTTTTTATAGAGTATTTGTCGTAGTTGTTGTGTTACCTATCATCGATCTAGCTGGCACGGCATTCCATTCTAGCCAGAATGTTATAAATGATGACGTCACCAATATGATGCCAGGTATAAAAACGGTGGTGAAATAGAATGCACGATCTCTGGTAAAGATTAAATCGACCCTAAGACAGCTGTAGTTCCCTATAGAGCGAGCGGGTTGTATTTTATTATATATATATTTTTTTTTTTTGTTGGGGTTTCAACATTAACAGGGTTGCCAAGTTGTTGTCGTAGCATTTTTGTAGTTATAGGATTGGTATAAAAGACAAAGTTTAGACCATTAGATAGGCATATTTATTGATAGCAAAAGAAAAAGTACATTATTTTAATATAATTTTTTTGAAGCGGCAGGCATGTCTAGCTGTTGTCTACAAAACTGGCTTACAACCGGTACAATTGTTTAATAAAAAAAAAGATAAAACAAGCCCTGCATAATATTTAATCTAAGCATTTAATAAAATAAAAATACGTTACAAAACTAAATAGCTACAAAAAATGATTTTCGTATAACTAAGTTAGGCATAACAAAAATTTGACCAAATCGTGTTTCTTACCTCTCCAGCTGTTTTGATCACAGGCCGTTGTTTGATTTTTGATCAAATACGCATTCAGTGTGGTCAGCGAGGGACTCTTGCGCAGCGTATCCTCATCATTTTTCCAAACATATTTGATTTGTGCCTCCTCGTAGGAAACTGCCAAAAGATTGGATAAAGCTGTCAATGTGTGGTTACTTTTTGTAATTCAAAAAAAAAAAAAATATATATATATATACATTATATACATATTTTATAGAACGTTTGGACAGATTTCGATTCAACTGCATCATATAATTGGAGAAAATTTCACAATCACCGTATAAATAAATGTTCTCTAACTTTCCAGCTTGCTTCAGAAAAGCAACTTCTAAGCAACCCAGAGAGCTAAGAAAACTTTTCAAAAAATATTTGAGTAAAAATTAACAATTGAAAACTACAAAGCCTCTAGCTGAATCTAAATTCAATCCCTTAAGCTGATTAGTTTCTGAGGTTTATTTTTCTGGTTTACCAACATGATATCAAATAAAAAGTTAGCAAATGTTTGTCGGGAATTGAAAGATTATACTAATGTCATCAGGGGTGCCACAGAAAACCAATTCGATTCAATTTCGATACAATTCCAATTCTTGGAGCCACAGACATGGCTAACAACGGTTTTAAAACCGCTCATAGTCATGTATGTGGCCCCAAGAATTGGAATTGTATCGAAATTGAATCGAATTGGTTTTTTTAAAACCCTTGTTAGCCATGTCTGTGGCACCAAGAATTGGAATTGAAATCGAATTGGTTTCCTGTGGCACCCCTGTATATAATTATTTGAAAAACTTTGTCTAAAACCATAAATCTTGCTTCCAATAAAGATTATATTATAAGTGACAATGTGACTGTTAGGTTCCCCAAAAGATAGTACCTTATAAAAAAGATTTTGATATTGAGTTCCACCTATATAAATTTTAGGATCAGGGATGCGAGCTTGGAAATAAATCTCTATTAAGGTTAGGCTTTGGACTAGCTGCGGTTAATTAAAATAATTTACATAAAAAAATCATATTATTCAGAAAGTTTTCAACTTATTGCGACTTTTGCTGTTCACTTGTACTATTAGAAAATTTATATGTTATCCAAGGGGATTAAGCCGCAAAAGTCTATTTCTCATCCTAGTGTCGTGTTGGATTATTCATGAAAGAACGAAAAAAATAACTCTTCATTTAAAAGAACGAACGTAAGAAGTTCATCTCCATCGTTGTTTTTTATTCAATTTTTTTGTTCTTTCTTATGCTATTAATATACTCTTCTCTTTCAGTAAATCATTTTTTTCTTTACTTTTCTTTTGTTTCGATCTCAGTTTTAGTATGACCACTTTTTCATTAGTATGCCGGTAGGTATTTTATTTTAAGAACTAATAACTGAACAAGAAGAACGACTTCCTTTACTGAATAAAAATGAACGATTAAACTTGTTCAGTAAAACCAGCTAGGTTTACCTAAAAGACAAAACTTTCCAAAACTTTTATTTTCAATATCTTAACCAGTCATAAAAACCATAAAAATCGGTTTGTGAGTTCTTTTAACTAGAAACCCCATGTACTATAAATATATTCACTTTAAAGATATCCAATTTTTATAAGGTTCCACTGTGTGCATAATCGGGCGTGACTTCTGTAATTTTCTGGTTCATCATAAGTAGTTGGAAATAAAAAGCACGTTATTAGTTTCAATACGTTTGGTGCTGCGATCGGAAAAAAACCACAATGTGGCTTCTGCAACGATTTATCATAGCAATAATACTTCAAAAATCTTTAGCTTATCTGGACGTATACACAACTGGTTCACAGCCACGGCGGTTCAGTCATTACCATAAGGATTTTATTTTGGTTGTAAATGATTACAAGGTATGCCAAATTATTAAAAAATTTGCGATAGTAAACTTTATATAAAAGTTTTTTTTTTAGGGAAATTTTTATAAGGCGGATTATATATGCAGGCAACACGGTTTCGTTCTTGGTGCACCAAAAAGTATGAAATCGTATAGGGAAATGGTGGAGTTTGTAAAAAAATCAGGTGAGTTTTCATTGAAATATATTAAAATTTATTAAAGTGCTGCACTCTATTTTTTGAACGCATTATATAACTCTCTAGGCGATCCGAAAGAATTGTGGCTTGGTATAACTGATATGGCCATGACCAAATTTGCTGAGAAAAAAAAACCAGAATATCTATATTCCTTTGAAAACGGAGAGCCATTAAAATACACATATTGGAGTTCAAAGCCTGGGTTTAGGTATAAGTGCACCATCGTAGACTCTGCGCAGAATCACACATGGAGAAATGAGGATTGTTACACTAACGATTACCATTTTGTGTGTTTGTATCCATTCACATTGTGAAGTCTTTTTTCCGAGAGATTTAAGTATTGTTTTATAAATAACTTCACTTTTATTCCAATTTTATCATTAAATGAAAAAATCAGGTGTTCGAAAGGAAATGTTTCTGGCATAAATTTTTTGAAGAGAGACAGTTAGCCACGTAATAGTGCGCACTTCTCGAAGTGGGACTACACTCTCCATGAGAGAGCGGCTGGAAGCAGGTCCATGGTACCATACGGTGGGTCTCTGTCATGGGTGCCAACTCATGGAAGCTCGGGCGAGAGTAGAAAAGTCTATAAAATTACCCCACATCTAAGATGGAATAGCTAAGGCCGATGGATGTATGGCTGAGGGTTCTCAGTCTCTAATTTGCGAAGTCTGCATACCTGCCGCCCTCTAGCTTTATTAAATGGCTTCCCGCCATACCCGAGAATCAAATTAAACAAAAACAAGAGAACTTGCCAAAATACTAAAGGGACGAAGGTCTCGGCACAGAAAGCTATCAGCTTGTTGAGAAAGAGCAGAAGGGTGTTCTTTTTTGTATTGAAAAGTACCAGCGAAGGCAAGATGGGAAATCCACCATCTTTCCCCATATATGGCCGAAAAAAGAGGCTTCTAACCGTTTAGAGCCGGCTCTGTCCACCTCCAAATAAACCGTCTTACCAAGATAGGAGACGGGCAGGCTTGCAGTCAGCAGAGGTCTGTAGCAGAACCGGCTCCACCACCGAAAAGGGGGCGACCGCAGCCCCTGAACCACTCCTTCGCTGACGTTACGAACGAAAATATCCTCCTTGGTATCCTAGACATAGGCAATAAGGATTATACCTTCCAAAAGCATATAAACATAAGTACGCACTTGTCAATGGAAAATAATTCCGCAAATTATATCGAATATGCTGTTGAGCTACTACGGAAAAACCTCGCCCTTGCCGCTAAAGTATCTGCTCCGAGGCACGCTCATCAACTGCAACGTTTGCCATGTGACTCCTTTGACCCACAGACAGTGCAGCTGCTAACAGTCAAGACCCTGCACTTAAGTGCGGCAAATTACGTCAAAAGAAAAACCAACGGTTCCTAGTGCCCCGATCAAAGCTGCTTATGCACTTTGGTACATCTGGAGAAAATCTTCACCCCTTTTGTACTTAACAACTGTGCTGCTGCGGAGGAAACTCGAGAGGCGCTCTCCTCAGCAAATGGACCTGCCAATTCGGCCAGTGCTGACTTAAGAAATTGTAGAGGAGAATTGTGCGCTTAACCCCAAAATAGCGCCTGGTATGAATAGAATTGACGCCAGCGTTGCTACCCAAGGCAGGCTACTCCCTCTGAAGAAGAATTATAATACGATGATGCGTTTGGCTCATTTTCCAAATGAGTGAAAATATGCTCAAATCGCAATGATTTTAAAACCTTGTCAGCCACCAACTGCCATTACTGCCAATATTTGAAGTTCGGGTTTCGCCCGAAACATGGCACAACGGAAAAAACGCACAGAGTTGTTCAGCACATCCTTGATTCATTCGAGCAGAAGCACTACTGCGTAGGAGCGTTTCTAGATGTGAAACAGGTTTTCGATGATGATGATGACACTGGAATACTATTCTCGGCCACCAACGTCCAAGAAGCTGCTGACGGATTTCAGATAGAACTGGAATAATAGAAAAGTGGACAAAACGCTGGAACATTCAGTTAAATAGAGACAAATCCTCATGCGTTTTGTTCAGGCTTAGGCGAGATCCTTGTTCGCCGCTTACCATTAATGGGACCACAATTCCATTTAAAAGCTCTCATCTATATTTTGGAGTTCTTACAAAATATTTCGTAGAGTACACCATTAATAACATTAGTGGAATATATAAAAGCAGATTGGAAACACATCCAAATTCGCTAGCCTGTGCTCTTACGGATCATAGACGAAGGCGAAGATTGAAAAGATTACACCCTTCCGATCTAAACAATCAAATTTTTTTAAATCACAAACCTGTAAATCGTTTGCAAAATTAGACCATAATACTATGTGGCGATTAACTAAGTTGTTATTATACCCTGTACCGTATGGTACCAAGGGTATATTAAGTTTGTGCAAGCCGAAAATGTATGTAACATATAGAAGGAGACGTCGGAGACACCCCAAAGTTACCTAAAATATGATCAGGGTGAATAGAGAAGTCGATATACCCATGTCCGTCTGTCCGTCTGTCCGTCCGTCCGTCCGTCCGTCCGTCCGTGTGAACGCCTAGATCTCAGAGACGGTAAGAGCTAGAGCTACCAAACTTTCACATTAGATCCCATATTAATCCATAGGAAGCAAGTTTATTTTATTTTTTTTGATATCGGAGATAAATTATATAGCTCCCATGGGGGTGTTTGAGACGACCTCGACAAAAAAAAGCGTTTTAGATGAATAATTCGTTTATTTATAAAGGTATCGTAACCAAATTAGGTATTCGAAAGTTCTTTATAGTTTCCAATCACTGTACCAAATTTGAACAAAATCGGTTGACTATATCATACAGCTTCCATAGGGCCGATCTTCAAAAAAATCGATTTTTTAATAAAATTTGTTGTGTTTCGTTTGTTTGTTAAGATATTGGGGCTAAATTTGACATTCGTGAGTATTTTATAGTTCCTAAGCACTGTACTAAATTTGATCCAAATCGATTGACTAGATCATATAGCTCCCATAGGACCAATCGGTCCAAAAGCCCGTTTTTTATACAAAATTCGATGTGTTTTGTTTGTTTGTAAAGATATTTGAAATAAATTTGGCATTCAGATCTTTTTTAAGGTATTTAAGCACCGTGTCAAATTTTATTGAAATCGGTTGACTATGTCATATAGCTCCCATAGGAACGATCGGTCAAAAAAAAAATTTTTGCTTAAAAATTCTTCTGTTTTTGGTTTTTTGTGAAGAAATCGGACTTTATTACAAGGTAGTGGTACAGGGTATCCTAAAGTCGTCCGCGCCCGACTTTACGTACGCCATTTTTATTATTGGATTATAGCCTTAATTTTGAATAGGCTGATTGCAAATATTAAAAAAAAAAGCCTACAATGTCTCACGGTGTTCTTCCCGTGCGTTATCATGACTTTGAACCTCTTAATGTTGTAGTTGGAGAGGAGGGTTTTTGACTGTTTAAGGAATATTTTTGTGTCCTGGAACCCATTTAATCGTGAGCATATTCTTGGATTCTAAATTATCCAGTGACGTTCTCACTTCTTAAGAGAGACTTAAAAGAGGCGCACATGTCATCACTAGGGAGAGAGGCAAAACCGTTGCGTAGATCGTGCTTACGATGAGAGATAGTGCCCTCTGAGCAAGATAAACGCCGTTAGTGAGCGAGCTTTAAGAACAGTTATTCTTACTATAGGAATATCTTAGTTTACCATGAGTTTAAGTCGGGAACGTGAATCTAAAGCTCTTGACATCATGCTGCAAAAAAAAAAAAAACTAATGTCTACCAATCAACCAAGGTTAAAAGGTCGTGAAGGCATGGCACCAATGTTGGAATGTACACACGACTAATGTTGGAGCATCAAGCAAGATTTTCCATAGTTTCGCTTTAGAAAAAGGTATAAGCGTAAATTTGTTCATTACGTATATGAATGAAACGTTTAATGGTGTTGTTTATTTATTTAGATGACTCTTTAGAAGTAACACATTGGCCAAAAAAAAAAACAAGCCACAGGACTATGACAACGAAATGTCTGCTCTCCATTTAAATTAATTGCAAAGTCAAAAAATGTCGGCAAAAACTATCTTAAAAGCTTTATCTTCAGAGTGTCTCAAAAATTGGTTTGCATCATTTGCAATAGTGAATTATAATATAAATATTAATATCAACCCTCGTTTGTCTCTTGTTAGCTGCCGTATTAACATTAACAAAAGTCAATTTTCGCCATTAATAGATTGCATTAATTTTAACAAAGAGCGAGAATAATGTGGTAACAACAATGCATATTGTCTCTCATTCTGTCATATTTGTTGTAAATTATGTTGTAAATATGCCAAAGAGGCATTTGTGCAAAGTAAATTAAATCACATTTGACATACAAGCACTGACAAGCAAACGACAAACAGTTTTGGCGTCATAGATGAGCATCTCAGTGACGTCATCACGTCTCGTAGCAGTAGAGGACTTTTCCAAAGCTCGGCACATCAAACTCAATTTAAGATGTTAGGCACGTTTTGTTGCTTTTGACTAGGTTAATAAATATGCAACTGTGTGTGTTTGTTTGTGTATTTGTATTTGTAGTTGTGATGGAAACAAGTTTCAAGGAAAAACAATGCTTAGAACAAAAGCCGAGCCAAAACATCAAACAAGACATCAGAAACAGAGGCCAAGAAATCGCAGCTTCTGCCAGTTGTCTGTAAGCCATGTTAGTCACTTCGTCAGTTGTTGTTTAGACTCACACCCACACACACACCCAAACACACACAAAGAGTGATTTCCCTTGAGTACCAGCCAATGTGTCCCGGCACACTGTCATCTTCGTCTTTCGTCATCTTTGTTATCGTTGCTGTAGACGTCATCTTCAGCATCAGACGGAGATCCTTCATATTTTGTGCTGCCTTCACTTTTAACACTTAAGCATAATTTTCATATTATTTACTTGTACTTTGCCGTCTGCTTCTGCTTTGTTTTAATTTTTCGTCTTTGTCTGACAGTTTCGATGGGGTTTTTTTTTGAGTAAAATAGGTTAATTGCGATTGAGTAATTGATTTTGTAGCAGACTGGAGATATATTGTAGTCCGGGCAGTTAGACCTGTCTGCTTCTAGAATTGCAAAAGGGCAGCGCAAATTAAAATCTTGAATATAGTGAATTGGAGACCGTTCTAGACGAACCCAATAATAAGCTAGGCTTTAAACATATCGCAATTTGAAAAGATGGCGTACGTAGAACGTAGTAGAACGATGGTAACTTTAAGATACCCTGTAACAAGGGGGCTATGCTCGCTTGGTGCTTCAGTTGGCACATGGTTGTGGGGGTTTTGCACTCGAACCGACATTAATTTTGGAAGCAAGTATGTTTTTAGCTCCTTTATAATAGTAATATATAATAATTATAATGATATGAAGTTTTATTTAAAAAGTTTTTGTATTTAAAAAAACTAGTATAGTAAACGAAGGCTCAAAAAATAAGCTTTGGAAAAATACTTAATGAGCGAAACTTTCAGGGATCGTTAGAGACTTTGTTCTTAGTCTAAAACCGAGTTTTTGAATTTGAGGGTTGGGGGCGTGACACCGCCCCTAAGAATATATAGTATGTTGATACGAGTAAATCAAGACTAATATCTTAAGGGCTTTAACAAATTAAATGTTTAAATTAAAGGATGGAAATTATGTTTTTCGAATAAATTACAAGTATCTCAAAGCATACATATTTACATATTTTGCTAAACTAATTAAAATTATCTAAAAAACAAGACCTTTGCTTTACTACTACACTCAATCGAACAAAAAAGTTGCCCATAAGCGCCATTTTTATACTACGCTGCCTACGTGCACGATACCAAAGCAAGCAGTTGGCAAAATAAGCAGTTGTCAAAGCAAGCAGTGTTCTGCTTTGTTCACCTGCTTTACGCTTAGCTGCATTTTTGTCAGCTTTATCTCAAAAATGAATTAAATAACACTGTCCTACAGAATTGACAAAAATCAAAGAACTTTTCAAGTGACCTAGTGTACGTTGTAGGTCTTGACGAGTAGATCACGATAGTGCTTTTCAAAATTGTCTAACACCCCCAAAATCGGAAGTTATCGCTTAAAAACCGTTTTTCGGGTACTGCGATCACTCCCACTATCACAACGTCGCCATTTTTCAACCGATTTTCGATTGCTTTACGGTTTTGGAAAGAAGAAGATTCAAGCTTTAAGATGATATACACTTGTTTATACTTCATACAAAGCAACTACGAGATTTTTTAAAAGTTATCTAAGATTTACACTGTTTTTTTTCGATTTTCACACTTTGAAGTCATTTTTATATAACATTTTGTTAAAACACCTTTTACTTTTTTACATTTAATCTTAAAGAAATATTAATTCCGAGTAAGAAAAGTTATAGTTTATTAAAATCGGTCGATAAATGCTTAAGTTACGACGCTTATTGTAAACAAGAAAAATTCAATTTTCATCGACAAAAATTGGATAATTCGTTTGTTCATGAAGATATCGTAACCAAATTTGTATAATGCTTAAGAACATTAAAAAACTTACAAGTGCCAAATTTGGTCGCAATATTTTCAAAAACAAACGAAATACAACAAATTTTGTTAAAAAATCGATTTTTTGGAAGACAATTACTATGGGAGCTATAAGATATAGTCAACCGATTTCGTTGAAATTTGGCACATTGCTTAAGTGCTCTAAAAAATTTCAAAACGCCGAATTTTAAAAAAATCGGTTGACCTATATCATATAGCTCCCATAGGAATGATCCGGTCAAAAATCGATTTTTTAACCAAATGTATTGTATTTCGTTTAGTTTTTTAAAATATTGCGACCAAATTTGGCACTTGTAAGTTTTTTAATGTTCTTAAGCATTATACCAAATTTGGTTACGATATCTTCATGAACAAACGAATTATCCATCTAAAACATTTTTTTTGTCGATGAAAATTGAATTTTCTTGTTTACAATAAGCGTCGTAACTTAAGCATTTATCGACCGATTTTAATAAACTATAACTTTTCTTACTTGGAATTAAAATTTCTTTAAGATTAAATGTAAAAAAGTAAAGGTGTTTTAACAAAATGTTATATAAAAATGACTTCAAAGTGTGAAAATCGAAAAAAAACAGTGTAAATCTTAGATAACTTTTAAAAATCTCGTAGTTGCTTTGTATGAAGTATAAACAAGTGTATATCATCTAAAGCTTGAATCTTCTTCTTTCCAAAACCGTAAAGCAATCGAAAATCGGTTGAAAAATGGCGACGTTGTGATAGTGGGAAGTGATCGCAGTAGCCGAAAACGGTTTTTAAGCGATAACTTCCGATTTTGGGAGTGTTAGACAATTTTGAAAAACGCTATCGTGATCTACTCGTCAAGACCTACAACGTACACTAGGTCACTTGAAAAGTTCTTTTTCACTGTTGGACAGTGTAATTATTCAGAACTCAATATTTATTTTTGTATAAATTAAACAATAACAATATATTTAAGTCTTTTATTTTAATTTTGGGCAAGCAGCATAGCTTTATCTGACGACTACAACTACTCACTTCTATTTATTACTGTCTCGTTCTATTTAGTTGAATTTTAGTAAAAGTTTTTTTTTCAATTATTGTACTTACTGCTTTCCATGGAAAACGAACACTTCGGATCATCGAATGGAAATATATGTAGACTGCCCTGGCATGACAAAATCAAATGGCGTCTGTAAAAAGAAATTAATAGTAAGAGTTATTGAATCTGACGGCTTTTACACAAGTATCGAAGTATGTAGGCACTTTTTATATGGCTCTTAACGTTCGACGGTCTATTCTCCAGACTCAAAGTCTGCCAAACTATGTAGAGTTTTATTTTAATTTGCGCACAAGGTTTTTTTTCTTGTCATTTAATTTTGTTTCTCTTTCCACATCATAAGATGCTTCGCAACATTTCATAATTTCATTCTTGGGAAAAATTTCTTTTGGTCAAGTTAGCTCTGACATTTCACGTCCAACAAAAAGGGGTGTGGGGAAATAACAAAAACAACAGTTACTACATTCAACTTTTTTTAATTGCCGAGCGACATTCTTGCTGTTATGCAGTGAATTGGAAAAGTTCTCTGGAATTTAAAGAAAGGACAAAAAGTAAATGCGACTAGTGGTAAATTAAATATTGTAAGTAAGAACTAAAAAGTTATGACATGGAATCCCTCGACATAGTCCTGCAAGAATCTATGACTTCTGCACAGACTTCCATGGTTCAGAGCGAGGACACGGATCAGTTGGACTCTCCAACTTTGTAAATATATTTTTAAGTAGATTAAGTTTTTCGTGTGCTCGAGAAGAATTTATTTACTAAGAAAATTGTGCTCACACAAATCCAAGCATGATATTTAATTTTAAAAGAAGACTTTACCTTTTTAATCGCCTCAAAATTTTACTTTTCATAAATACCAAATATACATGCGTAATCTATCTAACTTACGTACGCAAGGAGGCACACCGAAATTTAGAACGAGCCCAGAAAATAACAGTTACCAGTAAATTTTACTATAATCAATAATACTTTAATATGGAACACCTACTCAAATGATTCAAAGCGAAAATAATAAGCTTTGGTTTCGACTATACATTCGTAGATCTGTTGGTCCGTCCATAACAACGTCTAAAACCACGGGACCATAAAATCACAAACTTTTGAAAAATGTTTGCCAATTCCTAACCAACTATAAGTCTGGCAATTTGATGAAAATAATTATAATGATTTCGGGAAAACTTTCCCGCGAACTTTGGGATCTAAGAGCTTGATCCGTTGATACCCGAAATTAACTAAAATATCTTAAATGGTTCTAGTGGGGGACATCTTTTGCTGACGTGTTTACGTGAACCTATTCAGATTAGAGGAACCGAACAGTCTAAGTCTCGTCTAGATCTCCTCTTCTAGTACAGTTTGCCACGTTGAATACTATTAAAAGTTTCAGAACGCCTTAAAATTTGAATGGAGAAAATATGTAAGGTTTTATAAAAAAAAAAATTTGTATCCAAATCTGAAATCAGTCTAGAATAAAAAAAATCTTTTACGGGTAATTGTTACGCGTAAAATATTTTTTACTAAGAAAATTAAACAAGTTATTTGGGTAGCATAAAAACAATTAAAAATATATATGAAAATATATACCTCGTCACCAGATCTCGTAACATTTTTTATCGGTTCGAACGGTAGCCTGAGCATTTTTGTATGCTGCTATAGATGAACTTTTGGTTACTATGAGCAGTTAATTTAAATATTTGAACAACGATCTTCACCAAGAAGTAAATCAATATTTTTAACACCAGAAAGAAGAATGCCTTAGAAAAAATACGTTCGAGCCATGTCCGTATGAAGATGCTACGTCTTTTATCAAAATATTCGCATTTTGATTTATTTTAATACCTCTGCCCATTTATCTAAGAAAAATTTGCGGCTTAAGCCGTGTGACATATGTAGCTGTTATCCAGTTTGAAACTAAAGTTACAATACTTCTAAAATGAACAATATTCCATAAAAAGCCCAAAAATTGCTGTAGAAATATTGCATACTTTAAATTTGGACCTTTCCGACGTCGAGATACTCAGCCCGATTACAACAAAAGATTCGAGAATTTATCCAATTTTGATCAAGTTCGGCATCAAATAAACTTTGGTTGTTAAATTTCGTTACAATATTTTAAAAAAGAATTGTGTTTAACGTGCTAATGGGAAAACTTGTTATAGTAAACCAAATTGGATAATATTTGGTTTATCGCTCGGGAATTCTCTCGATACATTTTTAAGTAAATGCAAAATTTTTGAATATATAATTAAGTTCTAATATCGTGACAAAAAAGTTTCCAACAAGAGATGTTAATATAGACATGTACAAAGGTCCATGAGAGGCTCAGAGAGGTTAATATAGACATGGACAAAGGTCTATATTAACCTCTCTTGTCGCTCCCATCATAATTCAGGTAACATTGGGGAGTTTTCTATGTTAATATGAGGAAGAATTCTAAGTACCTTGCATGGAATTATAACTAGTAAATTCAGATCCACACTTTTACATTATTACGATGCTGCTTTTTTAGCCTTCTCTCGGATACAAACTGTTTTAGCTTCAAAAATAACTTGAGTTTAAAAATTTAAGGGTCTTCGAGTGAAATTCAAAAAAACAAAAATCAAAATTAAATCTTTTACAGGATAGATTATTATTAATAACGCTAATATTCACGAAAAATCTTCGTTTAAAAGTATTTTTTTGGTCAAGAAACACGAAAATGTTAAATTTTTTTTCCTAGTAACCGTTTTTGTTACCGAAAAAAAAATTTTATCTGAGTATTCCAAAGAACTCGATACCGAGGTGACTCGATTCCTCCTAAAAGAAATCGATATCGACGATATCGGTATCGACTTTTTTATGTTTTTTTAAAGATCAATTGAACTAAGTGGAGTCGTTTGGTCAACGCAGAAACCACAATTTTCTAAGACTCATAATAGATTAAAGTAAAACTAAGAATTATATAAACTTTTTGTTTTTACACGCAGTGGTTCATTTAAATTATTGTGTTATCTCGACACCGAGATATCGTATCGACGATTAATCGAGAACCAAAATATCGATATCGAATATTCAGTATCGACTTCGATTTTCTCGATATTCAAAATATCGGATCGGTATCGCGCATCCCTATTTCGAGACCTTTTTGAAAAATATGTTCAGCTCAAAGAGAAGTTTATTACGAACATTTCGAGTCCAAGTTCTTTTAAATCGGATAGAAAAATTTACTCTAAAAAAATACTTTTATACGAACGTTCATTTTAAATTAACTAGTGTTATTAAACATCGCCTATCTAAATTCGGTTAGAGATTTTTTTGTTTTATTTGAATTTATAAGATATATAATAATACAAATCTCAAACCTGAAAAGGGACTAATTTTACAGAAGTTTTCATTTCCAAATCATATTTTAATATTGAGAAAGCTTTGCTGAGTAGAAAAATTAAAAGAGTCCTAAAGGCGTTTGAGATTTCTTTTATCCAAGATAAATATTTCACCTTGGAAGTCTAGGATAAGATAACAAGTAGTATGTCACATATGTTTTCTTAAAGTTAACTAGTCTTTTTTGTTCAACTAAAAATATAGGGTATATATGCATTATATTTCGACGAATAAAAAAAGTCATTGTGGACATGAAGCCAACAATGCTGCAACCCGGTCATAGGATGGCCAGGAAAAAAGTTATGCAGCGTCCAAAGTAAACAGAATTCATGTTATACCTTTTGGGCAGTTGGAAAAAGATGCAGCTGGAGCTCAGGATTCATATGGGGCAGTGGCAACATGCTACTGACTGTATGATGTACCTAGAGCAAATATTTGCATACTTTTTTTTCGTTTTACTTTGCCTCGTCTTGTGCTATTTTTCATTACTGGCCAGTAGGACACACGTATATATACGAGTATATATGTATACATACATATATGTATATATATATGTATATATGTAGGTAACAGTGTGGCACTTATTAATATTTCAGCAGACACATTTCACCCTAAGACCTGGTCCAGTCCCGAAAATATAAAAATCGACCCACACTGGCGCTAATGAATAAGAACTTGTATTACATTTGCATTTTTGCCGCCATTAAAGCAGCTTAGCCTCGACTTGTGCGCAAATACTGGAAATGTTTACCAAGTACCATATATATAAAAATATAAGTATATGTAGTCTATGTACATACTCCCACTGTATATATAATAATAATAAATGAATATAAAAATCCATGCATATTCAAATTGTTGAAGCCTCGTGCCTTCCGTCGTCGTATACACACCTCATTGCGTACGTAATGGTCCCGTTCCGAAAAATTCTTAAAGCGAAATGCATTGGTATGATGGGATCCTTGAAATCGCCATGCATAATAAAATAAGTATCCGGCGTCCAGATGCTATCGTGATGATGCAGAGCATTTAAAAAGTCATAATGCGATTTATTGCCATATTGCAAGCGTGGATCGTTCCATTGTTGGTTTAATAGAAACTCCACCTCGTATTTCTGTAATCGTACAATTTGGATTTCAGTTGATTTAAAAATGACATAAAGCTTTTTTTTGTTGACATATTTACCAAGCTGCTTTCATCTGGAGAAGCTAAGCTCAACAGCAACACATTCACATTGACTGTTAGGGTGCCTATAAGAAGTAACGAGCATTAAGAAAATATCTTAAAATTTTGAAAAAAAAAACAATATGATTAAATAAAATGCAAAAAATGAAAACCTAACTAAACGGGTATACACAAAAGTAAATAATCCGAAACGAAAGCTTATTACGATTTGGACTTGGACAAGACTAACAGAAATTAACTTAATTTTTACGAAAAACAATCAAGATAATATTGTAATTCTGACAATTGGACAAAAAATATTGTAGAAAAATCATAAAAACGGAAAGTGTTGAAAATTTGAAAGAAAAAGTGTCAAACGATTGTATTTCAGAATATGCCAGACGGTTTGGTACGCGAGAGTTTTGATCGTTTGAGTTTAGGCAATTATATATAGTATATAGTACATTATAATATTTTATTATTTCTTAATACAATCATAAAAGTCAAGCGAAGTAGTAGGTATTTTCTTTAGTTTGTAGTTATTTAATAAAAATAAGTCGACATCGATTGTGAAACTTAGAAAACTTACAAAAAAGTATACAAAAAAATGTAAATAATATCAAGTATCTTTTGTATGTACATTTTATTGATAAATAGATGCTAAATTAAATGTTTACAGTTGGAATTGAAATCTGTTGCGACTGAATTTTAACACAACATACATATATAGGATATACTATTAAATATATTTGACTACGTTTAAAATTGTGTAGCTTCTAAGAGTTAATTTTAGAGTTTAAATTCTATCGTACCTATCGATATAAAAATGCAGTTTATCGCTTTATACTTATCCTTATTGCTCACAGCTCGAAAGCAGACTGCTAACAGAGTCACGCAAAAATAAAGTGCGGCGATCTGGGTGTAAGTATACCCTAATATTAAAAAATAGCATAACATTTTTTTCCCATATTGTTTGTCATGCGAAGTTTTTATAATTTTTTGCGATTGCTGAATTTGAATCCGAAGTCAAAAAGATAAGTTTTTCTTATCGTATGGCTCAGTTATTCTCTAAAATTGGCTATAAGTTATTGAGGTTATGTCAGAGCCCTGACATGCTTGGGCGTTTTATTTTTGTATCCTATACCGTATATCGTCTGTATGAAGGACTAGATCTCAAAGACGGGTTGAGTTAAAGCAACTCAACTTTCAGATAAGATCCCTAATTACAAAGCCACACAAAAAAATATTTAGTTTCGGTTTCGGATTCAGCGACCCCAAAAACATATGGTAAACATGGTCTGACCCCGGAAACGAGAAAAAAAATGTTATGAAGTTTTTGAGGTTATGTCGAAACCCTGACATGCTGGAGTTTTTCGGACCTCGGATTCCGATTCAGCGACCAAAAAACATATAACAAACATGGTCTGACCCGGACTCGAATAAAATTTTGTATGAAGTTTTTTGAGGTTATGCCGAAACACTGACGTGCTGGTGTTTTTTAGACCTCAGATTCGGATTCAGCGACCCCGAAAACGTGTAGTAAACATCTGACCTCCAGACCCGAACCAATATTTTTTTTTGTGTGGCTGCGTTATTATACGGGAGACAAGTTTATTTTATTTTTTAGATGTCGGGGTCATATCATAGAACAAGAGGAGTTTCAGAGGACGTCGAAAAAAACCAAAAAATTGTATTATAAATGTTCCCTTGTTTACAAAGATTTCGTAACTAAATTTGGTACTTGGTTTCAGTTTTTTAGAATCGCCCAGCACTGTGCCAAATTTTATCAAAGTGGGTTGACTGTATCATATAGCTCCCATAGGACCAATCGGCCAATTCGTTGTATTTCGTTTTGTGTACCAAATTGTATCAAAATCAGGTTATCATATATGCCCCAGGACGGATCGGTCAAAAAAGTGTTTTTAGTGCAAAATTCGCCTGTTTTTCGTTGTCAAAATCAACAAATATTTTTTATTTGCCTTCAGGAATATATCGAACCTAATTGCGATGTGGGGGTTCGGAGTACCCTTAAGATCTTTTAAGCTCGGATTCGTAATCAGCGATCTTAAAATCATATACGAAACATGGTCTGACCTACATTGGAATCGGATTTAGCCATCTTGAAAATATGGGAAAAACATGGGAACTCTGAATTCGCAACTTTTTTTCTGTGACTGTGTAATTTTTTTAGAATACCTTTACCTATAGCAATAAATATTCCTATGAATTTTAACTAAACAAAGAGCTAAGTCTGCAACAATATACTTAAGGAGTAATAGGCAAAAAGATTCATTCAAAAATGAAATTGTAAACTGCATTCTTAAATTGATAGGTCGAGTTCCGGAACAGGCAAGATTTCTGGCTTTTTTTAAATGTATTTATGCAAGTGTGCTATGCTTTTTTTTTTCGTGATGACTTCTCGGACGTTACTTTGGACGTATTTTTGACTGTTCATTTCAATTTTAAATAAAATTCATATATTTCCCACACTTCTATTCTTCAACCCACCAGATGTTAACTATACTTGTGGATAAACATAAATATTGTGTATATTTATTGCTGCTCTCTGTATTAAAAGTTCCAAGCAGGGGCCAAGGCCCCTTATACGAGCTGTGAATAAGCCTAACATCAATAAGGGGCTTATTTTAATTTAAACGGATATTAAGTCTTGGGCCTTCCTGAAACTTCTGGGTAAACCAATCGACAACAAAACGTACCAAACCGACTAGCGTTTTCTCTGTTTTTTAATTTTGAACACCAACCGCGATTGTGTGGTCTCCGTGCATTTTGATTTTTAGCCATATCGGGCGACTGTAAGCCACAGCAAAAGTCTTCATCTGTAAAATGCAATAAAAATCAACTATGGAAAATGCTAAAAGGAGCAAATCTACTAAAAAACTTATGTACGTAGGAAACCCTATATATACTGTACGACGGAGAACCCCTTTACCCACCAGTCCCAAAACAAAGAGTGGGTCATTCAATAAAATTGACTTTCTTGCTGCATCGTTGCCCGCACCATTTACCATTTCTAAGAAAACACTGAAATTTTCGCTGTCATCGGACTTGGAAGTTTTAATGTTTTCCGAGAAAACTCTTACAACAACTTACTGTCATGCATTTTTTTTTTGTTTTTTATGTTTTTATTGTAATGCTTGCTGTAATACACTTAGACAAATTGAATTTTTAAAGTTGTTTTACGAAAAGTTTAATAATCTTAGTTGAAAGTGCAAGCTTACCATTTACTGGCGGCAGTAGTCGTTTATCATAGCGCTTCTTTTCCAGTAATAAATCTAAAATTTCCTTATCCGAGCTGGACTCGTCGAATCTGTGAAGAGTTTACAATAATGGATATATAGCTTGCCATTGGATTAAAATAATTTGTTAAATTTGTATTTTATTGTTAGTAATTTGGAACAAAAATGTACTTAAAATGAGTATCTACAGTCTTATGTGTATGTAAGGGTATACTTTTGTGTAAGTTTATTCGAAAATTGCAAGTTAGGGGGTTAGTAGGTAACAAATATAAAGAACGATGAAGCAAACTTAAAAGATGTTGGCAGAAGTTTAAGTTTCAATTTAAGGCAGGCCAAGCAAAAATAAAAATATTTCAAAAAAAGTAGCAACAAAGCTATAGTCGAAAAGTCCAAACTATGCGATACTCTGTACCTAATTTGGGAAATATTTTTAAGCATTTTTATGCATTATGAAATCAAATGTATGTCGAATAAGTGGATTTAGTTTAAGTGATGAAAGAAATAAAACTTTATATGACAAAAAAAAAAATAAGAATATTACAAATTACCCTTTGGTAGTTGATTATATCTTCTAAAAGTCTGCCAATAGAGAAAGCAACCTTTATCCTTCGGTTTTTACAAATTGTTTTTAGTTCAAACAAGTTCTACGTAATGTGTTAACATAAGACATATTTTTTATTCTGAAACAAACTATACAATTGGGGTGTTCACTTTGTGTGGTATAAGTGCATAAAGGCAAGCATGTCCGAGTAATGAGGTGAAAATGCCCGACTAACAGCTAACGTGTTCTAAAATCATAGGACTACAAAACATGATTTGTTCATCTATAACATTTTTGTATTTTTCTTTTATACCCTAACCGTATGGTATTAAGGGTATGTTAAGTTTGTGCAAGCCGAAAATGCATGACGTCGGAGCCCCCTAAAGTAAGCTAAAGTATGATCATACAATAGTTACTAAAGAAGTCGAATATTCGTCTGACCGCATAGATTTCAGAGATGGTCGAAGCTACAGCAACAAAATTTTGAGATTAGACGGGCTATCAGGGTAGTCAAGATTACTTTATTATTTTGATATCAGGTTTCAATTATATAGCTCCCAGAGAGATTTCAGAGTACTTTGTTTTACGAAGATATTGCAACATTTGGCATTCAGAAGTTTTTTAGAGTACCCAAAAACTGTATCTTTGATCAAAATTTGCAGACTATATCATATACGAGGTGTGTTCAAAAAGTAACGCGAATTTTGAATTTCGATTCGATTTTTTTGTGTCGTTATGTTGGCACTCATGTCTCTCACTTATGCCGACAAGCTCGGCCATTTTGAATGTTCACTTAATTGTTGACAGCTGCTTTGCTTGCACCTGTTTTGGCTTGTCTTCGACTTTTAACTATTCAAAAAATGGATCAAAGAACCTGTATCAAATTTTGTGTGAAAAACTGTTGACGAATCGTGGGCTTATGGTTATGACGTGGAAACCAAAACTCAATTATCTCAATGGAAGCTGCCGCCAAGACCGAAAAAAGCGCGCCAAGTTCGGTCGAATGTGAAAGTTTTGCTTACAGTTTTTTTCGATTGCAGGAGCGTGATGCATCATGAGTTCTAGCCACTAGGTAGAACGGTCAATAAGAAATATTACCTGCAAGTTATGCGCAATTTGCGCGAAGCAATCCGCCAGAAACATCCGGATTTGTGGAAGAACAAAATTTGACCTTTGTACCACTATAACGCCCCTGATCACACATCGTTGCTTGTGCGCGACTTTTTGGCCAAAAACAACACACTAATGATGCCGCAGCCACCGTATTCCCCAGATCTGGCCCCCTGTGACTTTTTTGTTTTGTTCCCTAAACTGAAGAGGCCCATGATAGGACGACGCTACGCTATGATTGACGAGATAAAATGATTTTTTGAAGTGCTTCGAAGATTGGTAAAACCATTGGCACAAGTGTATAATATCTCATTTGCATTACTTTGAAGGGGACAAAATAGATATTCATGAATAAATAAATAATTTTTGAAAAACACAAAATTCGCGATACTTTTTGAACACACCTCGTAGCTCCCAAACAAACAATCGATAATAAGTGTTTTGGTTACAAATTCGTTTGTTATTGGCTATTTTATCGTAGCCTCATTTGACAATCAAATGTATTTTGGTGTTCTATCTGCAAGTTCCAAAATATTAAACATTTTCAGACGTTTTCATGTTTAGACAGTCTCTTTACCTATCTTCGTGATGTTTTGCTTATTTCATCTTTGTCTTTAACATTAAAACAAAGGTAATTTATAATTTAGTTAGTTTTAGTAAAAACTCCTACCTTTTTATTTATTATTTAATAATTTAATATTAGGTTGTCAAAAAAGTCTTGCGGTATTTCCGAAAGCTTGTCTTTGCAAGCGCGTAGTTCTAGTTGTATTCGTCGCATCGGTTCACGCTAGAGCTTTTTGGAAAGCTCTTTTCACGTGCTAACACGTGTTTGATTAATTGTTGTTTGCTTTTAGTCGTTCGTGAGTTATAGCGTCGCAAACATGGAGCAAAATAAAGAGAAAATACGGCATATTTTACAGTACTACTACGATAAAGGCAAAAATGCATCTCATGCTGCCAATAAAATTTGTGCAGTTTATGGACCCGATACAGTTTCCATTTCCACCGCACAACGATGGTTTCAACGTTTTCGTTCTGGTGCAGAGGTGATCGAAGATGCGCCACGGTCCGGAAGGCCTGTTGTCGAAAATTGCGATAAAATCGCTGAATTGATCGAAAGAGACCGGCATAGTAGCAGCCGTAGCATCGGCCAAGAGCTGGGCATGAGTCATCAAACCGTTATAAACCATTTGAAGAAGCTTGGATTGAAAAAGAAGCTCGATGTATGGGTGCCATACGACTTGACGCAAAAAAACATTTTTGACCGTATGGATGCATGCGAATCGCTTCTGAATCGCAACCAAATCGACCCGTTTTTGAAGCGGATGGTGACTGGCGATGAAAAGTGGGTCACTTACGACAACGTGAAGCGTAAACGGTCGTGGTCGAAAAGCGGGGAAGCTGCCCAGACGGTGGCCAAGCCTGGATTGACGGCCAGGAAGGTTCTTCTGTGTGTTTGGTGGGATTGGCAGGGAATCATCCACTATGAGCTGCTCCCCTATGGCCAAACGATCAATTCGGACCTGTACTGCCAACAACTGGACCGCTTGAATGCAGCACTCATGCAGAAGAGGCCATCTTTGATCAACAGAGGCCGAATTGTCTTCCATCAGGACAACGCCAGGCCACACACATCTTTGGTGACGCGCCAGAAGCTCCGGGAGCTCGGATGGGAGGTTCTTTTGCATCCACCGAATAGTCCGGATCTCGCACCAAGTGATTACCACCTATTTCTGTCCGTGACGAACGCGCTTGGTAATCGGAAGTTGTGCACAAGAGAGTCCTGTGAAAATTGGCTCTCCGAGTTTTTTGACAATAGGGAAGCGAGCTTCTATAAGAGGGGCATTATGAAGTTGGCATCTCGTTGGGAACTCGTCATCGAACAAAACGGCGCATATTTGACTTAAATCGCATTATTATAACCAATTTTATGAACAATTGAAAATTCAATAAAAATACCGCAAGACTTTTTTGACAACCTAATATTTAATAAGGGAATCTTGGTAAGAGCACATCAAATTTAAACATTATTGCCTTTACCTTTTGATCTTTTCAAAATTGTGATTTTAATGAGTTTTACTTGACTCAACAGCTAGAAATTAAAATATAGAATGACCTGGGAAAAGGTGACTTAAGAGAGTTTTTGTGTTGCAACTCTGCAACTCAACAGCAACTGTGAATACCCAAATTGCAAAATAAGGCAAACTTTTCAGCTTAAATCAGATATAGTTACGAAAAAATACTTAAGGTAAATCCATAATTTCATGAAAATAGTGTTATAGTTTATATAAGTTGAAAATAAAGGTTTCTCTATGAACTAAATTTTTTTTATTTTTTTTATTAGACATTCTATTGGTACAGCGTATAAGGCAAAAAAAAAGAAACTTGCAAACTATCAGCAACATTTTGGGTAAATACATGCAAATTGCGAGACAATAAAATAAAATAAAATTGATTTGAATTAAATTCTTTACAGGATAAACTAAACAATTTAAAACAAAAAACTGCATTTATTAAGAATTTCATGACAAAAGAACCTTAAACAAAATTTGCAATATAATCTTTTTATATCTTTTTAGTTTACTTTTTTTTTGTTGTTGTGAGGGGGTTTGGGATGTGCAAAAACTTACTTCGACCAATCGATGCCATGACTGAAAGAATTTCAAAAGGAAATAAATAGAAAATTCGTGTATAAGATAAAAGTAGGTTTGTAGGAGTTTCAGGCGATTTACATAAAGATAGTCGTTTAAGATGTACAAAAGACAAAGATAGTTTCAGAGACAAAGAGACAGTGACCGAGACAGAGACTTGGAGAGAGAGACTTGGAGTTACGGAAAGAAAGAGGTTTGGAGTGTAGAGTGAGTAAAACATAAAATTGTTCTCTATATAAAACTAGCGCCTGACTATGTAAAGTAAATATATACTATAGGTCTGTATAGTCTGTCAAAAGGCTTGATTGGGCTTTTTGACAACTTTTGTGAAGGTGCGCCGCAGACAACTTACATGGGATGCTTATCGAGTGCACCCGTCTCAGAACTTGTGGCAGCTGCTGTAGATGTGGTGGTCAAGTAGCAGAGCATCAGTATGACGCTGTAGGCGGCATAGAAACTAAACGACTGACTGTAGTACTTGTAATGTTGTCCTACATATTGGTAAGCGGCAGCAGAGGTGGCAGCAGCGGTGGCGCCTACATTGGCCAAAATGGCTGCAGACATGGTGGCAGGTACTGCAGCTGCAGCAGCAGCAGCAGCGGCAGCATTAGCATTGTGCGTGGCCAGCAGCTGCTGCCAGGGCTGATAGCTGAGGGTTGTGGATGTGGACGCTGTTGTGGTTGCCGCAAGTGTTGGGGATGATGAGCTGGTTGCAGCAACTTCTCGCTGCTGTTTCGTTGTCTCGCGATAATTGATGACGTTCTCGCCTAGCGCCTGACTAACATGCCCCAGCTGCGTCGCTAGGGCAGCTCGCGCATGCAGCAGCATCTCCTGCAGACTTGTGAAGCTGCCACCGATGCAGGCCGCCGCCAAGCTGGCAACAGCTGCTGTAGCAGCATGCTGCTGCTGCCGCTGCTGCTGTTGCTGTTGGCAACGGCGACGCAGTCGTCGCTGCCGCTGCTCATGTGTGGGACAGCAGGCGTTGCACGTTGTTGGCCTTATCTTTGTGTAGTTTAAGTTTAAGCTTGGATTGGGATTTGGGTTCGTATAAGTATTTTTTGTATTTGAGTTTGTATAGCAATTTGCGCCAACTATTTGCAAAGCGTTTGGTGTCAAAGTCGTTGGAGAAGGCGTCGTTGTCGTATCGATTGTTGCTATTTCGTACGTCCTTAATGCCTGCTGCCTCTCGTCCTTGTGCGCCACTTCAATGCTTTGTTGTTGTTGCTGTTGCTGTGATGTTGAAAGCACTTGAGCTGGCGCTTTTAGTTGTGTCGTTTGTGTTCTTTGCGTTTTATGATTTTGTTGATAGTTATCCTTGATGTTGATGTTCTCGAACTTCTTCTCCTGCTGCTGTTGCTGTTTCTTTTGCTTCTTCTTATATATGTCGTTACGTTTACAGTTGCAATACTCAGCTGTTTTTATTGTTGTTGCTGCTGTTGTTGGGCCACATTGATTTGTTCGTTTCGGCTGCTTTATTGTGTGTGTGGGCTGCTCTCTGTTTGCTTCAAAGGCGCAGCCCATGTTATGATAACTGAAAAAAGAGAAGAAATAAAAAATGTAGCATACTTATATGGGCAATTTTCAATAGGCAACATATATGGTTGTAAAATATCTTAAAAATACAAAAAAATATATTGAAAATTGCACTCTTGATCCCAACTAGCCGTACAAAAATTATGGCTAACTTTAGCCTTTGAATTAGTTTCAAAAAATTCATATCAGTCGAATATCCTACTCGTTGCTATATTATTCGGAAGTGAAATTTTTTGGTTGCTAAAATGTTGAACACAGCTTTTGGAGGCCAGACTTAAATAATAAAAAAAAAAACGTTAAGGGATATCGAAATCCGTGATTTCATGATTTAAAATGGATTATTGACAATGCCTGACTTTGCTTCCATTTCTGGGTTGATGCGTTCTGTTTGAAATTACTTTAATGATGAAGAAATGATTTGGCGGAGTAAATATAATTTTCGATTTTGTAAACAAGTTTCTGTTTATCATTTAAATTCGATCATAATTCTACCAAATTTTTATTTTTTTACAAATAGGTTATAGTTATGCGATGGATTCCGCAATCGATAAACGGCACTTTGCTTAAACCTAAAAGGAGCGATATATATAATATCTAGGAATAGTAATGGTCAGCACGCTGAGCTGAAAACCCAATGTTGAGGAAAGGGTAAAGAAAGCCACAAATTCACACTCTATGCATCGCAGAAGATGCTAAGTAGCAGGTTGGTTCTGTCACCAAGGCTAGTGCATTCGATCCTCATCTCAGTAGGGCGGCCATTGCTAGTCTACGAAATTTTGGTATGGTGGAAAAACACAGAGAAGTCCCTCAGTTCCGGCAAATAATGGAAAAGACTCTGCAACGTACGCTGATGCGTATAACGGGGGCTTTAAGGTCCACACCAACCAGAGTCTAGAATCAATACTTGGAGTCCACACCCTTGACATTCATGAAGAATTTTGTAAGTTGCTGGCTCGCTGTGGCATTTTCCAAGAGGAGGTATTCGCCATAAAAAAGTCTGCAGAATTAGGGTTCACATATGAGAACAGAACCTTGCAAATATCTTTGTTGATAGCCAAGCGTTAATCAAATCCATGCAAGCATTTAGCATCAACTCCAAAAGTTTACTGACAAGAAGGGACACACTAAATGCACTAAGCACCCAGAAGCATGTCTGCATCCTCTGGGTTCCCAGCCACCAGGGCGGGATTTGACATCTTTCAATTATATAATTAGACATCACAATGGATCTCATGGTCTATGGCTGATCTTGACTAGTCTAACTTCATACAAAATTTAAGCCCTTTAGCAGTCATCGTTTGTGCTAATTAATTGATAGTCCGAATAGAAACTAGTTCCATACAAGTGTGGATACCAACATTTTTGCATGGAATCATCCAAAATTTTACTATACTATATACGATAACGATGCGATTAAACTTGGTATGTATTCAGTCTAAATTGTCTTTTCTACTTAATAATAATTCCCTGTTTGACCCCTTAGAGTGGCATAGGGGATCTCTATTAATAACTGTTCGAACAGAACAGGGACTTACAGCTTATAGCCGAATCCGAACGGCGGTGTCCTTAATTAATACAGACTTTCATTGCAAATAGCGCCTTTGAGCTAGCGATGCCAGTGCTAGGCAAATGCATCAGTGCGGTTTTTGAGGCGAGTACGCCACTGACGGTCTCTTCTACTTAGGGATTAAAATATAAAGACTGTACTAAGAATCATTTGAGGCAGGGAAAAAATGTACAAAAAAAATCTGACGAAGTTGAGGGAATTTGATCTATTATAATAATAATTATTTATTCAATGACTAAATTAGGTATTCAACATTTGATAATTGAAATAATGCTTATATTGAAAATTTGATTTGGCGGACCATAAGTTCTTTAAGCATCATTAGCATCATTTGACGTGGTAATCCAGCCAGATTTCAAATGATACCAAAAGACCAGGTCAAGTTCGTCGTTTGATACGTGTACTACTATTTCAATTTTTTGTATCAATTTTAAGCAATACCCAAATAATTTTACAATATATTTAAGAGTCGACAAATTAATTTGAGTTTTGTGTTATCTAAAAAGCTCCAAGGTTGGTAACGTAAAGTATTCCATTAGAAAATGTTTACAACGTTTAAAGTATCGTTGTAAAATTATTTTTGGGCAAAAAAAAAAAAAATCCCCGTTTTTTTACTCTAAACCAATTTTTTTGATAGATGTTATATTGCATTTTGTAGTGAGTAGCTTATTCCAATTCCGAAATAGATTTCATGAATAGCGTACAAATGTTATTGTGGTCTACAAAAGTAACATCTTAGACAAAGGGACAAGTTCCAATCTGCAGGGCAAATGAAAACAAACTTCAAATATTTGAAAGTACGATCCAGCGAAAAATCTTTAGAGAAATAGAAGAAAACGGAATATGGTGATAACGTTATAACCATGTGTTAACCTATACGGTCACCCCAACATAATAACATTCATTAAAACAAACCGATTACAATCCATTGCTATCCTCCAAAACGAATAATGATTGGACAGTGTGTACGTAACCAAAGAATAGATGGACCGAAGTTGAGCTGATGGAATGGGGTCGATTAAGATGCAGAGGACTTAGGACTGAGATATTGGAGAACACAAGCCCGAGATCGCGGCGAATGGTGGCGAAAATTACAATAGGCAACCCGACCATTGTTGTCTCGCCAATGATGATAAACTTTTAATTGATTTTCTTCTATATTGTAATAGGGATATATGGCAAGTACACTAAAAATAGTATTTAAGAAATTTTAATGAAAGAGGGAGAACCGGAACAGGCCTGACAACATTTCAATACAAAAAAAAAAAACAAAAAACCCACAACTTCGGTCGATATCACATATATATCGTATAGCTATCATATATAGAGAATATTTTTGCATGTAGCCTAAATGCCGTCAGTCAGTCTGTCTGTCAGTCAGTCTGTCAGTCATAGGGCGAAAGCTTGCATGCCAAGGCATTTGGCATTCAGCTTGTCTTTTGACTGTCTCTTCATGTTTGATATGATGTTGTCGTTGTTGTCATTGTTGCTGGTGTTGTTGTTGTTGTTGTTATCTCTGCGGTTGTCGATTTGCGGCAGACAACACAATGCAATTTTCATGGAACAAACATGAAAAGAATTTCATTTTTTTAAACTGGAATTTTTTGTATATGGTGTTCAGTTTAGTTTTTGACGTTTATTTAGTCGTTTGAAAGCCACTGGCGCCCGGAAGTCAACCACATGAATTTAATTTCCTGCTATAAATATTATAATTTGTTTGGCATATTTTGCGCTTAAGTGATTCTTTTTTTAATGGCACTCCATTAGAGCTTAATTTGCATTATTTAGTTTAATTAAAATGAAATATTTATACATGACAAAATGGCAAAAATGTGAATAATTTTATTTTGTATTTTTGCTGAATCTTGAATGTACTGCGAACGTTGTGTTTTATATCATAGTTTACCACTAGAACTGCACAGCAGGCTAAACGGAGAAATTTTTTTGAAAAGGTAAAAAAAATTAAGTGCTGGAATTTTGTGGATTCGATAACAATAGCGCGCATTAAGTTTGTATAATCTTTTTGTCGACAAATATTTTTAAAATAGGTATACGTAGTTTTTTAAGGTCAGTAATTTTGTGTATATACAAACAATCCAGTCTAAAAGGAATTCTGAGCTCCATTTTAATCGAACTGCATTTTAACAGGGTAGAATGATTGAACAAAAACACTACCAAAAATTAACATATTTAAAGAGCAGGTGCAAATTTTCTAAAAATTAAATAACGCATTTTGAAGAATATAAAACAAACAATGCAATTAATTAATTAACAGATCAATTTCTTAAACATCTAGGTATTATTCACTTTTCAAGATATAACAAAACAAATAGTTTGCCTAACTTAATGAAAAGCATGTCATCAAATGCTCGTGCAATTTAAAAAAAAATCACTATAATCCACCCCCAGCTACAAAGACAACCCAGCCATTCTCGACTTATTATTATGACAATTATATTTAGCAAGTTTTCTGAACCTTTGGTCCACACAGATCTATCATTTGATCATCTGCTAGTTATAGTATTAATCCAAAATATGTTGACACTTTGCGCCAGTGTTCAAGAACTTAACTGAAATAAATTGTTTTAAGTGCTTTAGCGAATATAGTTAGTTTTGACTAACAAACTTGTGCTCTTATTCCGAATCGAGCACTTCTGACTTGATGGCCCAAAACCATCGTCTAAATATTACTCTGGCTAATGAACTTAGCACAACTAGAAAATTAGTCAATCCCGTAAACTTCCATCAAGAATTTCAACTATCATTGCTAACAGAAATGCTTATCAGAGAAAGTGGATCAGGACAAGACAACCCATTTTAAAAGCAAGAGATAACTGCCAGGAATTGTTTAGTTATAATAATGTTATGTGGAATGAAAAATTGTTAAAGCTGGGCAACGACAAAAAAACGGCGTGCTAAAAAAAAATTTATTTATAAAATTTAAAAGTCGCCTGAAATTTACCAAATACTAAACATTTGCATTAAGAATCGGTTGGTATATCGCATTATCTTTTTATTTTTCACTTAATTGGAAAGCTGTTAAAATTATTCCAATAGCTAAGCTTTAATAGTCTTCATTGAGCTGGCGCCTTTTTTTGTGGCATCTTCAATGTTTTAGAAAGCTTAAGTAAGACCAGGCTTAGTACATATTTAAAAGAGAATCGCATTCTACCTCTGCATACATCCTATGGACATAGTCACAAGCTTCGTCAAGGCAAATATACATTTTCAAAAATTTCGTAGGCGTTTGACACTGTATGGCCAGATGGTTTAATTCCCAAACTATTGATTTTCAATAATATCACAGCTTCTAATTCATTGGGAGGATCCTCTACTAGGAATTCACTTGAATAAAAAATTGTTATTAGTGGCCACATCAACAATATATAGTATTACTTAACTTGAATAAGACTGTTCATATTTTTTATCCTTTTATTAACCTCGTAAGTCTTAGCTTGTAATAAAAAACAAGTTCACAATATATAAGTCTATATTATCGATATATATCGATATAACCATATCGGAGTTTAATAACCTAAAAAAAAACTTAAAAATTATACTCTACAAGAATAGAAACGAGCAAAGAAGTCAAGTTACTTGAAGTGACCTTTGACTCCAAGCCTAACTTAAAGACTCATGTAGATAACACGATAAATAAGTGCTCAAAGGCTCTCTTTACGTGTAGAAGTATTGCCGGGAAGTTGTGGGGGCACATCACCACGAATATTAAGATGGCTATACCTCATGGTTGTCAGACCTTTGATAACGTATGGGACTATAGCCTGGGGTAGTTGAGCGTTCCTTAGCATTCATTAGAATTGGGAGGGTAGGGTATGACTTTAGCCTCACTAAGAAAGATGGTGCTGATCTAGCAAAGGATATGCCTATGCCTCTGCAGCCAAGGGATGAGGTGCTAGCTGAGTACAGTTCAATCAACATTTTGATACCAAACACAGCACAAAAGAGGCTTGGATCTCTCTTGCGGCAGTTCACCCTATGAAACCACATACAATAAAGTGGACCCAGGACCAAATATTATGATCCTCTAGTATTTTCCAAGCTGAAGTCTGTGCTATTGGAAGATGTCCAGAATTCAATCTGCAAAAGAATTACCATGAAAAGGATATTTCCATCCTGTCTGATAGTCAAGCAGCAATAAAGGCATAAATCAAAGCCAAGATTATATCAAGGCTGGTTAAAGAAGTGGGAACGTCACTGGATAAATTAGGATCCAGGAATAAGCTCACGATTAGATGGGTTTCAGGACATAACAATATTCCTGGAAATGAGCTGGCAGATAAGCTTGCAAGAACCGGTGCAGCAACACCGCTCATCGGTCCTGAACCACACTGTGGGATTGGTAACTACGTGGTACGGAACCTACTGAGAATAGAAAATAATAATACACGACTGCTTCACTGCGCGCAGATACCAGGGCTTAAACAGTAAAAATCCTCCTCCTAACTACAACCTTAAGAGGTTCAAAGTCTTGATAACGCACGGGAAGAACGCCGTGAAAATCATGACGGGCCTTCTGACGGTACATTGTGGGCTCCGCAGCCACTTAAAAATAATTGGTATAGTGGATAGTGAACTATGTCGCTTGTGTAGCATAGATTCGCATATATTATGTGAATTTATGGTACTCGCCGGTAAAAGAAAGAAGCTCCTAGCCATGTACGTTCTCCCACCGGAGACCGTTGTTACTGTAAGTCCAAACGAAATACTACAATACATGCAGGCCTTAGGCCTTTTGCTGTGAGTTTGAAGTGGGTGCAATAGATCCACCTGGGTCGTAGTACATTTATACACCTGATAATAATCATAATACTCAACGTACCATATTATTATAAATCTAGATCTATATGATGATTTTTGATATGATGATATCGCTAGCGCATCAACCAAATTTATTTAAAATAATTTTATATAGCTCAAAATAATATGTGTTGAAGGGTAAATCTGCTTCCTGTAATTTAATTTTGAATTTTTGCATCAATGTTTTTCTTTCTTTTCTCTTTGAATATTTCGAAATAAATCTGTCTTCAGACAATAGGTTAGGTTAGGTTACACTGGCCGGCCACAACAGAGTGCAGCCTAGCATAGACCTTTTGATCCTTAGCTGTGCCAGATTTGAGGTTATTACGCAAAGTGATGGTCGGTTAAAAATTTGACTTTTTTAGCGAAATTAAGTAGCCGCCCAACTTGTAGCCTGGCCACCTCTTCTAGACCGACAAACGCTGGTTCTCCTAGGGTGGTCAGACGATGTCTAGAGATGGCTGGGCAGTCGCAGAGTACGTGTGTTAGGGTCTCAGGGACTTCCGGATCCCTGCAGATCCTGCATGATCCGTTAGTCCCATCAGACAATAAGTGAATTCAAAAAATAATAATTAATAAAATAAGAGTAGAATAGTAAGTTTGCATGTCTGTCTGTCCGTATGAATCAAAGGATCTCAAGGACTATAGGTGCGCATAATAGTCACGCTCATGAAGATTTTAGCTAAATGTTAAAAATCTGGCTCCTCCTTGTAAGCGAATTTCGCGGCTTAACGGTTTTTCTGTAAACCAGGGTGGAGACAAATCCAACAAACCATCAAAATCGGTCCACTCGTTTTTGAGTTATAAATGATGTTTAACATAACTTTCTTTTATATATATAGCTTTCTTTCTTTTTCTGTAATAAGGAGCACAATATATTTAAATTTAGAAATTAAAATTATTTTTTTTTGTTGGTAATGACGGAACGTGTTAAACCCAAAAAATACACCGGGTACGATAAATTCTCAAACGATTAAAATTTTTTTTCCGAAAAATTCAACTAAAAATCTTTTGTAAATGCAGTTTAAGATTGTGGTTAAGAGACAAACCTCAAATTGGCTTACTCACACGCACAGAGCCATATAAACCACATACACTGAGACATTAAAGTGGCACTCAATTTTATTTTTGGTCCTGCTTTCTCTCTCTCTCTCTCACACGCACACATAAACACACTCTCTCTCTCTCTCCAAACACAGGCTCTCACACACACACGCGTGAGCTTTGTGAGCAGCTTCATTATACATTTATTAGATTTTTACGTGACTTTGGCTATAAAGCACAAAAATAACCAAAAACTAAAAAGAGAAAGAGGGAAAAGGAAAGAAAGACAGAAAATGGAACAGACAAACAAGTAAATAGGCAAACAGAGAAATGCTAATAAAAAGAACAAGCACAACAAGGTCGCATGTAAACGGTGTCTATATACAAATTGTTACTATATGGCTGATACGTGTAACACACACTTGTCCTCGCAGTCCTTTAATACTCGGTGTCCTTACCCTGTGACTCAGTCCTTTTGACAATTATTGACTGCAATCTATTTTAAACGTTTGTACAACATTTTCACATAAAAAAACATTTATCTTTTTTGCCTGTGGTGGTTCGACTGTTGTGGTCTATGTGGCAGTGTTGAACAAGGCCTGCAAATGTCAATTCACTTGACTGGTGGCGTCCTTCATGTCCGAACTCTTTATGCAGCGAATATCCTAGTCAGCGAGAGAGTTTGGGTTTGAACTTTCGAACATGAAAAGTTTTTGCATCATTATTAAGCGACCGCAGCGAAGCGACCACAAACATAACACATTTCTACAAAAAAAAAAGACTCCCGTCCAGCTGTTCTGCGCATTCCTTTCATTTTGTCCATCCTTCCGTTACGCATCATACAAAAGAACTCACACTGATATCCTTTTATGCCTTCCGCTTTGCCAAGGGGAATCCTTGAGTAGCATAAATTTGAACAAACCGGGGCAGCAACACTAGGCGCCGGGCTGCAACATGGTCAAAGTTAATCCATCTGTTGGTAGGACATGCCACTGTCAGCCAACCCACTATACTGCAGCAGCATGAAGCATGATGCATGCCCCCTGGTTCGTTGGCTGGCTGGCTGACTAGTTAGTTTGGACTGCACTGCAATGAGCAATGTTGAGTTGTGTTAGTTTCCCGTCTCATCTTGTTGCACCACCGCATGTCTTTCATTTCCCTTTTAGCGGCTCTCTGGCACAGTGGGATAAATGCCAAAATGTCTGTCCACCTAGATAGTATTGAATATAAGTGGTGCAGTAGGATTCCAAAGAACTAAAATTTATGTGTGTGTTTATTTTTAATTGGTTTCATTGATATACAAATTTTTCGTTCCCAACTAGTAGATAGTGATTGTAGATGAAAATTGATTTTAGGCTAATTATGTTCTTCGAATTTTATATCGACAAAATAGTTAAGGAAAGAAATAAGAGTTGAATGGGAACTACTACAGCACAGAGGACTGCCGTAAGGCGGATTACTTTCGCCCTTATTGTGGAACTAGTGTTAAACAACATCTTACATAGATTTAAACAGAAGGCTCCAAGGATAACTGCCTATGCAGATGCCATAATCAATATTTATCGTGAGCAAATGTTCTATAGTATGAACATTACGCTAAAGGAAACACTCAAGTGGGCCACGGAAGGCGGACTCAGTAGTGACGCTGACAAGACGAACATAGTTCTCTTCACCAAGATATACAAAGTACTGCGATGGGTTCCGCGGTGGATACACGGCACTCCGCTGAAGACGAAAAGGAGCGTAAAATATCTACAAAAAGTACTGGGCAGTAAACTGAGGTCTACCCAATGTTAAGGAAAGGATGAATAAAGCCACAAATTCGTTATATGCATCGCAGAAGATGCTTAGTAGAACGTGGAGTTTGTCGTCAAGGATAAAGCATTAGGTCTTCATATCAGTCATGCGGCCAGTGCTATTTTGAGGAATCCTGGTATTGTGAAAACCCACAGAGAAGTCCACATATCTGCAAATAATGGAAAAGACTCAATGACGTGCACTGATATGGAAAAAGGGGTCTTTAAGGTCCACGCTATTATAAGATACAATACTTGGAGTCAAGGCCAAAGTAAAGCTGAAGGGGAGACATACATTAGCACGAACTATATGACACAAGTAAGCAACTTTTCTACGACACTTTCTCTATTGGAATCTGAGGACTAGAAGATCGGTATAAACCAACGAGCTAAAAAAATTTTCACGGACGGATCCAAAATGGAATCTAGCATTGGTGTCGCGATATATTACATAGACCCACCCATGGAAGCGTCTTTTCACTTTGCGAAGTAGCATTTTCCAAGATGAGGTAATCGCTTGATCGGAACCAAACAAATATCTTTTTTTGATAGTGATGCGGTAATTAAATCCATGGAAGCATAAGCATCAATTTCCAAAGTATGCAAGCATACTTTGGATGCATTAACTACCCACAAGGAGGCGAGCATCTTCTGGGTTGCCTGCTACTATGGCATTCATGGCATCGAGGCAAATGTCACGTGAGGATCTGAAGATTCCGCCAAGGATGATAAATCACAGAACAGAAGAAGACGTTACAGTCACATCTGACAGAATATTGTACAACACAACAACCTGCAGGATAATTAGCCATGTATATTCCGGATCCCCCGAGAAAGATTGCAGACTTATAGTGGACATACTTACTGGTCATTGCCTTATAGCAGCTCACGCTGGGATGTTACGCATTGCCAACAACAATGAGTGCAGGAAGTGTAGGGAGACAAATTTAAAGGGACTCTGGGGCACCTCACCCCGAGCTATGCAAATCGAGACTCAAATATCTAGGAAAGACCCGGCATACCTTACTGGAAGAAGCAGCCGACAGGGCACCTTACAAGCTTCTGCCGGTACCACTAAGGACTGTCTAGTCTATGTGAGACTCCTCAAGGAGTCAGACGGTGCAACCTAACCTAACCTATTCCAATAGTGAAGCTGAAACAACCTAATGATAATTTAGAAATAAATAATCCCTCTCTCATCTTTTTGAAAGTGTAGAACATGTTGTGTGTATAGCAGTAGAGATTTGTTTCTCATGATTTTTTTTCTTATGTTTTTATAAAGTAAGGAATTTAGCGAAATGGGTCGAAAGAAGTTGAATTTGACTGAAGAGGAAATCAAAGAGCCCCTGAGTCGCTTACGGTGATGGAGGGGTGGGGGTTGGTGAGCGATGTGAGCAGGGGACGAGGCCCCCTAGTATTATATAAAAAAAATAAACTGTTAATTTTTTTAAATTTTGTCTAAAAGTTTTCTAATCGCGACCACTGTGCATTGTTGGCCTTTACGCTAGATTGTTAGTCTAACATGCGCCATGAAACTTTTCATATTTTATTGTAGCAACTTTTTCCTATTTGTGGCATTTTGGTTTTGTTTTGTTTTTTTTTCTTGTTTTTCTCTTCCAGTCAATTTAATAATTTGTTGTTGCTTACAGAAAATTGTTATAACTTTTCTGTAAAGTCGAAATTAGTTGCATAAAATAAAATCAACTTTGATAAAATGTTATAATTTGCATAGTTTATTTTATAGCTTAATTAAGTTATCTGGCACACACTGCGTATGCTTGATACTCTCCTGCTGCAAGCCAAAAGACAATATTATTTGAGGCTTGTAGGCCTGTAATTTGAAGTGGCAATTTAATCAAGCAACTGTGAAAATGCTATTAACATTTATGGGCCTTAAACTATTTATATGCACACTAATTGAAATTTTCTAAGCTAAATGTGTCAAAATTATCCGAGCAGACAAATAGCCAGGCTATAATCTACTTAAGAACAAGCACTGGGCAGCAAGGCATTGTTAGCCTAGGAAAGACAAGAGGCAGTTGGAGCCACACCCAGTTAGCCATTTCAAAGCTATTAACGATCAAGGCCTAAACAAAGCTGCAATATACACTTTAGTTGTGCCATAGAACACAGTATATATTTATATAAGTTTGTATACGTTCAATAGATTCTATTTCTATAGCCATAATCACTGACCTTTGCAGTGTCATATTGATTTCATGTCTTGCCTGTGCGCACTAATAACCTTTCAAAATATGTAAGTATGTATGTATGTATATCTATATTTTTATTTGCCATTAAGTGCATAGGCAACCCTGGCTATAACCACACCAACACCAACAATAATAACAGCAATCGCTAGCAAAAACAAAAGTCAAACAACTTTTTATTGATTTTAAATTTTATACCAAGTTCAACTGGATTAACAGATGTCCTTGTTGGTCACTAAAAAGAAGGCTCACTTTTGATTGTGTAAGTAGCTGCTTAAAAGACGCCGGTGCCCTGGATTCGCTCAGCATTATGTTCTGTCAATCAATGGATTATTCGCAAATTAAGTTCAGTATATGTATGTCTCTTAAAAATATTTAAGCATTTACTCTGAGTTGTAAATAAAAAAGAAAGTATTTATAAAATATCGCAAATTTTGAAAAAGTTATAGCATACTTTTAGGGGCGACACCAAAATTGTTGCTGTTCAATGAGTCGGAGACATTTTTACGGATATAATTAATGTGTAAAAAAAAGATAAGCAACTGAATACACTATTTTTTTTTTTGGATGAATAAACTCTCTTAAGATACTAAAAAGAAATCAAATATACTGGCAGCCATCTTTTGTTAAATTTCAATAAGCAAATATTCTTAAACACAGAAAATCAATTAGTTGTAGGTGTAATCCGTTGTAGACAAATTAGCTGCCTTGTGATAATTATCACTTAGTATTGTAAGCCTTAATACATGATTATAAAATCTTACAATTGGATATAAGTTGTGGTTGGCAGTAATTATACATATAGTACAAGTATATTGCGTATACGCCTTGGAAACTTGCCTTAATTGTCACTTCACTTAAAGCACTTGTAATTGCTATGACAGTTCTGACATATATACCAAAGCATGTATATTATATACTAATTAAATGACTTGAGTACTTGAAGCATGCCATAAGAAAGAGAAAGACAGTAAGAGTGAGAGAAAGTAGAAAGAAAGTGCGGAAAAAGAAAAGCTGAATATAACTGCACAATTCTTGTGCAATTCCATTATCACAATGTACGCACACACTTGACAGTGGAGACTGCCACAATGCGAACAAGCTTGAAATGATTTAAATATTACAACATAAATCAAACTAGATCAGGGATCCGTCCGTGATTTTAATACTATCTCAGACCTTTGTTTTTATTACCATGGGTAGTAAAAAAAATATAAATCCGAATATCTTATGCCTAAAAGATCCATAAACAAATTAACAAAAATTTACTTCAATTCCTCTATTTGTCTAAGTTGAACTTTGAATCTTTTTACAATTTTAACTAAACATGCTTTAAACTGCGTTCCTTCGGATTACATGCTGGATACTCTGGCCCAATTGAATATCAAACGTATACAAGTGAAGTTCCTATCTGAACTAAAATAAGAACTCACAATTGGCGTTGGATTGGTCAGGCTCTCAGGAAACAACGAAGAAACATGGGAATTGAACCTTCAAGGAAGCAGACGATTGCGAAGATTAAAGAAAACTTGGAGACTTATTATACAATGCTAAACAAATTGCCCTATAGAACAGCAGCTGGGACACAGCGAAGCAAACTGTGCCAAACATTGTCCGGGGAAAACTTCTTGTAGAAGCCTCTGAAGGAATACTAAAAGAAAAAAAGATCTTTAAACTTGGGTTTAATACTTTTATTCAAATCATTTTAATAAAATTCTGAAATAAATGTTTATTTTTGATTCGTGTTTTCTTGACTTTTTTTCTAAACTTAAAATTTTTTTTTTCATAGTACAGGGTCATTAAAGTGTTTTCATGAAATTCTGTGATAATGTGATTGTCTATTCTTGAGATTTTGGCTGTATTGAAGAAGAAGTCTTTCTTAGCCCCACCCCAATAGATTTTCAGATGCTAATTTCGCCTTAATTCAATAATTACATGCCTTATTATAGCTTTAAATCAAGCTATTGAGAAAAAAGAGAAAAATTTGTTTTCCGGAGCATGTAAAAACGAATTCGAATGAAATTGTTTGTTTTCAATTTTCGGATTTTTCGATCTTGTTATACCTTATATTATACCAGAGAAAATCTTTAGCTTGAAGATTTAGACGCATAATTTGATTGCTTATGAATATATCATAATCAAATTTGGCTTTTAATTCAAAGCTATTTGGTACAGGCTTGTATTTCTCACATTTTTTGACCTATGCATACGACGCATATCGTTTTTATGTTTTTAATGAAGACATTAGACTACAAAGCTAAAAATAATAAAACTCTTCATACGGAGGAGAATCTCATTTTACAAAGTCTAAGTATTGCTGTCTACACTACACATCCTGCTTTCTATGGGTATAGCGTATACAAATATTTTTCAAATTGTTTTTCTCTAAAACAACTTAGTTCAAACAAGTTTACTAACTCAAACTAATTCAGAACTAATGCAGCGCTCATGTAGTCATGTAGTGGGTCGACTGTACTCATTCATTTATATTACTAAACACACTTGCACACACACACACAAGACAATGAAAAGGCACTCGGAAACGTTAAGCCATTTAGGTTTAAGTCAGCTTAGACTGCAAAATGTGGCACAGAGCACTCAACTGTGCAAGGAAGGCGCAACATGGTGACCTGTTGTTCAAGAATTTCAATAATCGAGCTAAATTAAAATGCGGCAAACACTTTGCTCAGGTGCTTTTGTATTGCAGAACTTCAACAACAATTTTTCAAATGCATTAAACAATGCGAGTTTAATTGATTTGCACTGGCCTGGTACAGTCCCCCCCGGTTCCACTCGCTCTGTCACTCTCTCTTCCGCTCTCTCTTTTCACATGTAAATGACATTTATTTGTGTCTGCTAAAGTTGACTGTAGGGCATTTCAACAGCTAATTGCACGTAAATTAAACGAACACGCATTCAATACTTGCCGGACATTTGACAGTTTGTGCTGCAAACATTTACACAAAGCACTGTGTGTGTGTGTGTGTATGGGTGAGTGTATAAGTGTTTGAGTGTTTAAGTGCTTGAGTGTGTTTAAGTGCGGCATGTATGTGTGTGTGTGTGTGAGTCATAGTGTGTTTACACTAAATGGGTACAGTCAATGAGCTGCTGCTGTTGCTGCTGTTTGCTGTCGTTTCAATTGGCTTCAGCTTGAACAAAAAGTCTCGGTCTCGCTCTCGCACTCACACTTTGTACCTTACGCTCCATATGACACAATTCTTGACCAGTGTACGTGAGTAATTGAGAGTGCACTTGTGTGTGTGTGTGTGAGAGAGAATGCAGCTGTTTACATTTGGCCTTACATGCATGTAGCTTGTACTCGCCAAAGTATTTAAGAAATGTAAGCAGAAAAGTCAACTCGTTCTAAGTATGTGTGAGTATGCGCCTTTGAGGTATGCAACGATTTTTTTTTGCCACCGATTATTGTCATGCTATGGTTTTGAACAATAATTAAAAAATTTAACAAATAATATACAATAAAAAAGTTTAATTCGATGTGATGGTAAATTTATACGCTTATTTATATGAGGAATATTCCAACATTTTAAAGGGAGTTATTGAAAGAGGTAGTTATAAACCTGAAAAAGTGATTGACGTAGACGAAGCAGGGCTTTATTGGAAGCGAATGGCTGATCGAGAGTACAGGGTCGTCGAGGTATATCCGGAATATATTCGTGCGGATCTCCTTTATTACAGCTTAGCACAAATCTGCAAAGATAGCGTTGCATTTCATGTTTAGGTGTTCCTTTTCAGTTACAGATTAGACTTGATTGATAACGCGCAACGATGAGCCGAGAACAGGACCGCAGGGGAGCGATACTGGAGTCACTACGCGCCGGGAAAACACCGATGGAGATAATTCAATGGTTTGGATATAAAAAAACACAAGTTTATGAAATTAGCAAGAAGTTTCGAGATGCTGAAAAGAAAGACGAGGTTTCTTCAGAGCGAGCAAGCCACAATAAACGATACGACCGAAAAAGAAGCTCACAAGTCCAGAAAGACTCAGGCTTGGCTGTACGAGAATATGCATCACCACTGGTCCCCTGATTTGTGGCCACTGTCCAGCCCAGACTGCAATCCTCTCGACTACTACGTGTGGGGCGTAGTTGAAGGAAAGGTGAACAAGACATCTCACAACACAAAGGACGCCCTGAAGGCCAAAATCATGGATGTGATGACCAACATGAACAAAATGAAGGTGAAACGGGCCTGTTCTCGATTTCGGTCCAGGCTTGAGCGGGTAGTTGTGGCTGAAGGCGGCTATATTGAATAATTAGGATGTTCCATATTAAGTACATATATGTAAAAAGTATTACTTGAATAAATAACATTTAAACATAATAATTGATAATATTTATTTTTCATTGAATTTTCCGGATTTACCTGTACATATCAAAAACCAAAAAATCTATGTCTGTCAATAATGTGTCTAAGGAACGATTAACTTTGCTACTTGGTGCCGCGGGTGATTTTAGGCTAAAACCACTTTTGATATAGTTGCCCGAAAATTCAAGGCGTTTTAAAGGACTAAATAAAAATCATTTATTCGTGGAACGTATCTAGGCCTTAAAACGAAGTATGGGCGTATTAAAAATAACTTCTTTGACGTCAACTTTCGGAATTTATAGGTAAAGATATCGTCTGCAGCAAAACAAATTCAATTGAAATATTATATGAAGGAATATGCAGGCACCGCATCGACTATATTAATTATATAATTTTTTTTCGATTATATTTCTTTTAAAATAATATTGTTATTGAAGGAACTTTTTCACAAAGTATATTTTTATGTTAAATGTTAAATGACACAAAACATCATGGCTTAGTAATTACAGGGTGGGCCATCTATTAGTTTGTTTGTTAATTGCATTTTATTCGAATGCTTTTTTAACAAAATTGATGTAACCAGACGCAAGCTTAAAACTATCAATTTATGTATGAAAAATAATATCGGTAAAATGGCCGACATTAAAATTTTCGATGACTATTTTTTTGACGAAAATTCAACTGGATGTTCTCCCATCCATTGGAACTCGTAATTGTATATTTGCGAGCAAAGCTGTTCTCTACGACCATTTTAAGTCTGCACCACTTTAACGATTTGTTTGATTTTTAAACAATCCATGACTAAAATTGAGTATTTATGTTCCGAATAACGAGTGTTTAACAACCAAAACAATCGTTGGATCACCCTATATACACAAAACTACTTAACTTTGTCATTAAGCATTGAAGTTGCTAATTAAATGCATAAACTCATCACAAAGTTATTATACAACTTCCATTCAAAAGTAGAGAGTTAAGAATCCAGTTTCAATAAATTCATCATTGGTAGTGCAACTGTTGTGTACCCCTTAAGTCAACGAGTATATTAAGATCGTGCTCAAAATAGTTGTGTTTAAAACTCAAATATATACTAAACATAATATTCTGCATTTTAAGAAATCTTCATTTATAGCCAGCAATTCGTAAAGTTAACCTTGGGTTAACTAGAGTTAGAAACAGATTTATATTAATGTGTTTATGGACAAGCTAGTTTCGCTATATCTACAATGGATGCCATCATCACATAGAGCCCCGCAATATTTACATTGTTTATTCCTATAATAAAGTAAACAAAGAGTTTTATCTAAAAAAAAAAATTGTATTCAACTTTTAGGGATCGTAACGGACCATAGACCTGAAATGGTGCACCGGAAATACTAAAACACTAGTTTGAAACAAACTCCTTTTCATGCATGCTGATTTTAAAGCAGATCTAAAAATGATGTGCCTATTTTTGCAGTAGTTTCGTTTTGAATTTACACACACATAATTCTATATCATTTGAAAATACAACTCCGAAATTACTTATGTTACATAGTATGTTTTTTTATGTATTGTATCAAAAAAAAAATGGCGAACGTAAAGTCGGGCGCGGACGACTTTAGGATACCCTGTACCACTAGCTTGTAATAAAGTTCGATTTCTTCACAAAAAACCAAAAACAGAAGAATTTTTAAGCAAAAATTTTTTTTTGACCGATCGTTCCTATAGGAGCTATATGATATAGTCAACCGATTTCAATAAAATTTGACACAGTGCTTAAATACCTTAAAAAAGATATGAATGCCAAATATTATTTCAAATATCTTTACTAACAAACAAAACACATCGAATTTTGTATAAAAAACGTGTTTTTGGACCGATTGGTCCTATGGGAGCTATATGATCTAGTCAAACGATTTGGATTAAATTTGGTACAGTGCTTAGGAACTATAAAATACTCACGAATATCAAATTTGATTCCAATATCTTAACAAACAAACGAAACACAACAAATTTTGTTAAAAAATCGATTTTTTGGAAGATCGGACCTATGGGAGCTATATGATATAGTCAACCGATTTTGTTCAAATTTGGCACATTGCTTAAGTGGTCTAAAAAATTTCCAAACGCCAAATCTGGTTAGGATATCTTTATTAAAAAACGAAATATAGCGAATTTTTCTTTAAAAAAGTTATTTTGGCCGATCGGTCCTATGGGAGCTATATGATATAGTCAACCGATTGATTAAATTTGGTACAGTGATTGGGAACTATAAAAAACTTTCGAATACCAAATTTCGTTACGATATCTTCATAAACAAACGAATTATTCATCTAAAACTCTTTTTTTTGTCGAGGTCGTCTCAAACACCCCCATGGGAGCTATATAATTTATCCCCGATATCAAAAAAGTAAAATAAACTTGCCTCCTATGGAATAATATGGGATCTAATGTGAAAGTTTGGTAACTCTAGCTCTTACCATCTCTGAGATCTAGGCGTTCACACGGACGGACGGACGGACAGACGGACGGACGGACAGACGGACATGGGTATATCGACTTCTCTATTCACCCTGATCATATTTTAGGTAACTTTGGGGTGTCTCCGACGTCTCCTTCTATATGTTACATACATTTTCGGCTTGCACAAACTTAATATACCCTTGGTACCATACGGTACAGGGTATAAAAATGTATGGGAATACATTTGCTCTATTTTATTATTATGCTTCATGGTACTTTTAAGTATTTTTTTTACTATGTGACATATGTAAAAATAAAAACAGTACTGAGGTGTTTAGCATCAGGTGAAGTGTAATGAAAGAGACATTCTCCTCTGATATTAATGGATTTTTGTATTAAGTATATTATCTCTCTAAAGGTAACACTCTACAAGACGCTCATCTTGCCCGTGCTCTTATACGGCGCAGAAGCATGGGTTGTGTCACGGACAGATGCAGCTGCTCTTGGGGTGTTTGAGAGGAAAATTCTACGCAAAATCTTCGGTCCCGTACGTTTGAGGAAGGCTATTGCATACGGATGAACCACGAGCTGTACGAGCTCTACGACGACATGGATGTTGTCCAGAGTATCACAATATGGCTCGGCCATGTCGTACGTATGGATAATGATGCTCCAGCGAAAAAGGTATTCGAAGCGAAAGCCGACGAAGGAAGACGGAGGGGACGACCACGACTCCGATTGAGAGATAAAGTGGAAGAGAACCTATCCTCCCTTGGTATTTCTAATTGGAGTAGGCGCGCGCAAAGCAGAGGCGCCAGGCGAGAGCTGCTGAGGTCGGCTGTAACCCGAGAGCGGGTTGTAATGGCCATACGATGATGATGATTATCTCTCTACTTTGATGTTTTTGTTGCAAATTTCAGTTGCCACTCATAATATTTTTTTGATTGTGCAATGATATACTATTATTTTTAGTAACCTTATACACATTATTACCACTACTACCATTTGTTTCAGTAGTGCAACAAAAACATATCCACTTTTAAGACTAGTATTAGTAATACTAATAGTGACACTACTTGCAGTTCTCTGTTAGGGACCTTGTTCTAAATCTAAAGCTGAGTTTTCGTATTTGTGGGTAGGGGGGCCCCCTGACAAGATATTTTATTATTATTTGCTGTCATTATTTTGAGAGCCGATTAAGCCAAAAACATTAATATGCATTTAGCATTTTTTGTGGTTCGCTTGAAATTGTCAACATTTTAAATGCCAAATATATTTTTGGAAACTGGATTTTCAGTATGATACAAGCGAATATTTTGGCCATGCGTCATGAAAATTTATGTGAATAAATTATAATAAAAAAACTTGCATACAGTAATAATTTAGATTAAAAAGTATTTATGCACATGACAGCGATGGGAATGGGTACAGCCATGCTTAAGCTAAAGCTCCTCTGGCTTATGCCATTGGTCACGGACAGTTTCTCTCTGTGTATGAATGTGCTTCTGTCTGTGCATGTGTGTGTAAATGTGTGAGCCTTGCGCTGATTTCCGCCATAATAAATTGACATTTTTGGGACATTTTCCCAAAGTGTCCTGAGCCTGCCGGCCTGTCTGTCATTTCGGCTTGTTTGTGATTCTCTTTTGTTGTGGGACAGCATTTTAATACACAGATTAATACAACAAGAATCAAACAGAGAACGTAAAAAAATGTGAAGCCATTGATCGAATATATTGTTAATACAAAATGGCCAGCCACTCTTAAACCATCAATATTTTATGAAGGCTGGCTTTGAAAGTTTTTAGAGCATATAAACTTTGACAATTTACGAATATTGCCAATAGCTTTAAGGGAAAAAAAGAATTAATAAAATATTTCTTTAAACTATTAAACTAGAACAGTTCCGAATTTCGCGTGATAAAAAGATTTTAGTGCCTTGTAGGCTGACATACATCTAAACACCTAAAATTAATTCGTAAAGCCTATTATTATCTATAAAGAGTATTTCGTACAACCTCAAGATCTGAGTTACATGTGTACTATCGATAGTTTCATTTTTTTAATACTATCGATGGTTTTGTTCAATACATGGATAGTACACTTTTGTTTGTAAAAAACTTTTTTGACAAATCAAAGGACAAAAATTGTCAATTGAAGATCATGTCAAAAATATTATAAAAAAAATGTGGTACAGTCAAGGCGGTGCACGACAGTGGAATACCCTGTACCTTTTTTCTCGAAAAAAATCTTTCTGAATATTCCTATTAAGAACTTTCCAATTGTAATTATATTTTTTTATTTTGGTGAATTTCGATATTTATACCTATAAGTTCAGTAAATTTTTACTGTTTGTGATGACACTCGAAAGTTACGTCAAAGAAGCTATTCAAAGTATTTATATGGGGTAAGTTCCAAATTGATATGATGAGGAGTGTGGAAGAAAACGCGGTAAATCGCTTGCGGGGGTGGGAGGTCCGTATTGATAAAATTTGGATGCGGATTTGTTCATTGGAGCCACATGAATCAGTTTGCCAAAAATTGTGGTTCAAGGTCACCTGTAACCATATTTAGGTATAGTCCAATATTGACACAGATTGTATATAGTTGACTATAGCTTTTGCTATATTTGTCCGATTTTGTTCATTTTTAACTTTTTCACAATTTAAATTCCAGATGAAAATATTAAATTGTGTGTGCCCAAACCGCGAAAATCTAGTGGGTGAGAACGGGTTAAGATATTGACATGATTCAACAAACTTCATCTTTTCATGAAATATGCGCACCAGCTGATAAAGTTTGTTGTTTCTACCTCTTCTAGTCTCCGAGTTGTAGGCGTTCTTTCGGACGGACGGATATGGCTCAATCGTTACCCGAGGTTATGCTAAGCATTTTGGTATAAAGAACTTGGGGTCCGCTGCGCCTCATTCTGTCCATTAAATATATTGCACAAATCTAGTATACCCTTTGTACTTTTAAGTACAGGGTATAAACAATCGACATGTTCGCCTTCTGCCACAAAGCAAGCTACTTGAAAAATAATTTTAAAAGGATCCTTTTTAAAATGTCTCAAATAAAACGTATAAAATACAATAATCTTATTGAAAGCATTAACATTTTCCCCTCTCTGCTCTCTGCTACTTATTTAAAGAATGTGCACCTTTTCTGTATGCCATATTTCAATATGTTTGCTAGTATTATCGCTATGATCGATAGCATCAACCAGGAGCGGATCTAGGATTTTGGTAAGGGGGGTTCAGATAATTAATTGTAAGTGTAAAGCAAAAAAAAAATTGTGAAAAATATTTTTATTAGGGTTTTCTGATCCCGAAGGGAGGGGGTCCGAACCCGAAAACCCCCCGTGGATCCGCCACTGGCATCAACTATCGAAGTCAAAGCTATGGAGTGGTGGCACTATCGATAGTTTCCATCCATTAATCAGAAGGCTATGGGTAGAGACAAAAAAAAATTTACTGAAATATATATGGATATTTAAACTTATAATGCTAAGCCATGTCAAATATGCATGGGTGAACGAACCTTTGACTAAAAATGTTGTTACTTGAAGGATTATTAAATTTTGTTGTTTAGAGTAAAAGATCAGGCAGACAATTTACATTTTATCAAACAATATAAAATTTTTGAAGGAAAAGACCGTTTTTACTTGAGCCTTCGGGTTTAAGAAAGTTTAGCTGATTCTATTTAGATAATCGTAATTCAGGACATAGGATACAACGCCGCAATTATGTTGGCGGTGCGAAGAAACAAGGCAATAAATACTGACAGAAAGCAAGTGCAGAAAAACCAAAACACAGGAACAGCGAATAAGCAAAGACAAATAATTTACACAACAAAGCAAATAAACAAGATAAACAAACAAAGACAACAGCAACAACAACAACAACATAGGGGCGCGTACATAGTAGCCGACAAGCAACTAGGACATAATGAGCATAATAGCTACAGGGTGTGCATGTATTTGTGGGTCTAGTTGTGTGCACATGTACGTGTGTGTGTGCGAGTGTGTGCGGGTGGCACTTGAGTGGCAAGAACCAAAGCTTTTTGTATGTGTTAAAATAAGCGCCACTTTACATGCACACAGACATGCGCTAGTATGTCACAAACACACATTCACATTGTAAGGGTGTTGCATGCGGGTCGCCCTCCAATGCATTTAAGTGCATAAAATGTTGACTGCCCCTAACTGATTGCCACCCCCCACTGTTGCGGCTGCTGAGGCGGCTGCTGTTGCAAGCGGAGCACAAAATGGGGACTAAAGCACGTTGCAAACCATTTAAACTAATCTTGAAGCAGTTTATTTATATATCTCAAGGGTCGCTGTTAACAAATGCAAGCTATATATGCATATATATATATATATATATATATAGGTTTATACGTGTGTGTGTGTGAGGTATACCTCAAAAACCAAGCTCAGGTTGAACCGCAAACTCTAGCTCAACATAGCTGTAGCTACATAAATACCATATATGGATATATATGAACTTTTTCTTGATAATGTCATGTCATACATAAATCTTAGGTCATGCCATTTATCCACCTAATACTCTTTTCTTATACACCTTTGGCAAAAACTTCACTTAAGAAATAAATGTTGATTGTGATGGACCTGATTAGAAAGAGCCTTGTGGTAAAGGTGAACCGCAATTGGCTTTAGAGTCCACCAATCCCATTGGGCACAGACTCGAGCTTAACTAGTGGAATTAAAGTTACAAATTTGATACAGATTCGAAAACTGTACAAGTATATTTTGACAGTTCCTGGTACTGTTAAATTATCAGCTGTTAAACACTGAAGCAAACTTTTAAGACGCAGTTCAATGATTGTGGTTTGTAATATATGTATGCAAGATTATTATTATTAAGCTTTATTGATATTATATTATAAGTAAGATTCTTAATTCATGTGAGCAATTGACAACTTAATTAAACGACTTAGAAATGTACGACTCGACTGCTGCTTTTGTGACTAACTTCTTCTTGCATACGCTCATCGTTCTCGTCTCAGAACTGCCAACTCGTCTCGCTAGGTACCATCGATACTGCAAGACTGCCAACTCTACTTCTTACATGTATGTTTGTGAATACAAATTGGTAAAATTAATTCTGCCGTGTTCCCAATTGTGAGTATTTGCTAACCATTCAACAAGCAAAAATTTGTAACAAAAAAGACTTTTTAAACAGAGCTACAAAATGAACCCATCAATCAACTTTGTTGTTTCTGTTACAATCTTCAATCACCTCTCAAATTCATGTCATATTAAAGCCCTCTTTTACGCGTTTTTTTCCGCAAATTTCATTTTGTAGGCCATCACCTAAAGTTCGAAAATGCGAAGACTTCCACGTGGAAGTCAAAGATGACGGCAACAACTGTGCCGTAGTCTGAAAATGAAACGAGAATTTTACCTGATAAAAGTAAATGCTTTTGCTTCCGATTGTCTTCGAATTGGACAAATCGCAAATGAATTTAAAAGCAATTTGAAGAAGATACTTACATTAAAAAAATGGCGGACGTAAAGTCGGGCGTGGACGGCTTTGGGATACCCAGTACCACTAGCTTGCAATAAAGTCCGGTTCCTTCACAAAAATCCAAAAACAGAAGAATTTTTAAGCAAACAATTTTTTTTTGTGCCAATCGTTCCTATGGGAGCAATATGATACAGTCAACCGATTTCGATCAAATTGAATGCCGAATTTAGTTCAAATATCTTAACAAACAAACGAAACACAACGAATTTTGTGTAAAAAACGTTTTTTTTGGACCGATTCGTCCTATGGGAGCTATATGATATAGTCAACAGACTTTGATCAAATTTAGTACAGTGCTAAGGAACTATAAAAAACTTACGAATACCAAGTTTGATTTCAATATCTTCACAAACAAACGAAACACAACAAATTTTGTTCAAAAATCGATTTTTTGGAAGATCGGCCCTGTGGGAGCTATATGATATAGTCAAACTATTTTGATCAAATTTGACACATTGCTTAGGTGCTCTAAAAAAATTTCAAATGTCAAATCTGGTTGCAATATCTTTATTAAAAAACGAAATATAGCGAATTTTGCTTTAAAAAAGTTATTTTGGCAGATCGGTCCTATGGGAGCTATATGATATAGTCAACCAATTTTAATCAATAATCAAATTTAGTACAATGCTTGGGAACTATAAAAAACTTTTGAATCCCAAATTTGTTTACGATATCTTTATGAACAAACGAATTATCCATCTAAAACTTTTTTTTGTCGTGGTCGTCTCAAACACCCATATGGTAGCTATATAATTTATCCCCGAAATCAAAAAAATAAAATAAACTTGTCATCTATGGAATAATATGGGATCTAATGTGAAAGTTTGGTTACTCTAGCTCTTACCATCTCTGAGATCTAGGCGTTCAAACGGACAGACGGACGGACAAACGGACATTCTCTATTCACCCAGATCGTATTTTATGCAACTTTGGGGTGTCTCCGACGTCTCCTTCTATATGTTACATACATTTTCGGCTTGCACAAACTTAATATACCCTTTGAACCTGTACCATGGTATAAAAAGTGAGCACGGCCTATATTTTCAAAAGCTCTACCGCTCAAAAAAAAAGTTGCAGATCTTGCAGTATCCAAGAGTTTCAATGTAATATTGTTAATCCAAGCAAAAGAATTTATTATTGACAAATATTGACTGCCCTTGACATGCAACAGTACACAAAATTCTCGTAAAATACTGTTCTTCCAGTAGGGCGCTTTGGAGAGGTGGGTTCCAAGTCAAGCAATAAAATACATGTCTGATCGGTTATTGTTACAATTTTGACGTTATCTTCATAGCACGCTCTTAGCAATACTTAAATTACTTATTAGTCATGTATCAAAATTTTATTTAAATGTGTGGATACTTTGGTATATGGACATAACTAAAGATACAGTTTTTTGACAATATTTTTAGAACTTATAAATGATGAAAAAATCCATGTCCGACTAGATTACTAGATTACTTGCCAGAACTATATAAGAGTTATGAGAAAGTTGAAATTTTGCATTAAATCCTTCCAAAGTCCCATACAAAAATTAATCTTTAGCTCATTTTTCATGAGATTTGCGCAGGTTAAATTGTTCAAGAAAATTTACTTAAAATAAGTGCACATCAATGTCCCAACATTATTATATTACTTCATACATATAATATCAGCCGGCTGCAAGCTTGACTTGTCCTTGCGTACATAATTCCCATTTCAAGATATTTAATTTATGTTTAAATATTTAGCCATCGCCCACAAATCTGTGGCACATAAGTTGAGCCACAAAAACACGCATGACTCCTACATTGCCCCACAGTATGGCTGGTCGACTTTCTATGCGGAAAACCGGAAATTAAACACACAAAAGTTTGCCGAGACTTTTTTATTTGGGGCTGTCTTGGAATTTTTGTAACTCATTTTCTTTGCGTTTTCTTTTCATTTTTCTGTTTTTGTAAGCTCTGTGAAAGCTCAACTTTTCTATCCATGCATTTCAAGTGGTCGTACGCAAATTCGTTTTAGTGTTGAAAGTTTGTCTTGTCGGTTTCTGGAATTTGCATCTCAATTGGTCGAACACATGGTTCCGTGACCCCCAAAGCCATCTAATATGTTCATGTCAAAGGTGACCCAATTTAATAAGCTCTTAGTTTTTGGATTTATGAGTTTGGAATGCTTGTAGATACTTACCAACTTGTAAACTCAAGCCAGTGCAATCTTGTCGCTATACTAGACACTGCCAGCAGTCATGGGTCAGCTGCCAACTGCAAAAGATAAATCAAATGAAAAGATTATTAATAAAGTGCATAAACTCTTATTTAGAGGAGTTTGCGAGGGCAGGCTCTAAAGTAATTACATAAGTTTTGTGTATAAAAAAACCTGCGGCTATTGAAGTTCCAAAATAAAATAAGTGATTTTTTCCAATACAACATGCCTCGTCCATTTTGCAACATTTTGAATATGAAACGAACAGAAAGGCCCGCAGTTGGCAAAAGATATTAAATGGACATCGATGATTGGCACGTGACAGGAAAGAGGGAAAAATATGACCCACCAGTATGAGGAAGTTTTTTGCCAGACGATACGAACGTGACATAATTTTAAAGCCGTATTTAGCGTTTTTTATTCGAAATAATAATAATAGTAAAATGTTAGCAACGTTTCCTTTATGTGGTTGAAACTTTAACCATAGGATTCTATCAGCCAACAAGGTTATCAGAATAGTTTTGACATGGGTTCAAAGTGGCAGTAATTTTAAGAGATTGTTTGGTCTAAATCTAATAAACATTAGATTTTAGTAGAATATTTTAAAATAAAAAATCTTGCTTCATATTTTTTTTATTAGTGAATGTAATCAGGGCCGTAGAGAGAATACCCGGGCCCCGGGGGAAATCTCGGATCCGGCGGATCAATTTTTCTTAATTCAGGAAAATACGTATAATTGTTGAAAAGTGTGAGATCAACATAAAAAAAAGTATGGAAAGAATTTTGAGAATTGATGATTTGATAAAATCATAATAATGCATTTCATAAAACTCCAATGCAGATCTAAAAAACTATCGACTCTGACTCTCGAGCCCGGGCCCCTCCGAGAGCTGCGGTCCCGGGGATTTGAACGCTGCAGGAAGACGAAAGAATGGCAGTGTCGTCAGCATACGTTGCCATTATAAGCTCAGAACTGTCCGTCGAGCTCGGCATGTCCATAGTAAAAATGGTGAATAAAAATGGAGATAGAACGCTACCTTGCGGCACTCCAGCTTTAATGGTCCGTCGTTCCGAGCAGTTCACCTTTCACCATAACTTTGAAAGATCGATTGTCAAGAAATGATTTTATGATTTCATAATGAGCAGCAGGAAGGGCAGATTTAAGTTTTTGTAGTAATCCTTCGTGCCACACTCTGTCAAAAGCCTGCTTGACATCCAAAAATGCTGCCATGCAGTAGCGAGGATTCTCGAAGGAGTCTAAGATGTGTTGCACCACTCTGTGAGACGTCACGCTGGAAAATGACAAAACTCTGCTCAAAAAGATTCTTTCAAAAATTTTCGCGAATACTGGTAGCAAACTAATCAGGCGATAAGATGCAATGGAGATGGGAGGCTGGCAGGGCTTTAGAATCATAACAATTTGAGCACATTTCCACTCCTTTGGGAAATATGCCAGACGCATAATTGCATTGAATATCTTGATTAGAGCCAGAATGCCCGCCAATGGAAGAGCCTTAGCTACTCTGGCGTCAATTTTATCAAGACCTGGAGCTTTTTTGGGGTTGAGTGCTTTTATATTGATCTACAATTTCGTTAGATCGCACTGTGCGTACTGGCAAGTCCAGTTGAAGCGGTGCTAGAGTAATGCCTCCAAAGTTTCCTCGACCTCAGCAACTGAGTTCAGATTGAAGGGAGTAAAACGATCCTCTAGGTGATGTGCAAAAGCTTCAGCACGGGCTCGGTCAGAACGACACCAGAGCCCATTGGCGGCTTGAATAGGAGCGCTTTTAATGGCTGGCTTCATTAAGTACCGTGTCAGACGCCATAGGCTGCGGCTTCCATCATCAGTTCGACTTACATTAGTAAGGCAGTGAATGTTATCCTTCGTTGATTTCAAGTTATTTAAAGCTTCTTTAAGTCTGTTAGCAACATTAAGATTAGAGAGCCTTGTCAGCTGGATCATGCGTTCGAAGATAATTTTTTCGCAGGCGACGCTTCATCCTCAAAAGCTGAGCTGTCTGCGCATCAAGAGAATCACGAGGCGGGTGTTGACGGTGACCAGCATGTCGTAGGAGCAGCTAGATTAGCAGCGTCAGTTATGTTCTTGCGTAGTAGTTCAACGGCATCATCAATATCCTCCTTGGTATTGATTTCCATTTGAAGATGAGTTTGTTTATTATTAAGGTTTATTAATATAGTATAGTGTAAGATCACAAAAACGATAAACACGTTTTTTTAAATTAAGCCGTGTTAAGATTAAAAAATGAAATTTTACGAAAATAGCTTATCCGGCTAGAGCCCTTAATAGAAACTTTAAAATCATATCAAAGCGGTGTTTGCTCCACCTACAATAGAAATTTAAGCAAAATTAAAGCAAAAGAGGTTTGTATGCCACTTCCGATAGGGATACAGCTAACTCTGACTTTTTTTAAGCTTTTTAAATAAGTTGAGCTTTGAATAAAGTTAAATGTCGTATAAAATAACCAAACGGATGGCAGTGTTGCCTACACATTTTCTTTCCTCACTTCTTGACTTTTTAAGCTGCCCTCGTTTGCGTACAGATAATGTTTACATTTCTGCTTAATGCATTTGTCTGATGCAGAGATATTGAAAAATGTTGATGGTCTACTCAATTCCCCCAAGAATATATATCATGGCTTTCACAGAAACAAAGCACACACACACACGCACACATATTAGCCAACTAGTGCTTTTAGACCAAATTGTAGATATCAACAGAACAAAAGCCGGTCCGTTGAAGTACTCCCCAGCATATGTTTACTTAAAGCCGTAAATGATAGAAATCACTTAACAACACACAGACAAAAATGATGACAAGGACGACAACCAGGATGACGCCGCTAAAATTACGTTAACATAAAATAGGATAATATGTTTCTATCAAGCCACATCTACATATCTATATAGCACATATAGCCATATGTGTATCTATTGCTAGCTTTAACGGCCTTTTTGTCTGCTATTTATTTTTATTTTCTTTGTAGGCTCTAAACTGGGCATAGTTCTGGCATCTTGGGTCTGTGCAAATATTTGGTTAGGCGGCCTGGCCAAAAGGCAAACTGGTTATTGTTGGCTTAAAGAAAATAGGTAAAAGAAAACATAAACAAGTAGATTTAAAATGCCGCGGCGGTTTCTTGCGCTATACAAAGCGACAGCCATTTGTCAGCCTGTTTACACGGCGTATACTTTATGTATTTTTCAGTTCGTTAACCCTGTGCATAAAGTCCAGGTGTTTGTTAAGAAAATAAAGCAATTTGTATTTATGTTTAGCCAGGAAAGGTTTGATAATTGTATATTTAGGAACTTTCTTTGAGGTGTACCTAACATTTATTTAATCAAGAAATTAACATTTTAATTATTAATAGTTAATTAAAATGCGAAATTTTAAGAAATGGTTACAAACTTGTAATTGCTTGTATTTGTTATAAAAAATTAAAGACAGGCGCGAGGTGTTGGAGTATGCGATATGACGATGAAGGAAAAGTTATTAGTTAACCCACTAGGTTGATTATAATATATATAATTATTTATACAATATATTCGAGTATATTATATGGTTAATGGTGGTTAAGTATTTTACAAAATATTTTAATATATTGACAAGTTTGACAACTCGTTTAATACCATTGAGCATAAAGCTTAAAAAACATGAAATTGATTTAAAATCTTCTGTTGCTTATTTCAAACTCTTGCTCTTGTTGGTAATGCAGGAGCAGTTTTTAATTTTACAAGTTTTCGTAAAGAAAAGATTCAGTTTCAAAGGTCACAAAAATCGGGAATAGGACTATTCCAGTAGAACGTAAAATTCTCTGAGGAAATATTTTGGAACTCCTCCTACAGATATAGCAGATAAGTAAATTTTTAAAAGCGTGAATCAGCCATTATAGAATCTTAGTATCGTTCTTAGTATCTCTAAGAAAGCACTTCCCATTGCATTTTGTACAATAGAATGAAGGGGTAAAGATACAAATTAAGTAAGCGTTGAATGTGATTTCCTCTTTATCTCAGTCGTCCTTTATGCGTCTGCTTTCCGAATCGGTTTAAATACCTTCTGAGAAGTTATGAAATCCGAAATCCCTAATGAATACTTGTTGTAAAAAAATTATTCGATTTTATAAATGTTACAGTTGCAGGAAATATTTTTGCTTTTCGTAATTTAAAATTAACCACTCAAAAATTGTGCACCCCCCGGGTCTGTCCGCATTTTTACGTCTCTATACAAACACACACAAATCACTTTAACACTTTTCCGGCACGCTAACCGATGTGACCCCTGACCCAAACGAGAAATTTCCTCAAAGTTCAATCAAACGAGTAAATAACTTCCGCAATGTAGCCAAAATTAACCATAATTTTGCACGGACAGCACACACTAAACTGACCTATTACCCGTGGTGATTGGTTTATGCGCATGAATGACCGACCGACCGACCCAATGCCGAGTAAGTTGAACAGCTCCGCGTACGCTGGTTGCCGGGAGTACTCACACTGAGGTTATAGCTATAGTCACAGTTTCGGTACTAGGTAGGACCAGGTAATTTTAGCTTTTGGCTCTCAGCGGGACGTTAAGCTATCACCACATAGTCATATGTATGTACATACGGGCTTACAAGCACATACATATACGCTCACGGGGACACATTACGTATACGAGATGTACACAGAGCACATGTCACATTTGCCACATGAGTTGGCGTAGCTCATTTATCATGGCGTAGGGGTGTGCAACAGTGGTTCAAGGTGACCAAGGTATTTGTTGGCCGTTTTGTGGTCTGTGCCTCGGTCACAGTAACGGGCTTTGTCTCTTTCAAGCCATCTCTTTAGAGACGACGACGACGACGCGGTGCAAGAGTGGCCTGACCAAAATTTTAATTGCAGTCATGCTCTGCAAAACTTTAATTATATTGCGGGGTCAAAGCGCGACGCAATCACAACAGCTGGGTAAGCCAAGGCGACCATTTTGTTTATAATACAATAGTATTGTGTGTAACTAATAAAACTACTACTACTACTGCTACAACTACTACCAGCCAGGGTCACTGGCGCGTGTTGTCCATGTGAGCTACGCGTATGTAAACAAAAGTGTGCACATGCGATATGCGTTAAATACATACATTTGTATATATAGATATATATATATACTATATATATATATTGTACTATGCATATGTCGTTTGACTAAATTTAGATATGCAGATCGATAAAAAGTAAAGAAAAAAAGGAGCCTAGCACGCACGCAAGTTAGGTTCCAAGTTCCAAGCAGCAAGTGAGACAGTCAGATTAGGCCAAAAGTGCACCATGCCCTTCCAAGAGTTGTATAATTATTATAATTGGTAGAAAGGGGTGCCATGTCACGAGTTTTTTGTATTGTTTTTAATAGAAATAATGCCTAGTACCGCTTAGATTTAGGTTAAGTTGATAGGCCAACTTGTGGTTAATGCATACGCTTATATACAGTCGAACCTTGATATATTGAACATATTCTCTGTGGACACGGATTGACAAATACAAATGTGACTTATTCAAAACTGTTGTTTATCGGTTTTTAATTCATCTTTTGAGAATATTAACTTCGTGAAGAAAACATAATTCTTATAGCTACTATTACAACAACTAAGATCTAAATTTATATAAAATCTTTTCAGTCACTGTAAAAAAAACCTGCTTGGTCGGTTGGAAATACTAAAATCTATTGAAAACTCAGGATACAAAGATACTAAAATGTCGATAAATTTCCCGACGAGAAATATTTGCTATCGTAAATATGTATGACATATCGTCCATCGGTGACAAGATGGAGCAAACTAACTAAACTAAAATAAAAATTATTGTTGCTGCTCTGAAAGCTGATATTACTGGGAAGAGGAAATATCATTGTACAACAGGAAATACTGCCGACAACATTGTCTAATAAAACTTGTACAAAATATTGGGAAAATCAAATTTTGTACATACGAAAATCCGATGAAGCGATATCTAGTGGAAAATATCTTTCCATTTCCTTGTTTCTTAATACGAGTAGTTTGGCATTGGAAAAAATTATGGCATCTCTAAGAAGAAGATGTAAGATAGTGACTATTGAAATATGGTAAATATCGTATCCATTGAAAGTCTTCATTTGCGTGACTATTATGCACATCTTTTGATAAAATTTAAGTAGGTATTTTTAAGTCGGGAGAGTATTTAGAGAATTGTACAGAATATTTATATTCTGAATACATTGAATAAGCCAGACCATAAGGTAGTTGGTTTGCGAAGCACGCAGAGGTCGGAGACCCCTAATTAAAAATTATGGTAGTAATACCGTCAATCCCCAAGAATTAGCTTGTTTATCTAATTGGCTTGCTAGTTAATAAAACCTTTAATAAATTATTGATGGCTCTTAACAAGAGTATTGCTGACGGAATTATAGGATGGGCCATCTGTCGGCTTGTGTGTTTATTGAATTTGATTCGTATATTTTCCAAAAAAAATTGGGTATATGTATAACCAAATATAATATTTATAAATATAACCGTCATATGAATCTAGTAAGCAAGGAAGTCTAGATTCGCATGCAAAATCAGCCGTAAATTGGTCGTAGCAACATTTAATTCTTGCCAACAATGTTTTTCTCAGACAAATTTCTCTTCTATTCTTCCTACTGTACCACTTTTACGCATTGTTCGGTTATTTAACGATCCAAGACTAAAATTATGTAGCTAAAAATTTATGCCGAAGAGTATCCACTTTGAGTCGGTATGCTCTGCATTAGGAGTATTTAACAACCAAACCAACATATGACCCACCCTATATATGTATAATTAGAATGGTTTTCCCATTTGACTATGGTATCATGTAAACCGTGACAGTTGTTCGACTTAGTTTTGATTATAATGGTTAAGGCGCCCTTATAATAATTTGCTTTAAACCAACTTATAAGGAAGCACAACCCAACTTGTGGGAACTAAGACTTTTGTGTTACCTTTACTAATTGAGGCGACTCATAGTAAGTAAGAACACTATTTACTTGAATATAGGTTAAGTTCTTGAAAAATTTATGAGCATGTATTGATTAAATAATAGAGCAATAATTAAAAATACACACGCACAGTGAGACAAGTGTATGTATAGGCACGAGGGCAGGCTAAAAAGTAATGCATACTGGGGGATGAATAAATATCGTCCAGTCATAGAATTTCTCGGAAAAAACAAATTTTCAATGGTTATTGTCCAACGCGGTCTTGAGATATCACCTTTCGACAAACAATTGACAAAACGCTCGGATTGATTGTAGATGATTTTGGACGTTTTTCAACTATGGATGAGACTTGGATCAATCGTAACAGATCAGAGATCAAAAAGCCGATGAAACTTGAAGAGCAGAATTAGAGATTTTCTTTAAGTAACTGGTGATATTTTGAAGAACTTAATAAGTCTTTTCCAGTTAATGACATAAAATGGCATTTTATTTTTCAGCCTGACCTCGTTGGCTTTTCCCAGATTTATGCTTTGGCAGATAGTTTTACATAAAATTTATACTAAAAATACCTAAAGCACGTAAATTTAGCGTTAAATTAAGTTTATTGCCGAATCATTAGTTAGCCTTATCTTGGACACTACTTGGCTTGCATTTAATAAGCCAAATTGCAGTAGAGGAACTAGCACATAACTAGCACATAAAAAAGAGATATGTATATATAGAGGAAGAAAAAGGAGAAGAGAAGAGAGCTTAATTAATTATTTATGTGCTGCTTGTTAACACATTTTTTTTTTTTTTTTTTTTGATTTTAATTTTTATTTTTCTCTTACTTTTAAGCAAACTGGCCGGTTACAGTTGGATCAAGTCGATTTTAATATACACTGTTTTGTCGGATTGGTCTTCATGGCAAAGGTTGAAGAAAATTGCTGAAGACGAAATAAGAATGAAACTGAAAGATGGTATGGCAATAAGAAAGCTTTTGTAGACCAAAGCCAGCCTTTACGGAATTGGATGACTGTAGCTGTGTCGTAGACTTAAACAAACACGATTTTTGGTAGATATTCTTTAAATGCAAATGAGAGCTATAAACTAAACGGATGCAGGCATATTGTAATAATTCCCTGACTGACCCCTTGGAGGGGCATAACTATAGGGCATCTCTATTAATAACTGTTTGAACAGAACAGGGACCTACAGTTTATAGCCGAATCTGATATATTATTATATTTTTTTGACCTAACGTTTTAGGCGTAAAATTTTTCTTTTCGTGTTACATACATCATTATATTGCCCAATAAGCTCCTTATCCTTTGGGTACAGCATATCAAAAGCAGCAGCTGGGCGCCAGTCGAAATGGAGCCGGAACTGCACAACAAGCTGGTTGGTCATTTGACTGAGAGGGTCAAAATGGGGTTAAGAGTGTGAGTCTGTTGGTGTGTGTATGTGAGAATGTGTCTAGCTGGCAAAAATATAAGTTAATTGGGGCAAGGCAAAGAAGAACGTACATATAGAAAGCAAAATAACACAAATGCAAAGTAAATAAAATTTATTTGAATTAAAATTATATATATCCTATAACTTTTGCCAACGATAATAGATCCAGATTCAAAGAAAATTTATACCATGGAACAGTACACTCCAAAAAAACGTGTCAGCTTTAAATTAAAAATAGCTTCTCAATTGTGTTAACTCAAAAAAATGTAAAAAAATAAAGTGAAATGCTCTGTTTGAGAGCATAACTAAGTCTTAATTGCCAAAATTTGTGAATACCGAATATAAAAGATAGGTCAGTCTTTCATTCAGACAACGAACAAGTCGTTGAGGAGACTACAACGACATCGAGCTATAGCCGATCTCTTGGATCAGGCAACGCTTGCACCATTCTCCGACACATAATTCACAGCCATTCGAAGATGTTTCCGTATAAAATTCCAAACTAAACCTAGCTGATTATCTGAGACGCCTTAACTGCGCCATATGGGCGGGCCATCGAAATGACTAAAAACGAACTTGACCTTTGGTGATTTCTGGTTGAAGGGAGTTGTAAACAAGCAAATTTGCCGCTCCAAACTAAATCCTCAGTTAATTGATGAACAGCTTTTTTGGGACCAAAAAGTGATAGTTTGGTGCGGTGTTTGCACGAATATGATATCCCCTTTTTCTCAAAGACGATGAGTCTTTGCCTTGATTTTGATTCTCCACCGAGATCACCAGATTTGTGGAGTTATAAGCTCAACTGAAAGCCAACTTTCGACGTGAAATAGTTGCCATAACATCCGAAACATTGACCAAGGCTATTGAATATGTCGAAAAAAGAATGCATCTATGGCTATCAAAGCTAAAAGTGGTCAATTATTACTTACTTTTAAAAATGAGGTAGACCAAATCTTCTTGGACCCCAATAAATGATTTTTTAAATGTACATAAGTCATCTTGACCTTGCAATATACTCACGCGAGTTTATAGTCGCGCTGAAAACGTGCGCAAAACGCGGGCGCGATAAAAATCGTCAAAACCTATAGATTGGTTTGAGCGCACATACGTGTTCACAAAACTACCACCTACATATACATATATGTATGCATATGATATATAATCGTATATACCTTGCTTTTCGTATTTTTTATGTGTGTAATCTATTTTATTTAAGGTTTAAAAGCTTAACAAATGCGTGTTAATGGCATTTATATATTGATTGAAAGCTTTACTTTTATATTTGGAAAAAATATAATTCATTGAGGGAATATTGTAGGTTCTAATGGCAAAGAAAGAATCGACATGTATATTCATTTTGGTATAAAAATATTAGTCGCTTGCTACCGTATTAGCTTAAAATTTTAGAAAATTGTAAACCTTTTATTTCAACATTATCAGTCTTGCTCCGGCAAACGTATCCGAACAATGTATTGAGATTCGTTCTAAAAACGAACCTTTGGTGGTCCCTATTCCGCCAAAAATGATTTTTCATGAAAACGAAAGTTTGAAAACGAAATTTTTGTTGCCAACTTTCGAATTTATCCAAAATAAAAAGGAAAGTTATATATATAAAAAAAAGCATGGCTGTATATTTAATAAATAGTAAAACATATTAAAATGTTAAAATAATACTGAACTACATTTTGTTAGCTACTCAACCGAATGCCCATGAATATTATTCCAGTTAGCCTTTTAATGTCTAAAGAACTTCCTAAGGAATATTAAACGATGGGATACAAATTCTGGAGCTCTTTCCTAATACATACATAATATATGTAACAAGCACTCTGTTAAACAAACACTCTGAAATGAACTTTTTCAAACTTAACTGGCCCAATAGAGGATGCGATGTATCCAAAGACTGTGGGTTTGTTCTTTTTGTTCCATTTGTTCTTCTTCGTCATACTTAAATGAATAGTTCCAAACTTGAAACATTTGTCCAATTTTGTTAAAAAAGTATACAAATGAAATGCAATTGTGATTTGAGTTACTCGAAATAACCCTTTTGCCGAACTTGCCGCTCAAAGCCCCTTGTGGATCCGCCAATGGCCAGGACATATGTTTATAGCTAATCAAGTGAAATATCCCTATTTGTGTGCATATGAATTCTATTCCAAAACCAATCTAATATAATTTACACTTCTATCTGTTTTATTGATTTTTCTCAGTGTTATTACCAACCAACTAACTACCATGGCTTAAAACAATTTTCGCAAATTTCTGTCTTTTATGGCTGTCTGCAACATTTAGCCAAAAATCTAGTATATTAGTATGGTTATTGTAATTGTGTGTATCTGTGAGTGTATCTGAGAGTGTATCTGAGAGTGTATAAATGCATTGTACAAATGTTTGGTTTGCATTTTGCCTTGATTTAATTTGCTTCCGATTTCAAGGGCTATACATATAATTGTCACTAATTGCTTGGTTGCGCTGATTCGCACGGGGTTTAGTTCGCTTTTGGGGTTGTCAGGTTCATTGTTGATATTTAAATTGTAAACTGACTGCTGGGTTACCAACATGCCACATTGGTTGTAAATTTTAAATGTTGTCGCAATTTAAACCCCCTCTGACCCATATGATAATTTCATTTACGAGACGGAGGAAAAGAGAGTTACGTAGAGTATATATATTTGTATATGCGGATAAAGCGTTTGAGCGCGTTTAATGCAATTTTTAATTGAGTAAATCCTGTAGCTGTGCTGAGGGACTTGGATAATGAGCAATTTATATTTAGAATTTGGAATAATGTGTAGCAAGGGATTTAAATAAGCAAATTATTTAGATGGTGGCAAGCTAGATATGACATAAATATAGTAGGCACGACATCATGTTAAATGCGTCATATACCTAATTTAGGGACACATATTTATTTGGGTTCTAATTTAGAGGACTATGTCGAATCAATCAAACTTAGTGTAGTGAAAATTACGAGAATTTAGGTCATTCCTTCAATATATATAGAGTCATATCTCTCTAACCGAATTTAAACATTAAATAAAGCTACAAAGTACTTAATTATAAAATTTATTTCGATAAATGTCGAAATTTGGAGTTATTTTACTCAAATAGGTGAGCATCAATGAAAAAATAAGAAACTTGACCGTGCCAAATTAAATTATCTACGCTAACGACCATATATGGCTGGCGCGATAGGAGATTACCAATCTGGTTTCAGACCAGGCAAGTCAACTACGGAACAAACCTTCGCTGTGCGCATGATCCTCGAGAAGAAATTAGAACGCAACATACACACCACCTGTTCATCGTCTTTCGACAACTAGGGAGCATCTTTATGTCGTCATGAAGTCTCTGGGCCTTCCCACCAAGCTCATAAGCCTTAGCCAATTGACGCAATTAAGGTCTGCGGGGGTGTATCCAAAAACCATACCAGTTGCTTAGCTACGCGGACGATATAGACATAGCTGCGTGCAACCAGGTCCGTTTATGGCAAGCTTTCGCGGCCATAGAAAAGCACGCCAGGGAAATGGGTCTAAAGGTAATCGAAGGCAAGACCAAGTACATGGTGGCAACATGGACTGCCACTAGCCACCACAGTATGGGGCAAAACACCACCATCGAACCCTACAACTTCGAAGTGGTTGAGCAGTTCGTATACCTCGGCTCACTTGTCACCTCCAGCAACAACAGCATCCTCGAAATTAAACGCAGAATACTGTTCTCCAACCGTTGCGCGTTTGGCTTGAGCAAGGTGTTGAGATCAAAAACAACATCTCGAAGCTGGTTGTTCTCATCGCTATTTACGGCGCTGAAACTTGGGCTATGCAGCTTCTGATGAGGAGCTATTAAATGTTTTTGAACGAAAAATTCTGCGTAGAATTTTCGGCCTAATTTGCAAGAATGGACAATGGAGGCTACGTTTTAACCACGAAATATACGGTCTATACAATCACAACAAAATTGTCGCTCATATCAAACAGCAGAGACTTAGATGGCTGGGGCATGTGCATCGAATGCAGGAGAACTGCCCCACGAGGTGTGCTCTGTATAGCGACCCAGTTGCCGCTCGACGTCGTGGTAGACCGAAGCAGCGTTCGTTTGACGCTGTACAGAAGGATACAGATGCGCTGGGCATCCGCGACTAGAAAAATAAAGCGGAGAACAGGGAAGAATGGAGGCGAGCGATACAGGTCTAAACCCACATCGGGTTCGTCGCGCCCTAGAAGAAGAGAACGACGAAGACGACGAGTTTTATTTTTCATAAAATTTTTATTGGAAAAAATAGAAAAGAAGATCTTGAAAATAAGGTGGCAGTAATATTTGACATTCCACATTATTTGCCCAGTCATATTTAAACTTGGATGCAAATCTATTATGCTTTCGGTAGGCTTGTATAAACAAAAGAAAAAATGATTTATTTTAGGTTAGGTAAGGTAAGGTTGAGAGCTGTGACCACGTACCAATTCGTTAAGGCCAAAAAATAGGCTTATTGTGATACAATGGTGGACTTTCCTCCAGCCTGTCCCACTTTTAGGTCCGCTAGATGTTTTCTTTCCCAGCCATCCGGCGACCTGATCTATTTTAGACTCTGTTCTGAGAGCTGGATTAAGTCATTTAGAAAGTGTAACTTTAGGAAGCGGAACCTTGTCGACACAATCTTGGGCAGTGACAAAGATGCTTCAGCAGCTCTTCCTTATAGCCACAACTTCTGAAGAAGTTATTTTGAGAAGCGTTGTCTTAATGCTTGGGTTTCCAGCAGCCAGTGTCCGGTGATTGCCCGGTTAACTTTCGAGCTTTGAGCTTTATTTAGACAGCAAAGTTAGTTGGTTCTTTTCCTGCTGTACACCGTCCAAGTTTGCCGTGAGATATTGCACGTATTAAATATTCGATTCCTCGTTTGGTTTGTAGTGTGTATGCTTAATTTGCAGCTGGTCATAGGAATTACCAGGTGCTCCTTGCTCTGAAGGAGGACGCTGGTAGTTTCTTGTCTTGCCAGTTCGTTCGCTCAATAATTTACTTTAAGTACCAAAGAAAATGGGGTAAAAAGCTTATGTAAATATAATCATGTCTATATTAAATGCATAAATACAAGTCATAGGAAATTTTTGAAACCAGTTTAAAGCTAACCTTATAGTATCAAGCTCCAAATACCATGACAAGATTTTCGCGGCTGAATATAATAATACTTATATTATTGAGAGCTGAGCTTTGTATTCCATTAAAATATTGCTAAAGGGAACGCTTGACAGTGAGAAATGAGAACCAGAATGTAACCTGAGAACTACAAGCACATAACACTCACTCTCATATTATTATTATACAATGTACAAGTACGTAGTATATGCAAATGTTTGTTTTATTTTTTAAATGAATATTATCATTTTCTTATGGAAGCAAACAAACCGGCAAGTTGAAGGTTATTTACGTTATAGTACATATGTTTAATAATAACAAACCGCTTATCAAATGTTATAAATATAGACTCGTGCATGGCACCTGCCCCCCTCCCCAATTATTTTTAAACAACAAGATGCCCCTAAATTAATATAAAGTGTAGCAGACCGGTTATCAGTGTAGATTTGGTCACTCTACAGCTGATAGTTTTGACAACAGCCAGTACTTTAATATTTAGGTACTTCTCCGACATATATCGAAGGTCTGGTTCCACTTTGGGTGTGTTCTGAAAAAAAAATTCAACTCAGTGTCAAGAGCGCATAAAAGCTATTATTAAATTGATAAATTTATTCCAAACACAAAAACAACTGCACTGTTTGGGTTCTCCAATCTCTATTTCAATTGGATTGATGGTAATTTCTCAGCTGGATCGTCAATTTGCGTTTAGTTTTAATTCAACGCTCGGGCTGTGCAGTTGGGTGTCCAGATGTGTCCCATAACGACGACTCTAGCCGTGCTCGCCGCACTGGCGGCACTGATCTATATATTCTTAACATGGAACTTTAACTATTGGACGAAACGCGGCATTAAGTCGGCCAAGGCCTGGCCGCTGTTCGGCAGCTTTCCCAGCGTATTTACGCTAAAACGCAATATGGTCTATGATCAAATGGATATATATCGGTAAGACTATATACTCGTAGGTGTAGAATATTACGATTTTGTATAATATTTCACACTAGCAAATATAAAGATACGGATAACATTGTGGGAGTTATGAATACGCGCATTCCGCAGCTGCTAATCTTGAATCCGGATTATTGTAACAAAGTTTTTGTCAGCGATTTTCGCAGTTTTCATGACAATGAAATGGGCAAGTTTGTATGTGCCCCTCATCTATTTATAGCTGCTTTTATTTCACCTATGCTCTTTAAAAGATTAACAAAAAAACGGATCAAATACTCGGCAATAATGCATTCGTCTTAAATGGAGAGGAATGGAAAATGCGACGTGCTGAGATTACCCCTGCACTCACCGCCAGTCGGGTAATATTAGTTTAGCGTCACAGTAGAAAGTTACTTAATGCGTCCTTTAGTCCAGTGCCTCGTATCCTGTCACACTAGATGTGTGCAACAAGTTTGTGGATTATATTAAACGTCAAACTAAATTAGCGTCCAGCTCTGGCCTGGATGCCAAGGACATATCGCTTTGCTACAGCACCGAAGTAGTTACCGATTGTGTTTTGGGCATATCCGCCAAATCCTTCTCTGACAATCCCACACCCATTAAGGAAAAAATCCAGAAGGTTTTTGAGCAATCATTTGGCTTCCTTTTCTTTACCTTTGCCGCCAATTTGTGGCCACCAATTACAAAGATATTCAGCATGCGCTTCTTTTCACTGGAAGCGGAGCAGTTCTTCTACGATCTTATGCAACAGGCTGTGGAGTTGCGTCGTCAAAGTGGCTTAAGCGATCGCCTGGATTTCCTTAACTATATATTGCATTTGCAGGAGAAGAAGAATTTGAGTAAAATACAGCTAGCCGCTCATACAATGACCTTTTTGACGGATGGCTTTGAGACTACATCGCTGGTGCTGGCGCACGTTCTGCTGCTGCTGGGCCGTAATCCGGAGGCACAGCGCCTACTGCGCGAGGAGGCAGGCAAGGAGCAGCTCAGTTTTGAGCAGCTGAGTGAGCTGCCCTACCTAGATGCCTGCATACATGGTAGTGGTTTATTATGTATATCTATCTATATAGAGATTGTTTTCATGTTTGGATTTCTTTAATTTGCAGAAACTTTGCGCATGTTTCCACCTTTGCTAGCCGGGCGTAAAATCGTCACGGAACCTTATGATTTTGTGAATAAAGATGGCGTCAGTGTGCGCGTGTTGCCAGATGATGTGGTCATTGTGCCTGTCTACTCGCTGCATTATGACTCTGATTATTACGAAGAGCCGGAGCAGTTCAAGCCGGAACGTTTCCTGGAGGCCAACGGTGGCGTGCGCAAATATCGTGATCAGGGCTTATACTACGGCTTTGGCAATGGACCGCGCGTGTGTCTAGGTGGGTAGTTATGCTCACGCTCACGCTCCCACTCTCTCTCCTCTCACTCTCTCTTTGAATCCCCAACAGGCATGCGTTTTGCACTCACACAATTAAAGGCGGCAATAGTCGAAGTCGTGCGCCATTTGGACATCAAAGTTAATCCAAAAACACGCAAGGATAATCGCTTGGATGACAAGTATTTTATGGCCACGCTAAAAGGTGGCATATGGTTGGATTTCGAGCCTAGAGACTAAGCTAATGTAAAAATGTTGTTTGAAATTACGTATACGCCTTGTTACATCATACATTAAATTGCCTGCAGCCGAAATTGAATTTTATGCGCCATAATTGCGCTTTCTTATTATAGAATAAAAACAAACCTTGTATGCAGCGGGGTTGAACCCTGCTTAATCCTTGGCTTTTCACCAAGGCACAAAAATAGTTGTTATTATTTCGTTTCAATGCATATTTCCTTAATAACCGTCATTAAGATGGTCAGCTAAAATGCCGTAGAATGCTAATCACAGCGAGTTCCACATATTGTATGTATTACCTTTCATTATCCTTTAGTTAGTTTATACAAAAGCAAGTGGGCTAGTCAAAGAAGCAGCTACGTCACGCATGTCCTTGCACGGAAACATATAAACTTTGTGCTACATTTTGCTCCTAACAGATTTGTTTTTGTTTGTTTTTGTGTTGGGATTTGTGCATAAACTAATTAAGTTTTCCATTTACACGCTTTGTCTGCCCTCAATATAAAGAAAAACTCAGAGAAAAGCGTATTTCTTTTTCACCTGCAACTTGGATTTGAGTTTTTCATTTAAGCCAAAATATTTACTTGGCAGCTTTTGGAAGAAAACTGACACTGAGCATTGGGGTTGTTGTTTGCAAAAGCTTAACCCTACTCTTTCAAGAAGCACACAAAAATCTGAACAAATGCTGAGACTTAGCCCGATAATCTTTAAATTTTGTGACATCTTTTTCAATTTAAGGTAGCTATTATTATAATGCTAAGAAGATTTGTATTGTTTAGCAAATGAACCATCATATTGCATCATTTTTGAAAATTAGGCAAATCACTTTGTTATCACGATGTTATCAAGGTAAGATTACTTTCTAGCTCTAGACCTCATTAATTTTTTGAACTCTCACAAAATCTTTTATTAGTTCTGCCTTTTTAAAATTACTCCCAGATAAAACATGATGTAATATTCGACAAAAATTGCGAAATATAAAATCATGATAAGTGAGCTTTATAAGTGTAAATAATCAGCAATCTAGTAAGTAGAACTGCACCGTCGGTAACAAGAACTTAATTCTCTCAGTCTGAATATTCTTTTAAAAAATTTAATTTCACAACTGGAAGTTCTGTTACCAAATTTTAAATGTTTCCGACCGGGAGTGATACACATTATGCATTCAACTCTGGCCCTTGTATAAATCGTATATATGTTGAAAATGTTCCTAACACAAAGAAAGCGGAGGTTTCCCAAGTAACCTAAAATATGATTTTGGCAACTAGAGAAAATTAATACTAGAGCAAACTAACTTTGAGGTTCTATATTTTATTTTCGTTTTTTATATTGATGATCAAATCAAAAGTATTAGAAAATATATTCATATATTTTGGCACATATCGTAAATATCGGCGAGCACAGGACCTATAGGTCAAACAAATTTTATTAATGAATTATTCGCTTGCTTATCGATTGTAAATTTTATAGTATTCAAAATAGTATTTTGCTATATAATGTGACTAGTGAGCCCGGCAGACGTTATCCTGCCCAAACTTGTTGAATGGTCTTAAAGTGAATAAACATCGTCAGATTCTCTAGTTAGCTTATCTGGAAAAATATAAGACTTTTAGATTAGTTTGCAGCTCGATTCAAACTTGCACCATTATTAGTCGAATGTCGCGCTTCACGGGTCTGTCTTAACCGAATTCTTTCACGTTCATTGCGATCTTCACGTTCTTGGGCAGTACGATTAGATTGATAAATAATTTGATTCGTTGCATTTCTTCCAATTGAAATACATCATGCATTGATCGATTAGGAGACGGCATTTCCAATTGTCCTAATGCTTATTAGCCATCGCCAAGCATAGATCTTCAATATGAATTAAAGCTTCATTGCCAACTTCCATCACTGAATTACGTTTAGCTTGACGTACTCAAAACAAAATATCTTCTGATAATTAATCTTTATATTTTATCCACAATTCAGGTGGATTTGATGGAAAACATGTTGCCAAAATAATCGAAAATATTTTGAACATTATTTGATATGGATGAGCAGTAATAGCAGTATCTACTAAAGTTTGATCCCTAGAGCAAAGCATTTTCCAACAAATTCAATTTTTGACATGCCTCTCATAGGACCTCGAACATTGATTAACAACAAAATCAGTTTTTGTATATATGGCAATATACTTACAAAAACCGATATTCACAAATATCTCACCAACCAATGCACACAAACACATCACAATAGGCTTAAAACCTCCGTATTGACAACCTCTAACAAACACAAAAATTAGATTTGAAATTCATCGAAGCTTTTATGGGAACATACGTAACACGTAAAACATAAGTTTCTTTTATTTATAGATTGTAAATGATACTTAAGTACCGGCCGAAACCTGTATTTAACGTTCCCCATGTTTTGATTTCTCTATTAATAGAATTCTTTAAAATATAAGTATAAATGCAAAATGTTATTACCTTTTCTCTAAAGAATTTTGGGTGACATTTGGAAAAATGTTAATACTTTGTATTTTGTAAATCTACAGATTCGTTCGGTTTTATACAAGAATTACCCCTATGAACAAACAAAATCAGTCGTAGTTAATGAATTTAATTTATGTTGATTTTCAATATTTTTGTTTTTAACTTTTAATACCGCGCCGGAATCACTCGCCCCTATCCCTCCACGAACACAGTGCACAGCTGTCGCTCGCAACTTGAATTTTAATTAAATAGTCGAACCAAACCAGAAAACCAACAAACCATCAAAATATTCATAATAGAGTCATGAAAACGAGCGCTCCATTCATTAAAATGTACAACGCGTATTCGCCATTAAAACAATTAAAATATATATCAATTAAAAGTGCGTTACTTTTATATTGTTCTGGCAGATATTTTAAAACAATTGGATGAAAATCAAAAGATCCAACAACAATGCTTTTAAACCACAATAGTTAATAAGTAAGTTGCACAGTTTTCATTGTAAAAAGCGGTTTAATTAAGTTATTAAAGCTGGTAGTAAAGAAACTTGGAATGGAAAGGGTTAAATGTCTTACAGACGGTGCAGCAAGTTACTACGCAACCCCAAAGATTTTCTTCATAACTCTTATGGCAACTGTTTGTAACAAAAATATTAATTATCTCGTATCATGCTGAGAATTAATATCTTCTGTTGGGGTTTTGAGCAAGGATTCATTCTGAAAATTTAACAAAGTTATAGTAGGACTGGCAGACAAACGTTGGCACCGACAGACTTGGAAGTATCGACGCATTAGTTGACATTATTATTTTAATTACACATTGTAATTTATTTGTATCTTAGGTAAAGTGGTTAAAATCAATATGGAGACAGAAAACTGCAACAATAAAACAGAACTCATCTCGAAATGAGAGAAAAGGAAATGGATTTAATAGATATTGTGGACATTATTTTTGATTCTTTAAGAGATTGAAATTGCCCGAATCATACAAAATTTGACACTATTATTATTATTATTATTGGTCATTGGAGTTTAACTATTTCTCCTATTGAAATTCTAAATTCCACAACATTTACTTATTTTCTAAGACTGTATCTAAATATAATTTGAAAGCAACTACTTCAGCTTAGAAAGAAACGATAATTTTTGTTAAAAATTTTTGTATTGACGTCAATCCAGGATGCAGCTGAAAGCATCAGTGGGTACTAAGTGTTATAAGGCCAAATATGGTCTTTACATTAATACATATATTCTATTCTTCTTCTTCTTATGTGGCCATAACAACCTGATTACCGGGTTACGGCCTGCCTTAAAACTTCTCACCAGGCGCCTCTGCATTGCGCGCGCCTTCTCCAGTTGGTAACACCGAGCGGAGACAGGGCCCCTTCCACTAGGTCTTTCCAACGCAAACACGGTCGTCCTCTCCGCCGACGGCCGCTGACTACCGCATCGAACACACGTCTAGCTGGAGCATCCTCGTCCATCCTAACGACATGACCGAGCCAGCGAAGACGCTGGATGTTGATACGCTGAGCAACGGCCATGTCGTTGAAGAGCTCATACAGCTCCTGGTTAGTGCGGATGCGGTAGTCATCGTCAACTCCAATAGGACCAAAGATCTTGCGCAGTACTTTCCTCTCGAAAACTCCCAAGGCAGCTGCTTGAGTTAGCGACATGGTCCAGGCTTCCGCGCCGTAAAGAAGCACTGGAAGGATGAGTGCCTTGTAGAGTGATAGTTTTGTCGCGCGAGAGAGGTCTCTACTACTCAATTGCCTATTGAGACCGAAATAGCACCTGTTGGCAAGAGTGATTTTGCGCTTGATCTCCAGGCTGACATCGTTGTCGGTGGTAACGGCGGTGCCAAGGTAGATAAATTCCTTGACAACATCGAAAGTATAGCTGTCGGCCGTAATCTGGAACCCAAGTCGCCGCACGTCCCTACTTGACGACAGCATATACTTTGTTTTGCCCTCATTTACCGCCAGACCCATTTTCGCAGACTCCCGTTCGATAGCACTGAAGGCCGCGGTGACATCTCGCTTGCTACGCCCAATGATGTCGATGTCGTCGGCGTACGCAAGGAGCTGGACACTCTTGTAGAAGATAGTGCCAGTGCGATGTACGCCGGCCTTCCGCAGAACGCTCTCCATGACGAAGTTGAAGTGGTCGCATGATAAGGGTTCGCCTTGTCTGAAACCTCGCAAGGTATCAAAAGGCTCGGAGAGGTCCCTTCCTACCTTGACGGAGCTGCAGGAATTACTCAACGTCATTCTACAAAGCCTTATCAGCTTCGCAGGAATACCGAGCTCAGACATTGCGGCATATACGCGATCCCTTATTGGGCTATCGAAAGCTGCTTTGTAGTCGACGAACAGGTGGTGAGTGTCGACTTGATGTTCGTGGGTCTTTTCCAGGATTTGGCGTAGTGTGAATATCTGGTCGACGGTGGACTTGCCAGGTCTGAAGCCGCACTGATAAGGTCCAATCAGTGCCTTGGCGAGTGGCTTCAGTCTTTCACACAGTACGCTCGTAAGGACCTTATATGCGATAGGGAGAAGGCTTATATATTCTATTTAGAGAATAATAATCTCTCTACTGTGTAGTTGACACTGTTGTATTATAATGCGTTCTTTTAGATCGTAGAAAGAGTGGACTTTTTGTTGGCATTTTAAAAAAACTAACAACAATTTTCCAATCTTCGTTCAAAGACTGATATACAGTTTTTCAAATTTTTTAGTCTTCAACTCCTTAGATTACTGTCAAACGATCTAGACAAAAAATATAAAATCACAAAAGTTTCAAAAGTTTGTCTTACATCTTTTTCACAAAGCACGCCATCCTCAAGATGTTTTCGCTTTCAGAATTTGACAATATACTATAATTTCTTGTAGTATACCAGCAATCTCTTGTCCTCTGACCTTGGCTAATAATAACTAAACTACTATTTTTAAAATAGCAATAAATTACTTTAGAGCTTGTCACACAAGAGATAACGATACGCTTCTGTGACGTATTGTGTCAACCCACCGCTGTAAAACATCTTCTATCTAAAACGATCGTAAGGGAGAGAGTAAAAAACTGGACACACTATGTTTCGCAGACATATTTATCTCTAAAAAGTGTTGCCACATACTTTTATAGATATAACTTGCATCTGGTGGATATTATATGCTTATAAAGTAAGAAACTAACAATATACCGGATTCAATTTAAGTTTTATTTTTTGGGAAATTACCTAAATATTTTAGATATTTATTATAAACAGATTTCTAATGCATCTTCTTATAAAGGATGTCTGAGTTGGAATAAGTATTCCCGAGTAGCTCCATACTAGCAAAACTAATTGCTAACAATTAGTTATATCTCTTTTTTAAAACTTTAATAAATTATGCAGTTTAGGTAAAAAAAAGTCAAATAAAATTGATTTAATATTTGCTGTTGAAAAAATATTATTACACTTTTGAACATTGTGGTTTATTTCAACGGGAAGCATAAAAATTCCCTTTGCTTTGTGTTTTTTTTTAATGGTCGCTTCAAGAGTGCTTCTGCACACGAAGGATTACTATGCCATTGTTGAATACCGACAGAGCATGCAAAGGACACGTCCATTGTGTTTTAACAGGTAAAGCATAAACTACAAATAGGATTTTTGAATTGAAACTCTATCAACAGAATATACCTTTATGGCTATTTTGCATACCATATCTCAATAGTGCAGGCATTCCCACCAACAACCTAAGCCTAAAAAGTTTTGTGCACCTTGCTCGACACAGATGCTTTATTGTTATTATTTGGCTACAACATCCCTACTGGGTCTCTCTGCCTGATGCATAATTTGCCTCCTAGCGTACCTGCTCCAATTGGTAATTCCAATCCTTCGCTGTCCGTCCTCTCTGTCGCTTTGCGTTAACTACTCCGTCGAATACCTTACGAGCTGGTTTTTCCTCCTCCATTGATGCGACGTGACCAAGCCAGCGAAGTCACATGCCACTCATTCGCCTTATCACGTCGACAACGCCGTGCAAGTCATATATGTCATCATTCCATCGAATACAGAAGGTAACGTCAACTCAAACAGTGGGAGGAGTAACGTCTTGTAAAGTGTTAACTTCGTCTGCTATTAATTTGCTTACTAAGCCTAAAGTAGCACCCGTTAGCAAGAGTTATTCTTTGCTTAACCTCCAGGCCAAGATTATTGTTATTGGCAAGTTCAGAATCAAAGTATATAAAATCCCTGACTGCTTCAAAGCTATAACTTTCTGCTGTCAGCTGAGCATCAAGACATCGGAATTCCATGCTAAAGCACACCATTAACTTTGTCTTGGCCATATTTACCGCGAGATCAACTTTTGACGATTCCTATTAGATTCAACGTTGGTTCGACCAATAATATCAATATCATCGGCATAGCCAAGAAGCTGGACCCATCTATTCATTAGTGTTGTACGTGACCGATGTACTCCGGCATTCCTTATAATGTTTTACATTAAAACATTCTTCTTCAGAGCCGAATTAATTTTGCAATGATTTCAAGATTAGACATAACAGCGTACATATGTATTTTTAATATTTATGCCCTGTACCTAAAAGTACAAAGGGTATACTAGATTTGTGCAATGTTTGTAACGGACAGAAGGAGGCTAGGCAGACCCCAAGTCCTTTATACCAAAATGCTTATAATAACCTCGGGTCCGTCCGTCCGTCCGTCTGTATCTAGATTATAAGAGCTAGAGATACGAAACTTGACCACCTGACGTTTACATTTCCTGAGAAGATTAAGTTGGTTTAATCATGTCAATATCTTCCACCGTTATCCCGCAGTAGATTTTCGCGGTTTTTAGCCAAACTGTTTAATATTTTGATCTGATATTTGACAATGTCAAAAATGAACAAAATTTTAAAAATTATAGCCATAAATGTACAAATTTCACCTCCACTTGCCATTAAGGTGCATAAATAATTGACTGTTCGTAATTATGGTATTAATCGACTTAGAATTAAAATTTTTTGTAAGCTGATTCATGTGCCTCTTATGAAAAAATACACCAAATTTTTATATTCAAAATCTATGCTTTAAAGACAGATCAGAGAAAACTTAGAGTTAAGGATTGCATAGCAGGAGCTTGAGTAGATTTCATAAGGTTAGGAGCCCCACGCCCGCAATCGATTTACCGTGTTTTCTCCTACATCCCTCAACATATCAACTTGATATTTACACCATATATGTACTTTAAATTGACTTTCTGACGTTATTCTCGGCTTTCATCAAAATCGGTGTGCAGAACTTGCAGGTAAGAATATAGTTTTGCACAAAAAAAACAATGTTCCAACTGTAAAATTCTTAGAAGAAATATGCAGGAATAACATTTTTTCGAGAAAAATGTACAGGGTATTAGACTGTCGAGCACCTCCACGACTGTACTACATATTTATACCCTGTATGGTATGGTACAAAGGGTATATTAAGTTTGTACAAGCCGAAAATGTATGTAACATATAGAAAGAAGGAGACGTAGGAGACACCTCAAAGTTACCTAAAATATGATCAAGATGAATAGAGAAGTCGATATATCCATGTCCGTCTGTCCGTCCATCTGTCCGTATGAACGTATAGATCTCAGAGATGCTAAGAGCTAGAGTAACCAAACTTACACATTAGATCCCATATTATTCCATAGGAGACAAGTTTATTTTATTTTTTTGACATCGCGGATAAATTATAATGCTCCCATATGGGTGTTTGAGATGACCCGACAAAAAAAGTTTTAGATGTATAATTCGCTTGTTCATGAAGATATTGGTATTCAAAATTTTTTTATAGTTCCCAAACTGTGTACCAAATTTGATCAAAATCGGTTGACTATATCATATAGCTCCTTTTTAAAATCGAAATTCGATATATTTCGTTATTTAATAAAATAACATAGCCAGATTTGGCGTTTGGAAATTGTTTAGACCACTTAAGCAATGTGACTGTATCATATAGATCTTCCAAAAAATCGATTTTTTAACAAAATTTGTTGTGTTTCGTTTGTTTGTTAAAATATTGGGACCAAGTTTGGTATTCGTAAGTTTTTTATACAAAATTCTTTTCGATTCGTCTGTTTGTAAAGATGTTTGAACTAAATTCGGCATTCAGATTTTTTTTAAGGTATCAAACTACTGTGTCAAAATTGATTGAAAACGGTTGACTATATCATATAGCTCCCATAGAAACGATTGGTCAAAAAAAAAAATGTTGCTTACAAATTCTTCTGTTTTTGGGTTTTTGTGAAGGAACCGGATTTTATTGCAAGCTAGTGGTACAAGGTATCCCAAAGTTTTCCGTGCCCGACTTTACGTACGACATTTCTTTATACTATTTTTGGCATTATTTCGTACTTGTAGTGTGATAGAAAGTCAAACCGCTCAACAACCACCTACATAGTCGACCGATTTTTAAAATATTAAATTTGGTAACGATAAACAAACGAATTGTCCACCTCAAGCTTTAGGTTTTTATAAAAATATACTTTTTGCTCTCCCTGTTATTTTCACATTTTTCCGATTTTGACAAACATGTAAACATTATTTATAATCAATCAAAGTTTACGAGCCATGACAAAAACTGTAAGAAAAAATAAATTCCAATTTTTAGATTTACATTCGAATCAGAATTTTTTTTAACATTTTGCTTTAAATTACGTTAAATTGTAAATTATAAATATAAACGATGAGTTAAACACAGTTTGTTAATAAAATCAAAATCAGTTTGGTAAATATTAGCTTATAAGTAAAGACCCTTTTTTTTATTTCGAAAAAAGTTTTTTTTTTAAAAATTGATAACTTATTATTAATTAATTAATTATTATTATTTCGATTCTTAAATTTTGATTCCTTTACCCAAAATCATTATCTCTTAAAAGGCAGATTGCGCACATTTTCGGCCACAAATTCTGCTCACTATATAGCGCTGGCACTTTCGCAATCCTGCCACAACTTTGTGGTAATTTTTTCTGACTTTCATGACAAAAAACTTATGAAGTTTTTTAAAAAGTATAAATGGACTGCAACGATTTTTTGGCTTTATAGTGCTCTTAAATCGCAGGATACTGAATACTGTACTGCTTATGAAGTTTGTTTGTCATAAATTACTTAACAATACGGTTTCCAACACTGTTTACTTATTTTATATAAATTTTCATTTGTTTCTCTTTAAAGCCATAATTCAACACATGATTAAGCCGCAACTTCAAAGCAGCTGGAAATACTTTTTTTAATGGAGTTCCGCCTACTACACATACTCAAACCAGCACATAAACGCACACACACACACACACACGCACGCTCGCTATCCACACAACTTATTACCATATAATATTTTTAATGCGCGCGTGAAAGTATGCAACACAAATTGTTGCACAGCATGAGATCCGTTGACACAGTCAGCTTTTCAAGTAGAGGGGGGCAGCAGCATTAAGAGGCAGGCAGAGGCGTAGCGGCTTTTATCTTTCGACACAGAGAGCATATTTGAACTGGTTGCTGGTTGCTGCCTGATGCTTCGGGCTGCATAATAATCTAATGCGAGGACAGGCTTACCAGCATGCACACAAACAAAACACACGCTCACACTGACATTTACACAGACGCAGATTTTGCATATGTAAATAAGTGAGTGTGTGTGTGTGAGAGAGAGTGAGTGAGTTTACCTTGAAGTGAGGGCGTCAAAACCAAATTCGTTGTATTGAAAGCAAGGTAACAAATTTAAAGAGACATCTGCACGTGACATGCATAGATGCAACACACACACACACACACGTACACACTTTGTTTGCAGTTTGTTGTTGTTTAGTAATTAATTTGCTTTAAGTTTTAAGCTTAGATTGCAGTCAAACATATTGTCAACATAGTCTCAAAAAAAAAATATAGTTATTCAAAAGTTCAAAAATAAAGTGTTAGGCAAAGCAAATGTGGCCAAGATTCAGTCAACTTTATATCTGAAGAGTCTAACGCATTTACTATGAATCTGTTAGACCATTTAGACGCAGGAAGCTCAAATTAGAAAATTCTCCGTAGTCATTATATATTCGTACTTCCAATTGACTAATCGCAGTCTAAGTGCTGATGTAATACGACACATGCTATATACTTTATATTTATAGATTTCACTTTAATAGAGGAAAATTTTGTTAAATGGAATTATGAATATAGTATATCAATTGAAGCTTAGGTAAAGTTCATTTAGTTTCTTCTTTTCTGTCCAAAAACTATCAATGAATTACATAAAATGTTTCAAACAATAACAGAAGCAGGTAGTCACCATTAAGACTAGGCATGTATATTATAAGTATCGGGTTTTTCAATAGGGACGCTACAAAAGTAGACCGATAGGGGCAGCAAACGACGCTTTTTTTTCCCACTCTCTCGACATTTCTCTTCAGTAAGGTTTGCCATTTCATCATGGAAAGACATACGATCCAACAACGAGTCGAAATTATTAAAATTTACTACCGAAATTCGGAGTCAGTGGCCTCAACTTTAGGAGCGCTACGTCCAATTTATGGTCGTCATAATTGTCTAGTAGAAAAATTTAGATCCACAGGCACAGTACAAAATGTTCCCGTGCCAGTGAGACAAAAAGTGCCCGTTGTGTCAAGAATATTGCTGCCACTGCGCATCAATTGAGCAAGACCCAAATCAGTCTCTCACACGTCATTCTCAAGCGTTGGGCATCTCCGCGACGTCGTTATGGCGAATTTTGAGAAAAGATCTTGGCCTACATCCTTACAAGATCAAATTGACGCAAGAACTGAAGCCGCTTGACCACCAGAAGCGTCGTATGTTCGTGAATTGGGCAGAGCAACAACTTGAAAATTATCCGAATTTTCATCGAAAAATCATCTTCAGCGATGATGCTCATTTCTGACTGAATGTCTTCGTCAATAAGCCAAATATGAGTTATTGGACAGGCAGCAATCCACACGTACTGCATGAGTCACCATTGCATCCCGAAAAAATTACGGTTTAGTGCGGTTTATCGGCAGGCGGCGTCATTGGGCCGTACTTCTTCCGTGATGATCAAGACCAGCACGTTACTGTGAATGGGAATCGCTACCTCTCAATGATAACCGAATATTTTTGGCCTATGCGAACAAGCCAGCGACGATTGATGAAATTCGTACGAATATCGAACGTGAAATTGTAGCAGTATCGGCCGATTTATGGTTGAAAACCGTCGAAAATTGGGTTCAGCGTCTGGACTTCTGCAAGAATGCCCGTGGTGGCTATGCAAAAGAAATCGAGTTCCATACATAATGGCATCGAATCACAGAAATAAAGGATTTCATTGATATCCAAACCCGTTTTTGTAGCGCTTTTATTGAAAACCCCTTTATTAATTAAATTTCATTATTTTTTTACTAAGCAGTCTGGCAGAATTACGACTCAGCCATAAGTCAAAACTTTTATAAATAATAAATGATTAATGATTTCTATTAAAAAAATGTTTAAACAACTATAAAACGTGGGAAAAATATATGTATTGTATTATTCTTGTTATTAAAAGCTATCATGGGAAATATTTCAATAGCCTCAGTTGTTCAGCTTGTGAATTTATCACCTGTGCGACAAAATGGCCGCAAAATATGCCACAGCCCCCTCAAACACCTCTTCCGATTTTTTACAAATTTTTTAATAGTTTCATACTTTTTAAAAGTTTTCGTTATTTTTCATTCGAGTTGGCGCGAAAATTTCCCTTACAAAAACATAAGTTGTAGCATAAAGCAAACTTATTTAACTTGTGACATGTGAAGCTAACGTCGACGTTTACGTCAACTATACAAAGTACAAACATATATGTATGCGTAACATAACATATATATACCATATGTATAACATATATATAGTATCTGCTAGTATATGCTTGTTATATTTCACGTTGAAAGTTTTTGAATAATTTACAATAAAAATTTGCGAGTGAAATGAAAAAGTTTTCCATTTCTTTGTTATGGACAGACTTATGAGGGTTGAGCGAAGTTAGGGGCGCCATTTGCATTGTAAATATATACTTAATAGACATGGACATGTCATCCGCTGAAATGACTCTTTTTTCAAGACAAATGAAGCTGAATCTTTAAGTTTTCATCTGTTGGCTTAAAAGCTTTTAGAAATGACAGATTACAAAATGTGATAAAATGATTTCCTCTTTTAAAGATATTCCAAATATCAATTTGACTTACAAATTGAATCGGTCATTTCAAAAATCTCATAGGTCACATTTTTTGCAACATGCTTTTTTTGCTGAAAATGGTTCCTTAAAGGGAGATACGTATTCTGGGTAAAAACTACATAAGTCAATACAATCCTTCCTCTTCAAATAATACCGTGGAAAAGAGGTTCATTGCAAAAACAACATTAGTCAGTGACTTATAAGGTTTTTGCATGACGTTTGACGTTTAAAATTGAATCGGTCATTTCAAAAACCTCATAAGTCACTAAATTAAAATTTTTCAAAATTCATCAAAAACTGTTTCATACGCAAACAAATGAGTTTTATCAGACTTTTTATGATTAATTTAGTCTGAGTCTCAAATCGTAACTATCTTTAAAGTAAAGAATATCTTTATTTGATGACTTTCGATTTTTTTGTGCATATTAACTGAAAAATTTTCTGAATTGAGCTTTAGCTTGACTATTTCAAAATGGCTGTTTGTTGAAATAAAAATAATTAAAATATTATGTCCCAGTAGCTACTTCTCTTTAAATTAAAATTAAGTTTAATAACAACAAAAACGAAATATTTTATTTTTGAATGAGTCAACTCTAGACAATTAAATTGAGTCTAAGCCCGAAGAAACGCATTTAGCTAAAATAGTTTTTAAACGAAAACAAAGTTTATTCTTTATTCAAGTTTTTAGTTTTTGTTTAACAATGCTGGTTTTGCTTTTTTTTTTTATTATTAATATTCGTTCCTGTCACGTACCAGTTTTGTATAAAAGCAGCCTTGTTAGGATTGCAATCGGTTTTTTTTGGAACGGATATGCATTTTTGATTTAGACAAAATAAATTCTGTCGTTTCTCTATGACACAAACCCAAAAAACAACAAAAACTCGAAATCCCGGTGCAAAATTTGGCACAGCTTATGCAATGGTAAAAAAAAAAGAAAATCAATTTCTGTTTGACTTTACGCTTCAGCGAGCTATGCCAGCTGGCATAACTAACTGGAGTGTTCCACGCCGAATCCTTACTCCAACTCCATCTCCAACAGGCTGTCAAGCGCTAACTGTCAAAGTACACTGAGAAAATTTACGAAGAAGAAAAAATGTGATTTCGGGTTTTACCATAGATAAAAATTGTGTTTAAAGGAATATTTTAATCGTTAGTAATCGCGAATACACTAACTGGTGCTGTTCACTAGGAAATACAAGATGGCTGAGTTCACACCATCGTTCCTCATTGGATCTATGCAGGCCAAGTACCTTGGTGTCGTTCTGCATTCCAAAGTCTCTTGGAAGAGGACCTCGGAGGAAAGAATGAAAATGTGGGCGTCTTCCAGAAGTCGGCGGCAGCTCAAAGCGCAGCAAGACTCCGAGCACTAAGTCTTCTCACTCCATCAACTGGAGGTCACAGCAATATTCTACTTAAGTTAGGCGTATTTGTTGGGACCGGGGATAGTGATTACTGCTTTTGAAATGGAACGACAATTTTATACCGAAGTGGGAAGATTGGAAGCCAAAAACCCCTTTGAAAGGGTATAAGCGGACGATCATCAGTAATGATTCGAAGATGCATGATGGTACATGAGCAGGAGCAAAGCACCATAGGCTGCACGTTCCCCAGCACCACTTCTGCCGCAGCTGCGCATACGAGAAGAATACAGAAAGCATCTAGCACCTACTATGCGACTGCCCGGCGTTTCTACGAAGACGAGCCCAGTTTTTGGGTAAACTGTGACTATTCAACCTAACATAACATAACTCAATTCCAAAAAGAAAATTCTAAGCAACTATTATTATTATTCCACGTCGAAAAAAGCATCTGAATTGAGCAGATGAAACCAATTTCCCACCGGCAAAACCAGCATCATCTGCAAGAACGTAGCGGGAAATTCCATCGCATTCAAATGTTAATGAGTTTAGAAGAAGTTAGATATTGGTTGAAAGTAACTATAAAGAAGGTTTTTTGAAGAAAATGAGTTTATGGAGCTAATGGAATGTTTTCATGATGTTTGTCAAGCTTTGATTGTTAATTACGCTCCCAGGAGTCTACATACCAAAGTGGCATGTTGTCGCAGCTTGCAAATAAAATATTCGTCCGGTCAAGCGACATGGCCAAGAAACAACTAACTCAGTTTCAACGATTTAATTTATGCTTCATTTTGAAATATAAAAAAAATTGTTTTTAGTCTAAACTTTCATGAAATATCTCTCTAAATAAATCGGTTTGCAAGCTAAATTGTTTCATCTTTAGGCAATTATAGACTCATAAATCATTCAAATCAAATCCATCTGCAGTTTGCATTTGACATAACCTGCTACCAGGTCATTTTGATTTATATCTTGTGTTGTTTAAAACAAATTTGCAGAATTTAAATCAAATCTGTTGTCAAGCTCGACCTTATCTATATATAGAGTTACTTTTTCAAAGTGTATCTTTGTGTATGTGTGTGTGTGTGTGTGTTGCTTAGGATTTTTAACCTTTTTGCAAGCAGCAAATAAACTAGGCTCTATTTATTTTTTTTGTCAGCTGCTTGTTGTTGTTGGTTTTTTCATGTTTTTGCACGAAACGAATCGCCCCTGGCACTGACACTGATTGCTTGTGAGCCATGGCTAAGCCAAGTTGGCTAAGTCGACTGACTTGGCCTAGTTGGTTGCATTTACACACATGTACAGTACGCCAGTCAAGGCGGCCATATTTCACTTGCACTTCACTCAAACCTTCATTTCATTTCGAGTGGCCCAAACCTTGACAGTAATGACCAAAAAAAAAAACAAGTTTCAACTTGGTTGGTTATTCGCTATAGCTCTATGAGTGTGTGTGTGCGTTGATGCGTGTATTTTTGCTTGTATTGGTCGTTTCAACGGATTTGGAGTTAGGCCTCGCAACCGGATGTCATGGCATTTCCGCTTGCTAATATACATTGCCCACATCAGACGACCCTAGAATTCGACCTCTGGAGCTTGGTCAATTTTTCATTAGAATTTTTTGCAACTTCTTTCTTGCTCTCCATTGTTTGTTGTGCATTGTGCCTTTTGGGAAATAATATCGTCAATTATGTAACATAACCAAGTTCATTTCTCACTTGCCCCCAAACTCATATCCTGCTCAAATAATTTTGGCGCTCTACTCATTTAGCTGCGTGTTCGTCTAGCTTTTGTTTTGTTTAGTGTATTAGTTTTGTATACTCTATAGCTGAATCTAAAGGCTACATTAAGTTTTTGCAAAAGTAAGTAACAAAAAGAAGGTGACGCCGAAGCAGTACCAAAGAAATTTATATGGATTTAACCTAGAGCTTGGAGGTTATAAAAGTTGGTATAACCAAACTTTGAGTGTTGGAATATTTATAAGGAAGTACGTTTATTGGCTTAAAATTTAAAGTCGTGCTGTTACAGTGTACCTCAAAGTCGTTCGCATCCGCCTTAACGTAACTCATTTTTTTTCTTTGCATTTATTGTGCCCCAAAGCCATATTTTTGTTGTATATTTGTTATATTTAATTTTTGCAGATTTTTATTAATGATGCCCCTTAACTTTACCTACAGTTTTACACGTGCCTGGCAGCCATTTAGGCATAATTTGCAAGTGGGCTTAATTCCTGCAATGTATTCAAACAAAAGGAAACCATACAACAACAAAAACAAAAAGAGAAATGTATTTTTTTGTTTGTATTGAGGTTAAGTTCTATTGTGACTGGCCCAGATAAATGGATTTTGTTTTTTGCCGCGACCTATACGAATAGTTATACCCGTTTAGTTAATTTACTTTGGTGACCTTGTGAGTTTTTTTTTTCATATGCCAAAGTAACTGATTAATATTGGTATATTAAGCCAAATAATTAAAATGAACAAAAAAGTTTAACCCAGATTACTCTATTGATTTATTGTTAATATTTCAGCGATAAATACTACCTCACTTTTGATGGTTTTTAATATAATAATAAAGCTCGCAAGCAAAAACATATTAAAAATGTATTTTAATTTGAAGTGGCAATCAAGCGAGTTGAATATATAAATATGCGTATAAATGGTAAATATGATGTTTCAATATAAATAAATCGACCATTAAACTTGCATGACAAAT